>VZTB01017778.1:58592-163761 GCA_013397245.1 Thryothorus ludovicianus | reverse complement strand
CCGCTCCTCCATGTGCCGCCCGCTCCCCGTGGCCCCGGGCGGGCTCTGCCCGCGCCCCGCGCTGCCCGCCCCGCCTGTGGCGTGTCCGTCCCCGAGCCCCGCACCGCCGCCGCCCAGACCCTCGCCGAAGTTGCCAGTGAGCAGCTCTGGCTGCCTCTCTGCCGGGGCCGGGGCCCCGGGCACCTCCCGCGGCGGCGGAGGAACGGCGGGAGGTCGCGCCCCTCCCCAGCCCACGGGGCCAGCGAGGCACCCCGAGCAGCGTGGAAGCGGCCTCGGGAGTGGCGCGATCCGGTTCCAGAGTTTTCCTTTTTTAAGCGGAGAAGCACCGAGGAGCCAGAGTTTCACGGTGCCGCCGGCTTGAAGCAAAGCCATTAGTGATGCTTCGCACTTGGTCTATTTAATTATCAATTAACTGCCCCTGCTGTCTGTGTGTTTCCTTGTTTTCATGATTGCGTAGAAAAGAAAGCCCATATGGCAAAGATCGGAAATGTGATGGAGCTGGATACTGGTAGTGAGCATTGGTGTTAAAACAATCTAGGCTTGCATCCTTGTAAAGACTTGTTTGAATGAAAAACTCTATGTTGGCTGGTATAGTTTACAGGTCTTCATTACAGATCTTCTGTACGTGTCTAGCTGAAAGCGTTTCCCACAGAATTTATCACCAAAAAGTAATTCTGACAGAAATAAAGTTTGTAAGGTGTTGCTATTAATGGGATTTCAAAAGAACAGAAGAGATAGTAGCAAAGTTTTTCTGGTATCAATAATTGATCAATAGCCAGAGCCTGAATGATTGTGTTATAATGTCTCACTGAAGTAGCCTGACTGTAAGGTGAGAGGTGATCAGCTTTACTTGTGGGTGTCCCGTCAGAATATCCATGTTACTCCTTGTCAAGTCAAAGCCTGAAAAACACTGACTGTGTTTCCAAGCAGGACAGTAAAGGTAAATAGCTTGGCAGCAAGCACTAGTCCTTTTAGAAAAATACTTCACAAAATATGCCAACAGTGATGGGTTTCAAGCTTTGAGCTGCTTTTGATTTGTGCATGTTTTATAAAACATGTCTGTGTAGATTGTTAGATGTTGTGGTAAGGTCTGTGTGTTTTTGTTTTAAAAATAACACAAATGCAGGAATTACTGGGAGAGTTTGACTGTGTAAGGAAGATGGTTAGTACGAATTACTGTGTAACAGAACACGTGTGTGGAACCAAGCTGGTGGTTAAGTAGTTTTCAGTATCAAACCAATAGCATGTGCAGCAGCATCTCCAAAGTCTTGCATCTGTGCTTGAAGACTAAATGTAACTTGTGTGGGCACTGTTTCCCTAGCATAGTCCTGTTAGCACCGGGAGGGAAAAGCAACTTACTGTGGAGTTGAATTAAATGGAAACCTTAATACAGTGAAAAGGTGCAGGCTCTTATGGTAATGTTTGTGCTTCTGATGGAGAATATTTGCTGAACTTGCTGGTATTTACATCTTGGATCTGCAAGTACATGGATGTTAGGATCCTTTTTGAATTTCTACCTTCCTCCCTAGAGCCTCTGACAGTATGAAGCCTGACTTGTGGTATTTAGCTTTTTCTTCTTTTATTTCTTTTCCACAGCTGGTTTTGGAAGTTTCATAGACAACACAAAACTGAGAAGAACTAGTTAGATGGCTCTTACTGAGGAAGCTGCATGAAACAGAGATATTCACTAAAGTTATCCAGGAGGGTGAGGACCCAGAATCAGGCTTTAAGCAGGGTTGATTCTGGAAGAGCTGTGAGAACTGTTTAGGGTTATTGCCCTGTGTTCCTTCTCAGAAATCACCCAGTCTTTGGAGGGATGCAGGAGAGGAGTGCAGCTCAGCAGGTGCTTCACAAAGCTGGACGTGAGACCCCACAGGCTGAAAGAGTTCTGAGCTCTGCTCCTGTTCTGTCTTGCTAGCAGTGAAAAGAGGGGCCTAATTGTGATTCAGGACTACACCTGGACAGTGATGATCTGAATTCCGTGTAGCCAGAGGGGACTGCATGTTCGGTTGAAGGTCCACTTGGGGATGAGGGCAGGAAGTTTTCTCTGTGGCAGATGGGAGCAGTGAAGTGATCAAGCAAACTGCTAGGATCACTTAGGAAGGTATTTGTGTAAAAATCTGAGGATTTGTGGGATGAAGGATGATGAACCTGGTGCTAGTGCTGGAGGTCATGAGTCAAGGTTGGCGCCTTGCAGTGGAGCCATACCTGAAGCAGTGGGAAAGGGCAGAGCTGTGAATGGTCTGACAATAGATGGCAAAAGGTTTTAACTGGACAGGGAGCTGTGGAGGGATTAAGCAAGGTTTTCTTGTGACAGTCTGTTGCAGCTGACATAGTGGCAATCCTTGCAAAATACAGATGTCTAGGGATGCATCAAAGGTGTTTCAGCATTTCAAACAGTGAGCAGGTAGTGGTGGTGGTTTACTTGATGCTTGTCTTGATTTCAAACTGAAATACTGAGCCTTGAGGAGAATAATGGCATGCTAATAAAAAGACCTGAATGTGTTTAATTAACTTTCCTTGAGGATAAGCATGGATTACTTTGAGCTCTCTAAATCTTTGATAAGTATTTTCATAATTTTTTTTCTTCATTACTCTGGATTAGTTGAGTTTTCCTTTGAAAAATTGCTTTTTAGATGTCAGATAAAGTATGCCCAAGTGCTGATCTCCTAAATTGCTGATCTTTATGGACTTTACAAACCATGCAGTGCCATGTTTGAAAACTGGAAACGTTCAATCTTTTCTCTCACCAAGCTCTTCTATAGCTGCATGGAAATGCTTTTCCTTTGTTACCAGTCATGCCTTTCCACAGGTTCCAGGTAGCTCACATTCAAAAGGCTTAATTTAAGAAAGGATTGGAATTTGGTGTAAGTTGAAGAATTATTGTAAAAGATGAAACTTATGTTGTCATTAGCTGCCAAATATGGCTTTGAAGGCTGGTGCTGTTAGAATTTTCTTTAATGTGTGTAAAAGTATTTGCAGTATAAAAATTGTGTATGTAATTCCTTTCTAGTAAAGCCACATGGTGTTTACCTGAAGTAAGATCCCCATTAGTGCTTTGCTCTGAAGTTTCTCAGTGCCACAGGCTGGTATCCACCTTTGGCCTGTGTGACTTTGGCTTGGCAAAGACCATACGCCAACATCTGTATGAACTGAACTGATTTACTCCTCCTCCATTTCCTACTGACGTGGTGTCCCCTGACCATGTATCTCCTATCTATTATGTTCTATTTAGTTCAAGTGGTAATTAATGCCAAATATAATTAGTACTAGTTAAGCACTGTTTTAATAGCTGTCTTTATGGATTAGAGAAGACATTGCTTGTATTATTAAAGAAAGAAATGTAAATTTAATCTCAGAAGTGAGAAGATGAAGTAGGAAACATGCCTAACACTGTCTAGTTATTGCTGAGAATTTCTTAAAGCATGTTGAAATTTTCTAGCTTATGATATTCTCTGACACCTAAATGTAAATTCACAGGTTATTGCTTGTTCACCCCACCTCCCTGCAAAAAGAGGTGCTCTGCTCTTACCTGCAGCTCCGCTTTCTCCCTTGTGACCCTGTGCAGAAGATATTAATATTGCTGAGATGACATAGGAATTAAACAAGGGAATGGATTTCTGTCAGGTTAGCAAGATGTATTGGCTATCTGTGCAGCCATTTAGGTTGCAGAGCCAGCACAGGGGCACTGAAATTAGATTGTTGGACATGTACAGAGCTGCTCTGCCCCTGCTAGTGGTGAGCTGTCAGGTTGGCTCAAGTGTATAATATACCTTCACTGTACAATTTACTTGTAACTCAGACTCTCCTGATATTAGAAATGCCAAACTTCACTTAGAGCTGCACACTGAAAAGAGGTTACAAGTTTCAGAAGGGAACATTCCAGCTGGAGAAAAAAAAAATAAAAAATCACAGTAAGTGTGATTGGTGAAGGCAGTGAGCAGACTGTGTAGGGAGACTATGGGATCTCCCATTTTTGGACATATTTAACACTTGATTGAACAAGTCCCTGAACAACCTGATCTGACTTTGAAATGAGTTCTTTTTTGGGCAGGGGATTGGGCAAAATGGGTCCAGAGGTCCATTTTAGGCTATTCTGTGTGGTGTGGCTCTTGGAAAGTTCAAAGAACATTTGAGCGATGGCTTTTGCAGAAGAATTCAATTCTTTAAAAGTTTGTAAATGTTTTGCTTTGACTGTGGTCTGTTTCAAAGGATGTTGTGCGGCGGGGGGGTTGATGTGGATTCTCACATCACCTCCTTCTCAGAGTACCACTTAGTTTGTGATTTTTCCAGCTATTCTAAGGGAGATTTCAGGATAAATTTGTGTAGTCTGACAGTAGTCCTGCAAACTTCACTTTCAGATGTTCAAATAAGCTTACAGAATAAGAGCATAAGGGAGCACATTAGTAAGAGCAGAGTGTTTGTGCCATCAACCATGACAGTTTGCATGGTTGGCTCTTTTTGACCTACCTTTCTTGGAGATCAGGCTTGTTGTGGTACGTGTGTGAAATAGTCAGGAAATAAACTCCCTTGCTTTCAAGCTGGTCCTCAGGGGTCAGAAGGGCTGGGTGCAGATAGATTTCATTTCTCATTTATAACCAGTTAGGCACTAAAGTCAGTCACGTTGAATAAGAACTTTCATAGTTGTGGAGTCATGAATAGTCTGTTTTATTGAAGCAGCAGATTATAGGCTCTTGTTAGATTGCTGATACCTGCACCAGACCTACACAATGTAAGTGCACAGCTCTATGCACAAGTGTTCCCAGGTAAACTCCAGTGCAGTCAGAGACACAAATCTTACCACAGAGCTGTGCCTGCCTTGGGGAGGGGAGAGGAGCAAGGCCATTGACTTGTCTGTAGGAGTGGGGTTGTATTCTTATCCTTCCATAGTGGAGGCTTTCAAATACCAATTTTATACTTCTTGGACAAATGGATGAAGGACTGCAGTTAAAAATCATTGAGTGCTTGTTGCTGCCATCATAGATGTGGGGTGGGGGCACATCTGTTCTCTTATTTTCATATTGGTAGGTGTGGGTTTTACTGTATAAACAAGGGGTTAATGAGGGTCTTTGGTTACCGAGCTGCCTGTCTTGTGGCTGAAGAAAGGCAGCACAGAAGTGTGGTCCTGCAGTGTGCTCCTCCACACGGCTGAGGCAGCAGTGGTGCCCCTCAGACCTCTGCCAGGTCTTCACTCCCCTCCTTGTCTCCTCAGGGGACAGATCTAAAGCAAGGCTTGCTGTGCACAGTGAAGGGGCAGTGAGGCTGGGGGCTGGCACAGAGACCTGGCTGCTCTTCTGCACCTCACTGAGACAACCTCGGGCTGTGGGGCTCTGCTGCAGCCCAGGCACACGCACTGCTGAGCCTTGCTCAGCCCAGGTGCAAGGTGAGCAAGGGGCCAGGCTTGTGGGTTTGCTGGATCAGCCTCATCAGTTCTCCCCCATCTCACATCCTGACATAACCAGCCAGTCCATTCTCCACATAGGCCATGGCAATCCTTATTCCACAAGGAAGTTCAGTTTCTTGTTGCAATATGTCTTCATTGTGAGGCAATTTTTCAGACTGTGAAGCATAGCTCATAGTAAGGGTGAAAGGGAGAGATGGAGTAGCTCTGCTTTTGTTATGGCAAGTTTCCTGTTGGAAGAAATCAGACAAATGAATCATTCCAATGCTGAGAAGATTTGTGGAAGTCCTCCAAGTTGTCACCCATAAAACAAGCAGGATGTGTGCTATATTATGGCTAGAATAGACAAAACTTCTGCTCAGATGGTTTTTTTCTGGTGGTGGACTCTAGCTGCTGATTTAGAGAGATCTGAAAAGTAAGGGTGATCCTTTCACTAGTCACTTCATGTTATTTGAATTAGCAATTTCAAAAGTTTGAGGACTTATTGTTTTTCTCCCACAAATATGTCCAGTTGTTTTTGGAATGCTTTTTTTCCTTTTAGTTTTTTATATATATTGCATGCTTGTCTAAGTGTAGTGGGGTTTACAAGTGTTTTGGAAAAAAACAATATAGTTCTTTGAGTGAAGCCTGCCATTTGATAATTTAATTCATTCTTAAATTATGAGAAATAAAGTGTTCTGATTTTTCTTCTACAGTATCTTTTGTGATTTTTATAATTCTCTATCATATTGCATCCTCCAGTGATCTCTTAGCTAAACTGAAGGGTCTTGTCATTTTTTCATATGGGATGTTCCTCCATATGTCAAATCATCCCTCTGTAATTTTTTAGATTTATGGTAATATTTTTGAATTAACTGACCATAATTTTGTGACATAGGTACTTGAGGATTTTAAGTGGTTGTAAATTTTTTAAATTCTCCTGTATTCCTTTCCTAATAGTACTCAACATTGTATTTTTCTTTATTGCTACAGAGCAGCAAGGTTATTCCCAAGCTGTCCAGCTTATTTTTTGGAGCAGTACTGAGTAATTTAAGAGTCCATTGTAAATATATATAGTTTTTCCTTCTTTTGCTTAAGAACCAGTATGGTTGGTGTGTTTTACAGGTGCACAATTCAGAGTACAACCTGGAAAATAAGTACATGCAGTGTGCACCATGCTAGTGAAATTCTTACCTGGGAGCTGAGAACAAATGTGCATGCAGCTTATCTGTACTAAAGTGAAGAGTTGAGATTAGAGAAGTGAGAACTGATAGAGATTCTGATATCTTTGAAAAGTAAGCATCATGCTTGATGAAATTAAAATCTAGTGAAATGAGATTATGCATGCTTAGGGTTTATTTCCCCTGACTGTTTCACAGAGGAGGTATTTGTCTTTTTTGAATCAATATGTTTCACACCCATTTGACATGTCACTGTTCCTTTGGCATATTTCTGTTTTGTTCTGAGTAATCGATGCAAATACTGTGTGCTTGCTTCTACATTCATCTGCTGGGCAGCTTCGTTAGTCCATAACTCCATCTGGATTATTCTTCTTCAGGCACTACCTACTGCTGTTTTCTCTTTTACCTGCTTCCTAAGAGTCTTAACGTTGTTATGCTAATCTGTGTTCATTAGTTAATTAACAGCTTTCCCTATGGAGAGGTGGAAGAAATCCTCTTGATTATTAAGTTGAGCTGATCCTGTCACAAGCAGATAAGTAAAATGTTCCTTTTCATCAGTTTCTGACAGTGTTTTGATTCTAAAGAGTCTTTCTGAATTAGGTGTACATAAGATCTCTGCAGTTTTGATGTGTAGTGGGGCGTATGAGTGGCATAAACCCACATGTGTGCAGAGAGATGTGGTGTGCAACCTAAGGTGTCAGATCTGAGCTGTAGGAGACGTTGGTCCTTTGAAATCAAAGTATCTTGTTGAACAGGGTTGTTAAGATAGGGATTTTAAGGAATGAAGGAAAACTCACAGGAGAATATGCTTTAAATAGTCCCTCTTCTTCCTCTTTCCAGTCTCCCAAAAAGGAAAACCCTAAACTTTCCTACTTCAAGGACATAACTAGTGGCTGCTGTACAGGACTGTCTTTGGCTCTGCCAGAACATAGGACAATAATACACCCACCTGAGTGGTTGTGTCGTGAGCTAGATTGGTTAGTGAATTCAGAGAGAAAAGGGTCTTTTAATTAAAGTAATTTTCACTGTGTTGCTTTAGAGACAATTCTACTACCTTGACTGAGATGAGAGAGCTTGCCTGTGCTCCTGGAAGAAATTTGGTCAAATTATATTGTTAAACCACTTGGGAACTAGCATATACATACTATTCTTTCTTTTGAAATCAAGACTGATTTTTTTTTTTAAAGTAGAAAATATGTTAAAAGTTATTTAAGTTAATGTAGGAGCAAGTAAACAGTGGTTTTTGCTTTTGTTACTTTGTAAGTCAGATGAGTTGGTTTAGTGGTGCCTACCAAATTCAAAATTTATAGAACTACAAAAGAGAATATGAAGAAAGGCTAAAGGTACATAATGACTTGTGCTGAAATTACGAATTTCACTCTTCGTTGTCATTCAGCCCAGCTGTGTTATGTGCAGCTGTGCAAAATGCTGGAGGCTGTGGTAGTGTTAAAAATATGCCAGGGTCTCTTGAAGGCTTTGTGTAATTAATCTGTGGCTGTGAAATCAATGAAGTGCAGAAAGATGTTTTGCCATGTAATTTTACAGTTTATGATGGTGGTCCTTGGGATTTCAAAAGACTTGGCTAAGGTGAAGAACATCTGCAGTCCCAGGCTTGTGAGTTGTGACATAGGCTATATTTTCATAGGAGCCTAAACCAGCCTAACACTGAGTGGCAGAGAAAAAACATTACTTGTCATTTTGCAGGATTGATTATCTGCTAGGTTAGTGAGCTGGACTGGCTGTCAGAAGGACTTGCCAGTAGCTAAAGCTAGCACAAGATAATAATGTGTGTCTAGGAGCAGAGGGGAATTAATGTGGCTGGAAGGAATGGAAGATCTTCAAACACCACAGCCTTGGAGTTCTGGAGAGGCAGCCCCTCTTCATTGCTGTCAGCTTAGACTAGGATCCTGTTGCAGTGATGGAAAATAATACCAGCATCCTTCACAAATGTGTTTTGAAGTCTGTTCATTTGGAGATCTGCAGAAAAGCTATGTGGTATTGCATTGGAGTGAGTGCTATGTTCCTCAACTTTGTATTTCAAGTTTTTCTGAAGTGGATAATTTGATAGTTTTTAACACACAAGGTTGTGATTGAGCCATGTTCTATCACTTCTTCAGGTTGCTTTGGAAGGACCTAAAATTGGACTCTTTCACATCACAAGTAAATACCCTGGCTGCATAGATTTTTGCTTCAACAGTGAGTGAAGGAGGGCACGGGCAGTTTGCAGAATCCAAATAATGTATTGCAGCATCATTAACATGAAGTGTGAAAATCCAGTAGCTGTGTGTATTCCAGAGGCTGGTGCATTGACCTGTGCCACAGAACATCTGTGGCTCTGGGATTTAAACATTGGTTTGCATGGAGATGAGTGGTGCAATTGGATGACAAGCAATACTCAGTTATACCTTCCTTCATTACTGTGAAACATTGTTCCAGCTATCATTAATTGTTGCATTAGTGATGGTGTGCAAGCAGTATCAGAACTAATAAGCAGCAGAAACAATTGTACAAGCACAAACCATGCTGGCTCATTGATGAAGTACAGCAGAGCTGCCACCTCTCTTGTGGCAGCACAAGAGAAGTCTTATTTCTGTGCAGTGCCTGTGTGGGGTCAGGTGGAAGGTATCCAAGCTGGTGATGTGGGGTTAAGTGTCATCCTTTCTGGCCCAACATTTACATGTGCCTCTTCTCTGCCTTGGGCAAGCAGCAAAGGCTCTTCTCCTTTTGATTATTTAGTTTGGTTCTGCAAATAGGTGGCCTTCAAGGTTTTCTTATGAACTTGCCCAAAACTGATCTGCCACAGCTTGGTCTTGTATTGGTGGTCCTGGCATTCACATGGTCCCTGAAGTCATTTGCTCACTCATCTTGCCATGACTTCACACAGTTGCTGTTGGTGCTGGCAGACCCTGCCTGCCTGCTCTGGGCTTCACCTTACAACTCAGTTGGTTTCATTTTATGTTACACCCCTCATTTAAAAGCCACATTTTACACCTTTTTCACTGGTACATTTCGTGAGGACATCTCCACAGCATCTCTATGCGTATACAGGAACTGGAGATCCCCGAGTGGGAGCCTGTATCTCTGTTGCACAGGGCTGCAGCCCTGGGTGCGGGAGGAAATATGTTCCCCCTGTGCAGCTAGCTGCTGCTTTGGTACTAGGTGCCCTAAAGCTGAATTGTGTGTGGTTGAAGCCATGGCTGAAAAGCATTACATTAAACTTCACTGGTCTTAAGTGCAAGGAGAGCTTTGCGTTTTTTTCTGCATCATCGTTTTGTTTTGGTTTTTGTTTTGGTTTTCATCAAGGTCTTAAATGTTCACATTTACTTTAGCTTTTTCATCTCTTGGGCCATAGGCTTCTACTGTTTATTTTACTAATAACGTTGCTGCTATTTGACTTCTCTTTCAACCATAATCTTGGTAGCTTCCCAGATGGCTACATCTTGCATTGTTATTGAGGAAATGTGCAAATAAGTTTACAAAACTCTCTGGTGTCAAGAGTATGAATAGTGCTTTCCTCACCTGTCAACAGCAGCCACCAAAGCCCAAGCACAAAAGCAAATGTGCTTCTTCCTGAGAGAATGAGGGAGAGTAAGCTGCAAACCCTTTATTTTGTGAGGTTGTTTTAAGTGGGATTAGGAACAGATGTTAGGTAGCTTCAGGATAATGAATTGTTTAGTGGGTAATATATAAATATTAAATTCTAGTATCAAGAGAAATGACAATATTGTTTCTGGACCTACTCTCCTGTTCATTTTACAGTAATATTCCGTCTAATAGTGCTGAGAAGAAAATATATGATTATGACCACATTTCTTCATGATCATTTTTCAGTGGAGCCTGAGTACGTGGGGCCCTGTGACTGTTCAGAACTTGAGATTTGGCTAATTTGTGCAGGTTTCTTACTGTGAACTCAGGCACCTACTTTAAAGGAGTCCTAAAAATTGCGCCTTCTGAATGAAATCCTTAAACATATCTGTATGGAATTAAAAAAACCCCAACTTTGTCATAGAAACTTCATGTTTATAAGACGTTATCTTGAAATTATGTGTCATGTGTCTGCTCTCTGTATCAGAGGATGAATACAGATATTTGTAACTCCTTCAGTGTCATAGTTCTGGCTGTATTTGCAGAAGTGGAACAAAGTGGTGAAACAAGGTAAAAGTAGAAGACATCTTACTGTATCAAGCATGTACAATTCTAGATGGGTTTTTGCTGTTTCTCAGTATGGGCAAACTGGGGAAGGACTTTTTTTGAGGTATGTTCAGTGAAAGTTCATAATTTTTCCTGGGTTTGAGTGAAAGACATTATTCTCTTCAAAAAATTAATTTCTGTTTCGCAATTTCTCTTGGCTTTATCTTCCACCTGATGCAGGTTATGGACTTCCTCCTCTGGCCTCTATTCTGCTCCTCTTTTTTGCTAAACCTTGATTTCTTGTCTGTATCTTATCTGTTTTCTTACATGATTCAGGTATTGTACTTCATGTGTGTTTGACTTTAAGTTTTCATTAATGCCTTAACAGTTTAAAAACCATTATAATATAAGGGGAGGCTTTTTAGGCCATGCCATTTTGAAATAAACCAAAGAAGTTTTACACATCAGATTTAGATAAATTTTAAAAACTTCCTTATCTTGCTTTTAATCAATTCTTCCTAAATAGCTATGATAGGACAAAATGATTTTGACATTTTAACAAGATTGATGGTGGAGGAAGTGCTGAACTCTGAATTTTGGCAGGGAAACTGGCTGCCCCTTGTGCCTGCCTTTTTTCATTAGCTTGGTGGGAGGAAATGCCTTTTTTGATAGGAGTCAAAGCCTAAAACACTCCGAAATCAAAATTTGTCACTATCTCACTTTAAATATTTCATGTATTGATGGCTTTTGACTTTTGTTTTGGGGTCTGTAGTGGGTGGAGGTTACTCCTGTGATGTCTCACTCTACTGCACATGCTTACTGTAGAAGGCTACATGCAAGTGAAAGTAATGCCACCCTTGCAGCAATGGGTGGTTATAGCTGTTCTTTCAGCAAGTATAATTTGAAATTGGACAATAGGAAAAAAATAGCTAGTATAAGACACTTCTTCACACACAATATGGAAGTTTCTTTTGTAGAAGGAGAGCAGATGCTGTCTGTATTTGATGTATAGTGAGCCTGATGAATGGGTCATATGTATATCTCAAGTTATGATCTTTGGAAAATGAGTATTGCCATTGTTAGCATTATTGTGATCTTTCTAGTAGAAGAGGGATCACAATGAGGTTTTCTTTACTTCAAACTTTGTATTGAAATGCACTGTCACTATCCTGGCACATTTTTTTAAGTGGTGTCTGTGCTATCTTACAGGCACAGAAATGAGCAATACAGATGTGAGCTACTTGAATCTTATGATCAAGTTGCAATCAGGATTTCAGAGGCTGTGGATAGGCTAGGATCCTATATCTTCCTGGAGAACCAGGACCTGTCATGGTGGTGCCTTAGGTTTTATCTTTTATATTTTTTAGATTCTGTGCTATTTTGGTGGGTAGTTTTAGGTTTCATATTAAGTGCTAGTGAGCTCTCTTCACAGAGTAAGTAGACAGAACAATTTCTTCTCTAGCTTGGTACCAAGTACAGCTTTCAGACCCAAGAACAAAACCAATGGTGAAGTGAGAAGGAAAAACAAGGACAATGGAGTTCCATAACCTGAAACTATAATTGGACAATTGACTCCAATGTGCTGATGGACCAGAACTTGTAAAAGTGTGAGACCTCCGTGGTCAGTCGTCCATTTTGTGACCATTTTGGGGCATCTTGGGTGTGGCCCAGTCAGGCTCTTGAGCTGCCCAGGTGTGCCCATTGAGGCCTTTCAATAAATCCCTGCTTTATCCCTTTACTCTGTCTAGTCTCTGTTCCAGGCCTCCAGAAGGTATCAATGGGGATAGGCCACCCTGCAAGGAGGTTTGTGGTGTGTCTTGGTGCTGGGGCTCCTTTCCAGCTATTACCTGTGTATCTTCCATGCCTCCTTGTGGGGAAACAGAGAAGCAGCTGGAGTTGGTGGGAGCTGAGAGAGGAGTTCAGTTCATTTCCACCAATTCTTCTCTTTCTTGGTTCAGGATAAGGAGGCCAAGCTCACTCAGCTCCAGGAGATGGTCAGAGGATGGTGTTGCCAAATTCCCCATCACTCAGAATTTAAGGCCAGCCCCCACCGGCCCTGTGATACCTGAGGTGTAGCTCAGATGCCTGGGGGGTTATTTTCTGCTAAATCTCCCATCTCTTAATAGGGAGAATTTGCCTTTACACAGTGAAAAGGAAAAAGGAACTCAGGACTTGAGGCTAGTGTGAGTGCAGTTGTTGTAAGGACACTTTGACTTTTTGTATCCTTTAGTAACATATTTTTAAGGTTCCTCTGCTACTACAGTAGTGATGTGCCAGTTTTACTGAAGTCAAAGTGGGTTGATTTCATTTGTTAGCCTTAAATGCTTTGAAAAGGATTTGGATTTGGAACAATGAGTTTTTCTGTAACTGTTCTGTGTAGTTATGGTGTTTTTCTTATCTTTGTCCTTCTCTTACATAGTAAATCACACTTTCTGTCTTGATTGAGCTTTCTCTGACATGCATGCATTGACTTCTTGTTGCTTTGGTGGACCTTACTGACTTCATGGGACCATGTGAGTTTTCCCATTGCTGTCAGTCAGATGTTTTAGAACAGTTATTTTGCCAAACAGAACTGTAGGTCAGACCTCATTTTTGCTTTGAAATGTTAGAACAGTGAATATAGAGATTAGAAAATAAATAACATTTAATTTAAGGGTCTGAACTGTAGCCCCATGTCAGCATTCATCTTCTCACTGTCCACAGCCAGACTTCTGTAGACTAAATATCCATTAGGAGATATTTCTCAGATTTAGCTGTGTTGTGCACATAAATGACGGGTAATTTCAGTGAAGAGCCTGTAATAGTCTATTTGTGGATCAAATTGTTAGCAGAGAAGTAAAATCTCAGTAGTGTTTACTACTTGCCTTGGAGAAAAGTCTTATTTCAGAAAATGTTTTGTTGTTGATGGTAATGATTTACTTGGCTCTTTAGTCAATTAATGTATATATATAGTGTATTATACAAGAACATTACTAAACTGAGAATAGCTCTTATTACAAACCACAATCTGTCTCCTGTTTTACTTGCAAAAGATTTAATAACATATTTCATCTTCAAAATACAAATCATAAGATAAAAAATAGTCTTTTTTTCCCTATTGTTAAGCATAAAAGCAAGATGTGAGCGAGCAGACGTGTAGGAGGCAAGTCCTCCAGCAGTCACACATTTGTTCCAAATATATACTGAAAAATACTGGGCACTCTGGGGTTTTAAAATAATTTGAGTCATAATTACTTATGGAAAGGATTTTTTTTTTTAAATCAAAGGAAGTTTTTTGTTCAAAAAGTCTTAAATCTCCTCCATATTGTCTCTAGTACAGGTCCAGTTGGAAGTTATTTATTGCATCTTTCCTACCAATCTTCAAAAATAATTGTTTCAGCTGTAACAATTGCTTACATGGATGGAGTAATATATTTAGCTGTCGTAAATGCAGTATGTGCACTAGTCAAAAATGACTGCTTGCCCTTGTGTTATTTTCTCCCTTTTCTTCTCTTTCTCCTTCTATTTTTGCCTGTACTCCTCAGCTATGTTATCACCATCACATGGTGTTCCCCAGCACATGCTTCTTAAGTTCATCCATGATCTTTCTCCCTGGCATATGCCTCACTATTACTTGGCTTCCCTGCCTACTGGGACATGTTGGCAAGCCATCTGGGCTTCCTTTATTCCCTGCCTCTCTGAGCGTGTCTTGCCTGATGGTGGCTGTCAGCAAAGTCCAGACCCAGCAGTGCCATTGCCATCTGTGGTGGCTTTTGCTTATCCCTGAATATTGATAGAGATCTCTTTCCCAAGCTCTTTCCCGCTGGGTTTCCAGCCTCTCTGCAGCACGGAGTCTAGACACCGTTCTGAGGAACAAGAATATCTTGAACTGGGTTTTCATAAGAGTGGCCATAAGAGTTTGAGAACAGTTTTATTGGACCTTTTCACTGCAAGGAAGGCATCATTCTACATATTTGGGAAGCTCAGTTTGGAGAGTTTGTGGTGAATACTATGAAGTTACACTTCAGTAGAAGTGTCAGATTTTTGTTTCTGCCCTTGCCAAGTTGGTAATGTACTTCACTTGCAGACATAAACATTGCTTTTGGCAAGAAGGGCTCCTGCTTGGCTTTAGTACTAGCAGGTACAAGCAATTTGATCTTTTTTTTTTTTTTTTTTATAAACCAAAAAAATTCTCTTAGTAGGCATGTTTGCCTTTCCATAATCCTGCTAGTGTTTAGGCTGTGCTGTTCATAGGGGACCTTTTTTGTAGGTGGGAATACTGTGGGTGTCAGCTTAAAACACTCCGGTGTACTCTCTCTGTGTTCTCCCAGGCGGTGAAGTCTGGAGGAGTTCGTGACTGTTCTTTGTGACATGCTAATTTGCAAATTTCCCTCAGTGTAATTGTAGGAAGATGCTGACTTTGGTTGGTTTCAGTGCTGTCTTGCCATAACAAAAGTGAAAAATCAGAATTTGTCTTAGCAAGTTTTTTTCCAGCAAAGAATGAACACTGCTCACCCCCTCCTTAGTTATGTTTGCAGTTGATCATGGCCAGGATTTTTTCTAGCAAAATTATGATGCAGAAGTACCAATGCAAGTTGGTTAACTAAATATTTAAATAAGAAACTACTCTGTTCTGATTTTAATAATAATGTTTTCACTTGAATGGTAGAAGTTGTTACTCTTAAGATACTATCGGTGTCTTAAGTAAGCAATAAGTACTATTCTCTGGAATCCACGTTGATATTAGAAGGAACTACTAAATAATTAACTTCAACAAGGTGTTGAAGTTTTGAAGAGGTCCAGATTCCTTGTCAGAAGCCAACTCAGTCTTTTTTTTTTGACCTTGTAAGAAGATAGAAATTTTTTACAGCGAGGGTGTTGAAGCACTGGCACAGGTTGCCCAGAGATGTTGTGGATGCCCCATCCCTGGAAATGTTCAAGGCCAAATTGGATGGGACTCTGAGCACCCTGATTGGGTGGAAGGTGAAAGTGTCTCTGCCCATGGTGGGAGGTTGGACTAGGTGGCCTTTAAAGGTCACTTCCAGCTATTATGTGATTCTGCAATTCTCTTCTGTGAACTAAAACCATTAAGAAAATAATGTAACTTCTAATATATGATCAAAAAAAGTTGTATTTTGTATGTGTGTGATGATTGACATGAAACTGCCTGAACAGAATCACTTGGGAGGGTAGAATTTGATGCATTTATCTTTTGAAAGTGAAAAGTGTTTTCAGATAAGAGGAAGGATGACTAAAAAATTACTTCAAGTGTGGATGTGGTGTTACTTCTTCGCAAATACACAATGACTTCAACTTTAGTCTTAATGAACATCTTGTATTTGCAACCCGTTTGCTTCCTTTGTATTTATTTGTATCTATTCTTTGTATCTATTACTTTAACTTCTTGGCACTTTCCATCCTGGCAAGTAAGTCATAATTACATTGTATTTTTAGAAGGTATGTTACTGAGGTAGGAAATGTTTGTATAAAGCAGATGTTTCTGAATATATATGCGTAGGTTCAGTTCCTCTGTGTACATGTGACTACTCCTATTGAAAATAAAGGAAAATCCCAAAGCCCTTATTCTTTCCTCCTGTACATCAGCAGATCTTTCCTAGTCGTCTGTGTTACTTTCATGACAGTTGTCTCCCATCTTCTGCAGTTGCATTACTTTCTTAGGAGTCGTCCAGGCTTTCAGATAAGTTTAGTGTTTCTGCAAGTGTTAGTGCTAGTCTGCTACAGTGTTTCTAGTCTTATCTTTTTTTCAGTTTCCCTTTCTTTTGAGTGGATAGCTGCCATTTGAAAGGACTCTTGCTGGATCCTACTTATGGGCACTCCTGCTTCTGGTCCTTTTCTGTATCCAGGCAGCTTTGGCAGTTGAAAAGTTGTAATTTTATATATAATACTGTGCCATATAGGGACTCTCTTCTTATGGGGCAGTAGCTTGTTATGCTAAAATCAGAAAGATGATCATTGTCCTGGAGAAGTTTTTATAGGTAACTTGCAGGACAAAGGAGAGAACAGATGGTTAGAAGTAATGTCAGACAGTACAGAAAGGAAAGTGATATTGCTGCAAATAGTTTCAATATGCCAAAAGAACCTGCTCATTACCTTACTGTGTTGGATAGTAGAGAACAGTTTGAAGGAGACAATTAGAAAGAACACAGTGAATGGGTGTGTGTGCTCTAGGGGACCTTCCAAACATGATGAATACTTTGGGTATGTTTCTAACCCTATTGTGCCAAGGAGGTGCTAGGCACCAGGGTACAGAGTTCTTGGGCTCACTGAGCCAGTGTCCTTATGATGTGAAATTTGCACAGAATATGTATATGCTGGCCTTTTCTTTAAAGCAAAAACTAGCTGGATTTTGCTTTCATTGTACAGATAAATATTGTCTGAATGCAGTGAAGGCACTAGATTGTGAGCTTTAAGCTCCCTCTGGTGGCTTTACAGTAGAGTTCAAACCTTAACTGTTGCACTTGTCTGCTCTGGACAGTTTTGAGAGTTGAAGTTTGTAATAAATTATTAAGTTATTGTAATTTAAAAAGTTAATACTGGAATATGATGCGCGATATGCCTTTCCAAGGTGTCAAAGTCTTCTCTAACTGGGCTTCAGAGAAGTAGAAGAGCTAAAATAATATAAAGCAAGTGTTCTACTTTCTAGTTATTATATGCATAAAGGAGGTATTTCCCAGAAAACTTCTCTGGTTGTTTTTTTAGTGGTGCCATAGTTTGGAGCTGATATCCCTGAAAGTGCCCTTAAGTATTACAGAACAGTGAAAATAGATAGAATCTCTGTTTGGCAAACTTAAATATAATGTATTAATGCAAAATTAGTTGAGGATCAGGTAGCCCTGATTTGGTTTTCTTGCTCTAAGGATGTGAATATAAATGACCCTGGACTTGCAAAAAGTTATGCTTTGTCACACCCAAAGAATTCTTTCTAACATGATTATAATTAGTGAGGCTTCGTGAGATTGCAGAGCTGTGAGCTGCAAGGTCAGTAGTGTTGAAAGGGAAATGTCACTCCACTCCTTTTCTCTTTTGCCTCTGGCACTTGTCTGGCTCTTTGCTGCTTATTAGAGTAACAAACGTTCATTCCTATTGCCCCTGGATTTCCCCTCTATCCTCTTTTTCTTTTGTGGACTAGCTGATAGAAAGTATCATGTCAAGAGGTAACAAAACCATGCAGGTGGGACAGAGAAAGAAGTAGGACCTCTCCTTTTGGTAGCAGAAAGTTACTTCAATAAGTCACTTGTGTCAAGAAATTTGATTCTTAGTTCTCATGAAATATGGCTGGGCAGAGCTGTGTGTTCTTTAAAAGTATTCCCAGGCATTGCTCAGCAAAAGAGGCTGTAGACTAATTACATCTTAAATGATAACTGGTGCTGAAAAAAAGAAGCCTGTCACCACCAATATGTCCCATACTCTGCTGGTTTAGGCTTTTGTGTTGGGTTAAGGTGAACCAGACTGGGAAACTGATCCAGATGAAAAAATCTGGGATAATTTTTGCTAATGGCTTCCTCAGTCTGGTTCTCTGTGCATTTGCACAAATGCTTGCCCATACAATGCAGGGGAAAATTGGGAACTTGCCTTTTTTTCAGTTGGTTTGGTTCATTTGCCACATCTCTGACTAAAGTGTATATCAAGCTGTTGCTGTATAGGTCACTCCTGCACATTTGATAACCTGCTCCAAAGATTCTTCTGGCATTCTGTACAGCTGGTTCTATTGCAGTGAGTCCATGCAGAGGAGGATAGTCCTTCGTGCTGCAGAAAACGCAAACAGCTGTTCCTGTTACAGCTCCTGCCACATGCAGGAGAGTTGAGGAAATGTCTTTTAAATCAGATTTCTTGTGATTTATTTACCAGAAAAATATTTCACTTACATTAAAAGTGCTAGTCTTCATGCTAAGGTCTTGATGCTTTTATTCCCAAAGCAGTGGATAGAAGTCATGACTGAAAGATAGGTGGCACACATGTTCTTCTCAGACTGCTAGGGACAGGGCTGGAAAGTGGAGTTTGGAAGTTCAGCTGCAGTTCAATAACCTACGCTGTTACTTTGATCCTGCTCTGCAGTTTGGATGTGATCTTCCTCCTTGTGTGCATGTTCCTTTCTCAAAGGTTAGCATCAGTTTTCCTTACCCTGTTTGCGACACCCATCCCCTGCAAGAGTGTCTCGTGCCATGTGTGTTCAGATACATCCCAAATAGCAGAAGTCAGAGAGTATTAGTGACAAAAGTGAAGAGCATTGTGGTGCTGTGAGCTGCTGATACTTTCTGCATGGCTATTTTTACCTTGTAGGGCAGTGGGTGGTGTTGTGGTCGCCCACTGAGGTGAGGCTGCAGTGCAGGCAGCTCCTCTGTGCTCCGTAGGCACCTCACAGGGGTGCAGGTTATTGCATGGTTTCATGCTTCACCTCTAGCTGATTTTGAGATAGAAACTGCCCTGGAGCTGACTTTCAACAGGAGAGCAGCGAGTGTTACCTGAGCAGTCAAGGTGCCCAGGATGTAACAGGGTGGGTGAGGAACCACCATAGCCATTCCCAAATGGGCTTACTTGTCTCTTCAATAACACCCAATCTTCAGGATGTCAACTTTAATATTAAACACTAGAGGGTAGTATGTTCCTGGTAATGCTTTAGTTTAGAACATATCTGTAGTCAATTTTAGATCCCCTGAATTTATTATACAACTAAACACTTTAAAACAAATGTAAACTAAAGAAAAAATAGTGCTTTCCTTCCAGGACTGTGAGCGTGCTTAGCAACATTTAGTGATATGTGGTGGTATTTTTTGGACTGTGTAGAAAAAGGATTGCTTTGAATTTAGATCTGACTTCTAACTTTCTTCAGAAACATCATTAGGAAACTATACTTAAATTATTCACTCTCTGCCTGATATCTCGATATTCACACCTATGTGCATGCAGTGTAAATACAGAGTGGTATATAAGAAGAGGCAATGTCTGAGAGCAAGCATTTTGCCAAGAGATACTTGCTTTTGTTGTTTAACAAGACAAACATTTTTAAGTTCATGACATTGCTCTCAGTATATTTTTGATCAGTGCTTGAATAACTTTTTTTATTCTTTCAGGCACCACCTTCCATGGTCAACAATGAACAACGCCAACATGCCGAGCACATATTCTTATCATTTAGAAAATCAAAATCACCATTTGCTGTTTGCAAACATATTTTGGGTAAGTTTGAATAAATGACGTTAGGCATGTGCATTCTTTTCTAACTGGAACTGTGCTGTTCTTTTGCAGCTAGGACAATAAGCATCAGTTTTGATTTTAATGAGGGATACTTTTTGATGGAGGGTGAAGCCCGTTACTGTCCTTTTCTTTTTTATTTCTGTCAGTTTCAAAGCTGTACAGTGTAACTTCATGTAGCTAAGTTCCTAAACTGATTTAATAGATTACCTCTGCAGCATTATTATTGTAATACTGTCTAATCTGTGCAGCTTGTGCAGCTGCCAGTAGTGTGGCTGCTTGGCTTTGTGCTTGCTTCCCATTAAATCAGCCAACGATGCAATTTTATGCACTTCTACTAGATTTTGCATTGGTGCTGAAATGATAGTTTATTTCCAGTTGAAAAACTTAGTTGCTGTTGACAGCCCAGCTGGAGGAAAAGAGGGAAAAGCTAGAAAAATGTGTCCACCTGGTAGAAGCAAGACATTATTGATTTGAAATTTTGTGTGATTATGCCTGTGGAGAAAGGAAAGAGGCAGATAGCACCCTTCATCAGAAATTTCTTTGATTTTAATGGAAATACTCTAAATGTGGTTGTGTAGCAAGTTATAAAAGATAAATGTTTTTACAGGTGCTATCGAGACTTATTAGAGTTTGGCAGCTAAATCTGAAAATTGCAGGAGCAGTAAAGATGTAAGATTGCTGCTCAGCACTGTGGTATTGACCAGATGTGACAGCTGGGGACAGGTGAGGGGGAATTTCAGTGAAAACTGACTCAGACCTGACAGGGAAAACCTCAAAGTTTGCACAAAAGAACACATACCAAAACCACCATTTTAAAGAATTTGCCAGAATGAACAGAGAAATATTAGAATTATGTTGAAAATATTAGTTTCATACTTGATTCATTCTGCAGCACTTTTTTAACAGTTATTTCTAAATTTACTGGATTAGAGACTTACAGTTCATGAGTATTATGATGTCAGTATAGCAGACCTACTCCTATGTTGTGCTGTGATATATAGACCAGGATGTGCTTCCTTTCCTACATCCATTCTGCAACCAAAACTTTTGTCTACAAATGAGTTTCTTCTGGGTTTAGTATATTTTAGTAGTACTCCATCTGGTTTGGAAAACTGCAATCACACTTTTTGCTTGATAGGTCAACAAAATTGATGCTTCTTGTTTTCACATTGATTTTTAGAGAAAATTAAGTGGGTGAAAACATCCTTAAGTAACTTTCTTTGCAGACCATTTGGATCTAAGGATACATTCATCATCAATCAGAAATAAATAATGAAATTTCATGAAATCTTAAATGTGTCTGATTTTAATACTTTTTTGGATGTCTAGAAATATTATATCATTAAACTGTTCATGTGCTGCCACAGTTGAAAAGCCAGCATGTTTCCACGTTGGACAGGTTTTTCATGGGAATGTGGGCAGTTGTGCTGAGACCTAGAACTTAAAAGACTTTTTCAAAACTTTGTGCTTCCTTAGTAAGTATATACACAGTCTGGACAGAGACAACAGAAAGTTAAGGTTTGGGAGTTGAGAAAGAAGAGGCAGGGATTGTGAAATCAGGAACCAGGGAAGGGATACAAGCTGTTCATGATGAAGAATAAGAGTTGAAGTGTACTGAAGAGACGTGTGCTGGAAGGATGGGCTGGAACCAGAGGACCAAGTAGATAGCTTTAAAATGAAACAAGAAAAAAAATGGTCAAGACAGGAACTGGAATGGAGTAGAGAGAGGTAACAAGGATAATGTCATTTGTGGAAAGAAGAGTGTGTGAATGACACAGGGAGAATAATGGAGAAAGTGAGCATGTGGAAAAGGGGAACAGGCACTACTACGTTGTTCTTTAGAAACCTGGAGCTGAAGCCAGGAAGCACAAGGCTCTGCATTCTGCTGTAAGCTTGTAGCTGTTCAGTGTCCTTCCTTTCTTTAGTAAGTTCCTGTGGTGCTGTGGCTGATTACAGGCTTACACCGGGGCTGCAGCTCTGTGCTGTCAGCCGTCGCAGTTGTGCGGCTGCGGCACTTGGCGCAAGGGGGAAACTCCATCCTTTTTTAATTAATTCTGCTTTTTTGTGCGTGTGTTTGAGCTTTGTACAGTTAGAAAAGCTGAAGACTCAAGGTAGCAAGTGCCAGAATTAAAATTCCCATGTGGGAATAATTCAATCTGTTTTTATATGTCTTAGACATGCACATTAATCTTTTACTTAAGTGGTTACTTAGTTTTCCAAATTAAGCTAAGTAGATTTAAAAGTGGTTTATTTTTATTTAAGCATGTTTACCTGTGTGGGTTTAGATTTGGAGCCTGATTAAATTACTTTAAAATATTTTATCATATTAGCTGTTATCTTTGATATAAAACTTGCATATAAAGGAAATTTATATTATAAACTTGTGTATATGTAATTGGGGGAAGAAAGTTTGTTTTGCAGTAATTTAAAGCCCATCATCTCATGACTGAGGTTTTTTCAAACAAACACAGTTTTTCTAGTTCTGGCAGGTCAACCATTATAGCTCAAACTCTGCTTCTTGTTTGGGAATATTATTTCATATTTTATGCTTTTGCCACCCTGTGGCTACACCCTTTCTGACAGTTTTTTCTGCAGAGCTCAAAATATTATGAAACTGACTTCTGAGATGTTACCTGCTATTTTCAAGTTAAAATTTTTTAAAGCTAAGGGATAACAACAAAAATGTCTCTGTAGCTTGCTAGCATCGTAAGAATTATAATCATATTGTGGCATTTCTCTTTATATTGTACTTTGTAGTCACCCAGATTATTACCTTTCTTGGTAATATACTTTTATACTTTCCTCAGTGCATATGTATACATAGTAATCCCATATTCAGATAATAATGGCAAATGATTTCTACACTATGGTCAGATATTACATTTTGATTAACTCAAAATAAATCTGGAAACTTGAACATGTACTTTAAGTACACCATGGTGTAAATTTTGGCTTGCATAATTAAGCACAAATGTTACTATTAAGTGTAAGTGGATTTGCTTCTTTTTATTACCCATGAAATACATGTACTTTTATGCGCTATTAGTTTCAAAGGCAAGCACAGAAATATCCAACTTTGACATGCCTGTAAGATTAATCATTTTTATTAATTAATGTATTGGAACTGCATTTGTCATCTTGTTTTTTTATTCCCCTGTTGTCTTAGCATTCTTATTCCTTTAACAGCCTCCTAGCACAGACAACTTTTTCTCCAAGGTCATTGACTTGAATAATACTGGACAATTTGATAACTTGGTTATTGATTATTTCTCCCCATTTTGAATTGTAAATTCCTTCTCTGTTTTCATAGCATCAATATTCTATTTAATAATAAATGATAGTAAATTCCATTAATTTTTTTATTTGGTTGGAAACACATTTGAGATGAATACATGTATTCTAATACTCAGGTTGCTTTTTTTTTTCCCCCCCCACAGAAACTAGTAAAGTGGACTATGTCCTTTTTCAAGCTGCTACAGCGATAATGGAAGCAGTTGTAAGAGAATGGATTCTCTTGGAAAAAGCTAGCATTGAGTCACTGCGAACATTCCTTTTAACCTATGTCTTACAAAGGCCTAAGTAAGTATAGAAAACACACCTCTGAACACGTAGGATTCTGCATAAAGTCTGGGTTAGCATTTTTGTTTCCCTGGGTAGCCACGCAAGATCATTTTAAGAATAATTCATCTTCTAGTGTTAGAGGTTAACTTATGTCAGCTTTCCCTTATGAATTCACACAAAATATTTGAAAAAGAAACGTGTTTAAAATTTTCTTGAGCATCAGTGTCCGGAATCACCTGCAAATGTATTTGTGCAATGTTGTTTACAGCCTTCAAAAGTACGTTCGGGAGCAGATTTTATTAGCGGTAGCGGTGATAGTGAAACGGGGATCATTAGACAAATCAATCGACTGCAAAAGCATTTTTCATGAAGTCAGCCAGCTGATCAGCAGCGGTAACCCCACTGTGGTAAGTACTGGGGTTTTTTTCTTCAAAAGTTAAGCAGTCTGTGTCAGCAGCTTACGTTATGTACTTAGTGGCTATGAAATACTTTATACTTCGCTTATCCAATTAGTCATTAAGTTGGTAACTATGCAATAATTTACCAAATTGGAGCTTTTTTAATGTTTTGGGACTAGGGGTAGTATGTGTAGTTCTTTGGTATACGAGGAGACCGTATTTTCAGGGAGCGTTTGCTAAATAGCTGCTTTAAGTGCCATTGTTGTAGGTTGGTGGTTGGTTTGTTTGTTTGCTTGTGGGTTGTGTGTTTTTAAAAAATTATTATTTGTTTGGTTTTTTTTCTCTGATCTAATAGTAAGATCGAAAACAGATTTTCTGTTAGCTGGCCGGTTCTTTGCACACTGTTGCCTTTCCGTCTGTGCAGTGCTGCACTCTGCTGCAGCTCAGCTGTTGAAATAGACTGTGAGCAGAAGGCATAGACCTCTGCTGTTCTTTGGGAGACGAGTAGGTGGAGAGAAAGGGGTGTGAGGAAGTAAAACATGGAATGGAAATACAAAACTTATTCTTGATTTAATGTCATACTACTAGGGGTAAGTGTTACCTTCGATACCGAGCTCAAAGTGGAAACAAGGTGTCCAATATCTATCTGTGCATTTAGTGAAATTCCGTTTGCTATGCCAGGGGATAAGTTTAGAATAGGTCATAATAGAGGCATGTAACTAGAGCTTAAAGAGAGGTGATTTTTTCTCCTACCAAATGAAAATCAAAGAGTATATAGATTCCATGCTGAAACTTTAACTGAAGCTTTTCTCAAAAGAAAACCTTGAGAGAACTGGCTCATGACACTGCTGAGCATTTAGAGCAGCAGTTGTACTAGATAGATGGGGGTGGCAAATGTTTAACTCTGAAAATTCTATCAAAGTGTACTAGAAGTAATCCAGCTCATGTCATGGTCCTAAAAATAGCGTGTCACCTCTGAGCAACAAGTAATATCGCTTCAGGGTATGGAAATTTCATTTACTCTTGTAAAACTTAATTTCACAGGTATTTACCTCAAGGAAACAGTTCTAGCCTTTTGATTCTGCATAATTCGGATAGAAATGGGTGTTTGTTGAGAAGAACTGAGTTAATAATTTTTTCCAGGAAATATAGTCTGGTTATTAAAACAGAGTTACAGCTGAGGTTTTCAAGTTTTATGCTCATGTAGTTTGTAGAATCTTTGCATAAAGATACAGAAGTGGTGTAAATAGAATTGTGGACTTTGAAGTAAGTAATGCACAGTCCAGCTGGTGCAGTTGTATTCTGTGCATGTACTGTCCACAGACACACTGCACTGATCACAGCATACTGCAAGTTAACACTGCCTGCTCCAGCATATCATCATGGGCATGCTGCAGAGCCGAGCACATTGCAGAGGAGCTCTGGCTGGAAAAAGGGGTACTCTTCTCCAAGTTCAGCTCACTGCCAAATTGAGCTCAGTTTCTTCATTTCCCTTTATTTCATTTTCCTGTTATTTCCACTTCTTCACAAGTATGACTTTCTCCATAGTTTTTCCAAAATATTTATGCTCAAGTTTTAAGAATGGTATTGAAAATGTCTAGGATATATAATGATGTATTCTATTCTGGTGTGCTAATAAGACTTACTAGCAAAAAAAAAAAAAAAAGACTCTTGATGCTGCTGAAACTTCTGTACAGCACGGATTGTTAGTCTTTGGCAAACTGGTTATAAGCACATGTTCCCATGTATATATGAGGATTTGTATTATAAACCAGTTATCATTCATGGAAATGTTCTTGTAATCTTCTGAGACTTAGCTGCAAGAGAGGCTCTGGTACTGGCACTCAGGACTGGCATGTGCAATAATAAGCAGTAATAAAATGGTGCTTTGGCTTGGTGCCTGCCAAAACTGCTTTCTGAAGGGAGTCAGGGCATGCCTCTTGTATAAATAAGTAAAAACTTTGAAAGGTTGTATGAAATAAATCATACAATGCATTATTTATTATTTTAGTTATCTTTTCAAATATGGCTGGGTGGTTTTGTTTCTTTACTAATGTCCCTGTAGCATTCAGCCATGCCTGTGGGGCTGTGTGGGACCCCAGTGGGGCAGCTGCCTTGCTGCTGTGGGGAATCTTAGCTAAGGGTGCTTCAGGGTAAGTGTGAAGCCCATATCCTGAAGGGAGTGGTGCTTTCAAGATCCAAGATGTGCTCTCAGGACAGTGCCATGCACTGTCACAGATGTTTCTGGAGATTCATTTGTATTCGTTACTCCTAAATACAGGCCTCCATTCAAATCAGGGAAGAGGCTAGGCAGTAGGTATTGAAAGAGATCAGCAGATGTTTTCCAGTCCTCTGTGCTTCCAAGTGGAAGGAATCATTCCACTTTTTTGATATCTTTCCCGTGGTGTGATACACACTCTTGCCTCCGTCTACACTCAAGTTGCAGAAGTCTACCATACCTTTATGGCTCCTAATTCTTTTTCCAGTCTCTTTGTCCTTTCTGTATCCTTCTCAGCTTCTGTTCTGACCTTCTGCCCACCCATTTGTGTTGTCCTGTCTGAGGTTCGCTAACTATGAAGTCAGCAGCAGGTCACTTCGTATTTAGAAATGTTTAAAGCTCTCGAACAAGAGGTATCAGCAGCTCTCAGCTGCTGATAATTGGTTAGAACATGGTTCTAATAACACCAAGATGGTTGGTTGGATCCCTACGTGGGCCATTCACTTAAGAATTGGACTCGGTCCTCATGTGTCTCTTCCAACTCAGAGTATTCTTAGGTAATGGCTTTCTACAGCAATTAGTAATTGAGAGAAAGTGCATTTTAAGAAAGCAAAGCGTTCTCTTGTCTACTTCTTGCTTACTTTTTCTTCCCTGTTGACTGTGAAGCTTCTTGATCAATCTTTACCTTACAAAAATAATGTAGATACTTAATCTTTTTTTTTCCCCTGCAACCCTCCACCCAGTTTCTGCTCAGACTTCTATACTACCTTTGTGATCATCAGACAGCCTGCTCCATGAAATCTTTGGGACTTTTGAGTATTATCTTGTCAGAATCAAGTCATAATAGTTGGGGTAATAAGGAGGGCAGTGAATGTAGATGGTAGTTTCTGTTGTGTGTGTCCTTTTGCAGGATTTGATGTGTTTGGTACCTCAACTTCTCGAGTACTATTTAAAAGGATCTTCAGATCCTTTTAATATATCCATCATATAATATATCCATCCTTTTTTATATATCCATCAGAGATGGATATATTTTGAGGCTAGGTCTTGAAGGTGTGTAGTGGCAAACTGACATATGAGCAAGTCTGATAGATGAACTGTCGAGAATGAAAAAGTAAGGAGGAGGTTGGAAAGAAGATAAGGAGAGTAATTGTCATGAGAGTAATGAAATGGCTTTAGTATTGAGTAATCTTTTAATAATGGAACACAGTGTACATGTTAAGGAAATAACAGGACACTAAGGAGAGTTAATACTTGAGGGATGGGAAGGATGCATGGTTAGAGCCAGGTTTAGAACTGGAGTGTTGGCTTCTGCTCCTGATGCTCTGCCATTTGGTGCTTTATGTATCTCACAGAATAAACCTTTGTCTGAGAAGGGGAAGGAAACTTAGTCTGGCTATCTATATATTTATAACTGAGTTTAGGTAGTAATCTTCTAGGAGGACAAAGATTAGCTTTGGAGTTCTTGGTTTTGTTTTTCCTGGCTCCTTCTGTATTATTGATACAAGCCATCCCTCTGTTCGTGAAGGAGACTCTGTAGTCTTCCTCCGACAGAAATTTCAGAGTCTCTTTTCAAAATCTTCATCTCTCTGGGGGACAGAGCTTCTGGCAGCAGACACAGTATCATGAGCCAATCTTCAAACTCTAAATACATGTTTTCTATCACCGATTTCAAGATTTCGGAGAATTGCGTGGGCCAAGTTCTTCTCAGCTATAAATGCCTTCAATTTCTTGGCCTTTTCTTCTTGTGTTAAAATATTCTGCTTTTGCATAGCTGAAGGATTTCATTTGTCCTTCATCCCTGCCAGAAGGACAGGAATCCTGGCAGCTAAGTGACTAACTCCCAGGAGGAGGGTCTGATCTGCATGTGAACACAGTCAGATTTTGTTTAAAACCAGACTGAGAGATGGATCACACCTCAATTTCTTCCAGTATATGTGTAGGCAGATGCAGAGGGGTCCAGCTGTTATGGACTTGACATGGGACTAGGAAGCAACAAAAACTGTGTTTTTTAAGACCTGCAGTGCATACAGTAGAATGTATTTTAATCTAAAGCTCCATATCTGAAGCATACTTTTCTCTTCTTTTTTTTTTTTTAAATGGAAGGAGCATTTAAAGACTCACTGGAAAAGCTCTGGAATCCTAGCAGTTCCTTCTCTTGCAAAATTTGTGAATCTATTGTTCTGTTTCCCGATGTTCCTAGTTGGGCTAGAGAGAAGATCCAGCTGCTTCAGATTACCTAAAGCTTCTGAGGGATGTGCTGTGAACGGATTTCATGTGAGCAGTGGGAAATATTAATAAGCAAAACTCTAGGCATTCATCTTCATTGAGGTTAATCTATCCATTATAATGGCTGTCTGGATAACTAGTTATATAGCATTTACTGTTCTTCTTTCTATTCTTTAAAGGGAAATTTTACTTCTGGAAACCTGTCTAGCTGTTACTGTTCCATATGGTAGGGTAGGAGTTGGAGAGTGTCTCCTGACTTTTGCATTTTGACAAAAACATATGTATTATTCACCCCAAGTTGTGTCTTCTGGTCTAATAAAGTTGTTATCTTGTTCTATGAACCTCATTGCCCTAGAGACATTTTGAGTATGAAAAACAGAGGATGGACCAGGATATTTAAGCTGATAAGTTCTCTATAAAGGCCCAAGTTAGTGTGTTAAAGATTGGTTTGGGAATTTTAGGAATCCAGGAACTACTCCACACACGAGGTTAAAACTCTATGATAGAAATATGAGAGAACTTTAAAACATAAATGGTTTTTTAATAGTTGAATTAACCAGGGTGCTTTTGCCATTTTCAGATTTTTCTGTTGAAAGGGAGCTGGCTTAACCAGAGATGCAGTACAGCAAGTCTACAGCTTAGTTGCTTAATAACTACTAGAAATTGATAACTCTGCTGTTACATTTACACTAGAGCCACAGTTTTAAAGCGCTGGAAAGTGAGGAGATGCATTCCAAGTGGTGAGATGTGCATCCTCTGTTCTATGAATGGCATGCCAAACCCTTTCTTTCCTCAATTTTGCCATCTCATAAGATTTGCACCTGTGCAGTCCCTCACCTGTGACCTCACAGACTCACTAGGAAAGAAGAAATTATGCTTTTCCATGTGTTACACCATGTATTTTTTTATTACTGTGCTGTCACACAAATAAACAAGCTTAAGGGGAAAAGCCTCTTTAAGACATTTGTTGACCTTAGCTTCTTGGTGTTTAGTCATTCTTCCTCTCAAAGGTACTGCCCTTCAGTATTAATGTGTTCAGTAATATACTGGAAACGGCCCCTTCTTCCCTCACAGCCTCTCATTTTTCCTTTGGGCAGATCTGCTGTGGAGCACAGCTGTGTAATGCAGCTCATAGCTGGCAGTATGGCGGGCAGAGGCAGGCAAGAAAGACCAGGAATGAGTACTGGGAAAAGTGGGGGGAAAGAGGGCACCTACCCATCCAAGAGCACTTGTTGGGATGGTGTGTATTTAAAGCTGGGTGCTGCTGATGGTGAGCTGCATGGCTAGTCTAACTGTTCATTACTTTGAGTTTAATTGAAAGTCCTATATTTGTTTATGCAGCTGTGGTAGGAGTTAAGATCCAACTGGTGGCGTTCAGACAAGAACCTGGAGAAGGATATGTTACCTTTATAAATGGCTTTCAGGCCTTCAACTTATTTTTTTTTCTCCTCCTGATTTCTGCTTCACAACTTTGCCTGTCTGCAGAGAAACTAAGAAAAGCATGTTTTGTACCCTGTGCTCCAGCAAACTCTGCCTGGACCTCTTCCATTATTAGTAGAGGCTGCTACTTCCCTCTTCTCTCTTTGTCCAAAGCCTGCATGCTTCACATGCCACAAGATCATCTTCCTCTGGCCCATGGTGATTCACAGGGGAATTGCATTTCTGTTTCTCAGCTCACTCCTGGGGGTTTCCCTTGGTTTGGCTGGTTCCCCCCTAAGGAAGGGAAGCAAGGTGTCGCCTATTGTGCCACTGTAGCTCTGATGTGTTAACCTGGTGCTGCTCATCTGTCCTTGCACAGTGCCAGAAAGGGAATGAGAGGAAAGGAGTGCACTGCCCAGCCTGTCCCTTACTGCTGACAGCTCAGAACTGCAGCTGTGGGTCCTATTCCTATCATCCTATCCCTGCTCTATAGCTTTTTTCCACCAGTTGGCTCATTTGGGAAGGAACAGATGAAAATCAGTGGGTTCTTCCTGATGCTTGCTTACATTTTTTCGGAATATGTTCTGGTTTTCTTTGGTTGGGAACAACTACTTCAGCTCCTAGGTCCTCCACCCACCTTGCGATACTTCCAAATAGAAAAGTTGGAGTGGCCCCAGTTAATCTGTGTACATAAAGATATTTCTTTTGGCCCTCTGGCCATCCTGTTAACCTTTCAATTTGGAGTTACAGCTTTCACCCTGGAGATTTAGATACTCTGAAAATGTTAGCAAAAACAGCTGTGGTTATTCAAGGAAATTAGAGAAGAAGTCTTTATAAAGAAAGCCTTGCTTTAAACAACCTATTTAATACAATTGCTTTTGATACTTTCTCTTTACAGAATTCTATCGCCTAGGAGGAACACAGCAAATTTCTACTTCTGATACATTTACTCCTTGATTCTTCCTGCTCTTGTGCAAGTTAAATTTACATAGTTTAGGAATACTATTCAATCTTCACATGGCTTCACTTTGATTTCAGTAAGAGTTTACAGTATACCCATGGAGACAAAAAGTCCTCTAAACATGTATTCAGGCTGGCAGTGATCTAATATAGCAGGGTAGATGCTATGATTTGCTCTATTCAGGCAAGACCTTAATTCTTTTAAATATGCTTACTGCTTTTTCTGTAGGTGTAAATGATACTTGCAGAAGGCACTGCATGATAGTTTAGGTTTTGTAGTAAAATGAATTCTTTAATCAAACCTCTGATAACCTAACTGTATCTCTGCTCTGAATTCAAAATGAGGAAACAGTTTTGGTATTGGAGTTCATTCTGCTTTATCTGTTGCCTTTATTGCTGCAGAGCTGGTGTACCACATGTCCATTTTTTCCTAGGCTGTATTTGAACTCTTCTTCCTTTCAGATGCTTTGTAACCTAACTACCCTCAAATGAAGCACTTCATTTATTCCATGGGCAGCCCAGGCACAAGTGTGAAATCCCTTCAAACATTACGGCTTTAGCTTCTTTTATAGGGGACATTCCATTTGGAGGAATAAGTTGTATTTACCTTCTGCGACTGAGTTTTATGAATGATATATTAATGTTATTTACTGTTAAAATGACACACAGTCCTTCCACAATGTCTGTGTTTTATGAAAGTCATTTAAAAAGAAAACCACTAAAACGATGTTACTACTGGGTGTCTGATTGCCAAGTTAATCTCTTATCACAAGTCCCATTGATCTTCTGTTTGAGCAGCTGAGAGTCTGTTTTATGTATAGCGATCTTTCATAAAGTTTATTCCTGGTAATAAAGCTAACTGGGGTGAGTGCCAAGCTATTCTCAGAGGCAGTGCTCTCTCAACAAGGGAAGGACTTTATTTTGTTAGATGGGCTTATTGTTTGGGTATGTACTTGTGGCAGAACTAGTGAAATCGCTAGGGAGTGAGTCAAACTAGGTTCAGAGGTGTACTCTTACTGGTATGAAGTTAATGGCATTGCTGCACAATAGACATTCAGATCTGCCTTTTAATATGATGCCCAGAGTCATGTGCATTTTCTACTTATTACAGTGTAATATTACTAACTTGCATTGTAAATCTCTTCTGTAGTGTGGCAAAAACCTGAAAAAATAGCCTTTAAAAAAGAACCAGAAAATCCCCACCAGAAAACAAATGAACAAACCGACCAACCAAAACCACACCAACAACAAACAAAAAAACACACCCAGAACCCTCCACCCTAGAATTCTGTGTGTTAGATGCATTCAATTTTCTTACATGTAAGAGGAAGAAATTTTAGTTCACATAGCACACCACTAGTGATTTCTCTGAAATTGTTTGGTTTCAGATTTTTGAAATCTTTCTTCTGATAATATTTATGTTGAGGTACTTAGTGCCTTCACACCAAATGTATCTGTATATTAAAAAAATGTAATTCAAAATATTAGTAGTTAACCTTCCATGAAATTACTTTATGAAAATCAAATTTTATTTGGTAAAATTTACTTGAGCTTTATTCCAGAGATTTCTGAAATCTTATTGTGTATTCAGGAAAGTTTAGTAGATGGCAGGGCAAATATTCTTTTAAGCTAGTAATTTGTTAATACTCGTGAGAATGGCCATCTTACTGCTATGCACAACAGTCTGTATAGATTCCTTTAGCCTTATGGCAGTTCTGGGAAGCAGTGGTGGTTTTGCAAAGCTCTGTGCAAATACTTGACATTGCAAGGACAGGTTATGGTCTTGATCAGTTCCTCTGCTCTTGTCTGAAAGCCAAACTCATGGGGGCTGACACCTGCCTTCTAGGAAACCCATCTCGAGCCATCTCACCTCAGCCTGTTGTGGCAGTAAATTTTAAATTACTGGCCAGTATCTTCTCTTTGGTCTGCTCCTGCCCTGGTGACTGGATATCCAGGAGTGCTTACAATTCCTTATGGGTGCAAGGGGAAAGCGCAGGTGCAGATGGCAAGACAAGCATATGGATGTGCAAATATTGCACGTGAGGTCCTTGGGATGGTGAGGGAATGGGCCAGGATTTGCACCCCAGGTGTTGAAATACCAAGTTAAGGAAGTTGATGGGATGCTGGGAATTCAATAGGAAGGAGTAGAGCACAGGGATGCAGTGAGCCCTGGTATTTGCTGTGAGCTAGCCTGCTGGATGGAATAAGGTGTGTAAATCATTTTTCTCCTGTCATGCTCAAAGCAGGTACTGATGTCCTAGAACTATCTGAACTAGCTCTTATTGAAATCGGGGGATAAGTCACTGCTCAAGCTGTTTTATTGGCTCTCAGCAGATTCAGTCTGCCTACCTGTACCCATTGCTTTTTACACTTCCAAAGAGATGTCCTTACCATCATAAAATTTAACCTTCCTTTTAAATTTTTCCTTGAAATCAGGAGAAAAGCACACACTTTTACCATGCAGTAACACATTACTCTGCAAAGAGAAAGGATAAATGATTGCATACATATAAACAAACTGGAGAAGAAGGAAGGTGCTATTAGAGTTTAATATTAAGTATTTGTAATCACAGTGGGAACAAACTTTTTTTCCTGTTGTTCCTGCTCATTTGAACTTGGTGATTGATCTTCCAGTAGTCTGCATCACTGCCTTGCTTGTCCTGTGGTGGTCTGGATGGTGCCTTGGTGTTAAGATCTTAGCATGCTAAAGCAGAAGCAGTTTAGTTTTAGCCTGATTGTGGTACTATTGCAGCCATTGATAGCACTTGATAATCAGAGTAGGTTACAGAGCATCAAAATGTACAGATTTGTAATTGCAGCTATTGATGTCCTTATGTCATGGCTGCTTTGAGCTGAAAACTGTGAGTGAGTTATTTAAGTATTTAAGCATCAAATTGAAACTTGTATTTTAAACTATTTAGAGATCATGTGAAAAAACTTTATATTATTTCTTTAAAAACATGTATTCTAATCTGAAGCATGGTTCTTAAGTCAGACTTGAGAGTTTTTTCTTAGTTTTCTTATTTTGTTGGGTTTTTTTACACAGGTTAATTCTTTTCATATGGAACTTTTAATGTTGGATTTAATACTCAGTACAAGTCTATACTGTTGGGGTTTTTTTAATATTAGATCAAATCTGTATTTCCTCTAACTAAAAAATACTTATTGTGCAAATACATTGCATAAAAATTTGGAAATAGAATACTGAAATGTTTGAGCTAATGAGAAATACTTCTACTATAGAAGTGACAAAGTTGCACTTTTAAACTACTGGAGTAGTTTAAATTGTGATGCTGGTTTACACTGGCTAAACGCTTCTATGGTCATATTTGTTTGACAGAGCTGACTAAATGAGAAATAGTCCACTTGAAATAAATAATTTCTTTAAAATGGGAAAGCTTTTACTTAGCAACTGATTAGCAGTATGCTGGTCTGTTGTACTTATGCAGCTTTTTTTTGCATAGTGGAAGAGAAAACCTGTATATTATCACAAAGCCACTATGTTTGATCTTCCTGGAACTTATTTGGCAAGTAAGAATGTTAATTTAGTGTTTACTGACTAAGATAACTAGTTGTCTGGGGGGGTCAAGGTACTGACTTCAGAGGCATTTCTGAACAAAGATGTTGCAGTTGGTGGGTGGATGGCACTGGTCTCAGCTGTTGTATGAGCTTGCATAAATAGTATCATCTCCACTTTAATCTTTCGGGTGTTCAGAGGTAGTGTGCATATTTCTGTTTAACCCCTGGACACTTGCTGGCATGCATGACCCTTTAACAATTCCTATCCCTCTGTCCATCCCTGGCACCTTGGCTCCAAACAGTCTGGGAGGATAGCCAGTAATTTTGATGCTTTTTGTAAAGAACATCTCTTTAACAAAAAGTCTTTTCATTTCAGTGGTATGCACTTTCTATTGTGCTTGTTACAGTAGTGTACGGCACAAGTCTCAAGCACTATTTGCATCTTCACTGTGCAATACTTGCTCCCCTTTGTGTGCAAGGATCAGTTAAAACATATTAAAACTGATGATGGTAGTTTCTGGACTTTGGCATCAGGAAAAAAGCTTTTTTATGTATTTCAAAAAACAGCAACAAAGGCTGGAACCATGTGTTTCATAGCTGGCTTTTAAGTAGTGTTCTAGATAAGCATTTCATTTACCTTATCTTAAATTTTGAGAATGAAGAAGATAACTTAAACTTTTAGTCTTCATGAATCTATCTCTCTAAAATAAACATGCTTTTTTCTCACTGATTTTTATACCACTTCAGAGACATAATTTTAATAGAGTAATTTTAAGACTTATTTCTGAGGCTTGTCGATGTGGTGCTTTGGAGGGAGGTATCCAAGACCTTTAAAATATCAGAGCTTTCTGTGAATTCCTCTCCTTTTTTTTTGGATGAGGAGAGAGGGAAAAGATGTAGTAGACAGTGTTATTGCAGGTGTTGTTTTTGACAAACTTGTATCACTTTTGGTGCTATAAAGTTAATCATGATCGTATGTCAACATGGTAAGTGTAGCAAATGCAAAGAAGGGCCGAAACAAGAGTGACCTGAACTGTTAGATCTATAGAAATAAGCAGACAGTGAATCTTCCCTGAAACTAATACCTGTAAAGGTCTGTGCACAGGGAGACAAAATAAATGGCAGGGCTGGGAAATGGTTTGCAGTAAGTTGGTTTCATTTGTAATGACAATCACACAGATGCCAGCTTTTATATTGCTCAAATGCTTAAATTTATTTTTTAAGGATGGAGCCCTGATGATTCCAGAAATGATTCATCCAAGAATCTATTTTCTTGAAAGTTTGACTTGTTCTAGTTTGTGTTAGAAGGAACTGAAGTAGTAGTTGTATTAAAATGCTAATAAAAAAAATGAAGGACACTGTAGGTGCTATTGCATTATTGGACATCTTTTAGTTATATTATACCCCCTTATTTTTTTTTATAGCAAACTTTGGCCTGTTCCATTCTAACGGCGTTGTTGAGCGAGTTCTCAAGTTCAAGTAAAACCAGCAACATTGGACTAAGCATGGAGTTCCATGGTAACTGTAAACGTATATTTCAGGTAAACTAGTTCTGTATTGATATATGGTACCTCTCTTTCTAAAATCTAAACATATGAAGAAGCAAAAATATGTTGTTGTGCCAGGTGCAGTCAGATACACTGTATGCCTTACAGCATTTAATAGGGCAAACAATGCAGATACATCCTGGCTACATCAGGAAAATTGATAATGTGTTTTTAAAAAACTTGTATCAAAAAGGTGCAACCCCTTTGTGCCCATTTTATGAATGCAGAGCTACAGACCTTTGCCGTTGGACTCTTTAATTCCTTGGCTACCAATTGCAAACAAAACGAATACTCTGTGGAACAATGATAGTCTTAAATATAGCTTTGGTTTAAAGCCAAGGAGAGCTATGTATGTATTTAAAAATATTATTGCAGATGGTGTAGTCTGGTTGTCTCAGATGTATTGTTTGGCCAGTCAGAAATGTTTATGTGAAGGCATTGCTTTAAACTGACTGTTGTGGAACAACTTAACAACTTTTTTTCATGCCAAAGACCCACTCTTTTCTCCACCACTTGTTAAAAACATATTGGTATTTTATCTTTTAACAACTAGTATTTATGTGAGGATTTTTTTCATAGCCTTTGCAAGTGTAATCAATTAATTTTGACAAAAGAGGGGGTTCTCACTGGCAATTTCAGAGTATTTCCTGTATTTTAATGAAAATAGGGTGAAACTGGAATTTTTTTTCCTCTGGAAAAGTGTTTCTTGTTGATCCACATTTCATTAATGACTGAGATTCTGAATGTATTGTGTTCATCCTGACTGTAGGAGGACGATCTGCGGCAGATCTTCATGCTCACAGTAGAGGTACTTCAGGAATTCAGCAGACGTGAAAACCTCAATGCTCAGATGTCTTCAGTGTTTCAGCGTTATCTTGCACTAGCCAATCAGGTCTTAAGCTGGAACTTCCTTCCTCCAAATTATATCCTTTTCATGTCAGGCCCTTTGTTTCCCTTGGCTTGGGTCACTTCTTGGGTGAGGAGTAAAGTCTTTGCAAGGAGACTAAAACATAGAACTTAGAAGCTTTGTGTTTAATCCTTGATTTATGTTTTCTTCCCTTCGTGCTTTTTGTCTCCACCATGCTTGATGAGAGATGCTTACATACAGAAGCTGCTGTCGGTCTTCATTAAAATTTAAAAGTACAGAGTACCTGCCTTTTACAGGTTTATAGTCTGGCTGGTTGGTGCAGGGAACAGGAAATGTGCAATATGCTACTTCAGTGTAGAACCATATGGTGAAGAGTCTAAGCCCTGTTCAATTTTTATGCAGAGATCTGATCTGTCCTACTTTTCTCCCTCAGAGAAGAGGTAGGAACAGGCAAATGCCCCATCATGTAGGAATATGCATGTTCATGCAGAGGAGCCAACTCCCCATAAAAGAATATGGTATATACTAGAACATAGAACCTCTACAGCCTGAAAAAAAGTATTTGGTAGCTTAGAAAAGAAACATCACCTTCATTTTACACAGCTGCCATTGCTTCTGTTTTGATATTTTTGTGATATCTGCTGATCATTAGTCCAGAAAAAGGAGGAGTTGGAAAGTAGAGGAGGAAATGGGAATCAGAAAGAGAAAGGCTCTTAGTGAAGGAGCGAAGGAAAAAAGGTATAAAAATGTGCAGTCCAAAAAATGGGCTAAGCAAATATTGTAGAAATACTCAATCACACCCTGTATTTAATAGAGGTTTTAGACAGCACGTGTAGTAAATCATTATAGTACCTGTTTTAATAGTCAGGCTGCCTTTAAGAAACTCAGCAAACTTTCCACGAACCAAATTTTTAAGCTGGCTTATAAACTTTTTTCTTAAGACTTCTGAAACTGCTACCAAGTTACACATACTGCAGAAATCTTGATGTTGCTCTCAAATCTACTTTGAAGGATTTTATTGCTTTCCTGGTGTGACAGTCAGAAGGTGATACCTGTGTGTTTTTGTTTTCTTTTAGTCTGTTCGTTATGCAGCAGGCAGCAAAAATAAATTTATTGGAAACTGGATATTCCTTGGTTCACATCTGGAAGGCAGAATGCCAATGATATTTGCTTTAAGAAAGGTTCCGTGGATTAAAAGTAAATATCCCACTTCTATTCGTCCCTGAAGTGATTTGGCAGAGATTCAGAGAGGAATTTAGTGCATGTGCCTATAAAATGGAGACTGTAGTCAAATTATTGCACCTTATAAAAGTCTTTGGCGCTGGATTTGGGATTTCAAATAGAAAATAAATACTCTTATATTGTGTAGTGGTGGTTCCCTCTGAATTTTAGTCTGGCTCTGCACAAACTTCCAATGTAGTACTAAATACAGAATCATAGAATGTTAAGGGGTTGGAAAGGACCTTAAAGATTATTCATTTCCAGTCCCCTGCCATGGGCAGGGACACCTTCCACAGACCAGAGCTGCATCCAACCTGGCCTTGAACACTACCAGGGTTGGAGCATCCACAGCTTCTCTGGGCAACCGATTCCAGTGCCTCACCATCCTCTCAGGAAGGAATTTCTTCCTACTATCTAACCTGAATTTCCTCTCAGTCTGTGTCCATTACTCCTTGTCCTATCACTGCAGTTTCTGAGAAGGAATCCCTCTCCAGCTTCCCTGTAGGCCCCTTTCAGACACTGGAAGGTTGCTGCGAGGTCTCCACACAACTTTCTCTTCTCTGGGCCCAACAGCCCCAACTTTCTCAGCCTGTCTTCATAGGGGAGGTGTTCCAGTCTCCTGTCAACTACGGGGCCTCCTCTGGACTTACTTCATCAATTCTGTGTCCTTCTTATTCTGGGAACACCAGGACTGTAGTCAGTACTCCAGGTGGGGTCTCACAGGAGCAGAGTCGGAGGAATCTCCTCCTCCAACCTTTTGATGTAGCCCAGGATGCCATTGTCTTTCTGGGCTGTAAGTGCTCGTTGTTGGCTCATGTTGAATTTTTCACCAACCATCACCTCTAACTCCTTCTTTGCAGTGCTGCTCTTAATCACTTCTAACCTGTTGATGTGTCTGAGATCTTGGTATAGAAGTGAAGGCTGTTGTTTCTTCATGAGCTCTTTGTTCTTGGCTAAGGTTTGCACTGCTGGAGCCAGAGAGAGATAAATAGATACATGCAACATGTGGAGCCTTGGAATTCCGGCTTTCCTTTATACATCTATATAAGATGAAGTCATTTAGGTGCTAGTAAATAAATGTTACTAGAAATACCAAAGCAAGCCATACTACTGCTTAAGGTTAATATTTCCTACTATTTAGCCTACTTTAGATGCTACACCTGTTAAACAAGTTATGGCCATTTCTGAAGATCAGACGGACCTAAGTGCTCTTAATGGATCCAGTTCAGATACCTTTGTAATTTCTGATCCACCTGATATCCTTTTGTTTTCTAGATGGATATTTCATTTTGCTGTAAGAATTACAGCACCAGCTTGGGTCTTCTTTATTTATGTATCAACCTCTTTTCACAGATGTTGGAACATCTTCAGTCATCCTTGAGAAAAGCTGGTCTTAACTGCCAAAGATTTAGTAACTCTTGGGGTTTACAGTGCCATGTTGATTGTATTGTGGCATAAATCTCTTCCTTAAGGTGACCTCTTTAACTGTTGATTGTTAGCTCATGGGCAGTGAAACTTGGCTGTAGTTTCTAAATAGATAGCACATTATGTAAGAATGTCAGAATTGCTGTGTTGATTGATTGGTTAGAGTCCTTTTGGTGTCTTCTTTCCAAATCTTGACAGTACATATGCTGAAGCAATGGGCATAAATTTAATACTTGAAGCATGGAGTAAAATGATCCATTGTATTCTCAGATATATTTTTTCCTTTAGTTGGTATTTCCCTTGGCAAGATAGTATTGATTCTCAGTATTCCCTGCAGCATCACAGTAATCTGCAGTGTATTTCTGTAATATTTAACAAGATTCTTGTATCTCCAAAAAGGGAAAGTAGCATAAATGTGCATTAACTGTATGGTGGCTATTGCAAAGTGGCACATTATTCAAATCCCCAGGTGGTTAGAATTGAATCAAAACATACCACTTCTCCAGAGTTCTGTGCTGTTATAGGACAACTTTTTAAGTGTTGCCTTGTTAAATGCAGTTTTGGACAGCATTGCCACCAATTGTAAGAAAAGTTGCAGTAGGTCTGCATTGTGTGTTGCTACCATGAAAGATGCATTCTGGAATACCCACCTCATTGGAGCAACAAAGGAAGAAACTCTGGAACCTACCTAATTTCAAATTGGAACTCAATATTTTTAAATTATCTTGGGATGTAGTACCTGCAGTAGGAAGGACATGGCACAGTGACCTAGGCAGCCTCCCTTCAGTCGTGTCCAGTTTCTCCCATTTAATTTTCCAGCAATTATCTATTGTTATTTTTATCAGCCACCTTGAGATATTAGTTTACCCAGTGTTTGTGGAGGCTTCAGAGACAGTATCTTGTGGCATGTTGGCTTCTGCACAGTTTCTTTTTTCAGTGCTGTTACAGTATTGTTAAATGTTACTTATTTGGATGGGACTAGTTTTAACTGCATCTTTTCTTAAATGAATGTTTCAACTGATTAAGGAAGCACGATTGATCAGCACTAAAAAATACATCCCTCTCCTTTACAAAAGTTCCTTCAAAAATCTGACTTTCAGTACATTGTGAGTACCCAAAGTCTTCAGTTAAGAAGCTGAATGTTGAGCTTTAATACCTTGGCATGGACATATACCCTGTGAAGTCAGGATGTAATTACAGTTTCTATCATTTTACTTCCAGAGGTATTTCTCCTGTCGACTGTCTGTTCCTGGCAGCCATATTCTAATGGACTTTGGCTGAATGTCCTCAAATATGAAAGTTCTTTAACAGAACAGAAGAATTGTGTGCAGCTGTCTCCCATCTACAGAAAAGTGTCTATTATCTGTCATTAGAAGCTGTTGTAGAAGTACTTATCCCTTATTCTTCAATGTTTGGATTACAGTACATGAATAAAGAGACTTGAGCTTTAGTTCTGGTTTTGGATTTAGTGCCTATACTTGCTTGGAGGCAAGCTGGCAAATTTTCAAGTGAATGTAGAATGGGGGTTTTAAAATGCAGGTTATGTAGACCTGGTGGTTTGCACTCTACTAATACACGTCATTCCTGTTCCATTGGAATTGTTGGTGCCATGGCAGTTGTATGAACTGACTGAAGCTTTTGTCTGATCTGAATGTTTTAGTGTTCCTTGGCCATGCAGTTAAAGGAAGAAAGCTCTTCATATCTCAGTTTTGAAAATATCTTTTAAACCTCAAGCCAGAAAGAGACACCTGTCTGAGAGGTTCTGTGAACAATATAGCTCTGCAGACTTTTAAGATTTGAACTCAGTCCAGCACAGATTGGTAGCATCTGTTGTGCACAATGGAAATGCATGAAAACCACACAGAAAACTCAAGGTTGGCTTTGAGGAGTGGTTCAAGTTGGCATTGCTGCTGACAAAGCATCTTTCCTTATCACCACCCATGAGCATGATGCTGAGCAGGGAACCACTTGGCTAAAAATGTGGTGGGCTTTTTTTTTAGCAGATTTTAGCTCCTGGTTTGATTTGTTGCACAGCTACAGAAATAATTCTGCCTGTACCAAGGAGTGACTACAGATTTCTTCAGCAGCATGGCTGCATTCCATAGGCCTTGTGTTTGTTAGCAGCCTGGAATTATCCTGAATTTACTGCAGCAGTTTGTTCTTATCTGAAAAATGCAGCGTTGGGGCACTATCCTTTTTATTGTTTGGGATATAGAGCACAATTCAATTGCAACAGTTGTATTTAAGAGAGCTGCATTTTACTTTTATCGCCTACTGCTTTTAGGTGAAAACTGTCCTGGCTTTGAAATCCCTGATGTTTAGAAATTATTTCTCGACACTATGTGTTTTTTTTTGTCAATTCTTTCTAGCAAGTTTTTGGGCAAACCCAAGAAGATTGGAAGATCCCCTGAATTCTGCCATAATTGGGCTAAACACATTTGTATTGATGTTGAACTTTTTAACAATTAATCTTTCATCATTTCAGTTTTCCTGAATGAATTCTGTAATCAGTTTGCAAGGTAGGAACATCTTTAGAGGATTAATATCAGAAAAAGAAAAGAGAGCAAGAATGACCCTTTTTGTGAAGGGGAGCTGATATTCTGCTTTCTTGCCCCAGTGGTTTTTAATTTTCCAGTTTTGCAGCGATGATTACAGCACCCTGGGTGGCAGCTGGTGTGTGGTGGAAAGGTGTGACTCCTGAGCCACATCTGTGTGGCAGCCACTTGGGCATGGGTGCTTTAAGTGCCAGTTAGGCTGGAAGTGATCAGCTTGCATATGACAAGCTGCATAACTATAGCAGCAGAATGTACCAAGAACTGCAGGGTCCACATGGGTGGTCATGAGCCTTGGAACTGGCATGGCTCTGGAATTGGCCAGGTTTAAAATTAGCTTGGGTGTTCCTGCACTTCCTACTCCTGTTCCTGCAATCTGAGTCCAGTGTCTCCAACACAAAGTTTCATTCACGAGTTTCATTCTCGTGACTGTTAGGAATACTTGTGTTTAATAATATTTAAGCATATGGTCCTTTTCCTGGTTGCTGGATGTCTTTGCTGAGGGTGTAAGGTATGGAAAGGTCTGTGAGGGATTTCTCCATAGGGGGCAGCAAGCCTCTGCAGCAATTTTAGGCAGTTGCTCCTTAGATTCATCCCATGTGCTTGACTCACTAGGTAGAAAGCCAGAGGAGGTCTTAAAAATTCAGATAAAAATCAGTATTTAACATTAAACTGGAGGGTAGGTACCTTTCTAATGCAATTTTTTGATTGTAAAATGCAAGTCTATGACTGGCACAAGGTCCAGAAATATTTCAAGCAACAAAAGTAAAGTGATTAAAATAACTTCTAAGAAAGATATTCTGACCTTAACACTCCAGGAGTTTCCCCTCCATTTCTGAAATTTTTTTCACTTCTGTGCACATATTTATGAATGGAGTTCTAGTAGGAGAAATCTCAGCTTTGATTTTTGAGTTCCAAAGTTACTGTTTTGTGAAAGAACAAGTCTTGCCTCTTTTGGAAAGAAGATTGTGGGATTCATTCTCAGACACTGGAATTTGTTTAAGTACTGAAGTGAAATATTCCAATCTCTCATGACTACCTTAGGAGATGAAATATTCTGATATTCATCTTCACCTATCAGTCTCTTCCTGGGACAGAGACTGTGAGTGAGAGGAAAACTATACATTTGTTGTTTTTTATTTTTGTTACTTTCATATGTTCCTCCAAGAAGCACATAAAACTTCAAACTTTTTTTCTAAATTAGTTTTACAATAAGAAATTCATAACTTTGAAAAAACTGCTCCTATTTCTCCAGCTCATGAAATAAAACCAAGCATAGAGCTAATGTCTACATGCATAAATCAAGTCAAAGATAAAAGAAATCTCTTTTAACATTATGGTCTTTTCCTCTTCCTCTCTAGGCAGTAATAGCCAGCATATGGATCTCATCATACATTAAGGCATCTAATTATGTTCTTATGATTTTTAATAGAGTTCAGTTCACATCACTGAATAATCTGACTCATGCAGAAGGTTCAAGTCTCTGAAGGATTCAGTGTCCTAAGTCTTTCAAAATGGGTGCAACATTGACATGCTTCTGGTAGCTGTTTGTTAGCCTGGATTTCCATACCAAAGTGAATTTTATTAAAAGTTAATAATTCCTCAGTAGACCTGGGAATGTTAGAAACATTTGTATTATTACCAGAAGTGGTTTACAGTTGTTTTTCATTCTGGAAACAAAAAAAAACCCCAAACTCTCCAGCATGTCATAGTAGACTAATCTTTTCATTTATCTGTGTTGTAAGCCTAAATCATAAACTTGAATGCATAGGAAAAAAAGTGTTTTGCTCATCCTGTACTCTTTTTTTCTTTGTAAGTCCTGACAAGTGAGTCAATTTCAGATGATGAAGAGTGCATTTGTCCTGTGTACACCCATGTACGAGGTAATTTAGTGCCTTTTTTTTCAGGTTTGGCATAACTAGACTGCTGTTACTAAGACCAAACCATAGCACAAGGTAAGCTGGAGTATTTTGTGGCAGTAAGCATCTCCACAGGCAGTTTCTGCTAATGCTTGCATATATGTACTACACGCTGAAAATGGCTGCAAGACCTTCATGATAGGTGGAGTCATAATTTGTAATGTTCAGTGAACAGATATTTTACCCACAGATCTCCTATTGTCAGATGTGGCACCAGTCCGTTAGCGTGAGCAACACGACTAAAAATAACAGGATAAGGCTGCTAAATAGTGAGTCCTGTTAAAACAGGGACAGCAAACTAGTGCTTCTTTCATTCCATGTGAAAAGCATTGTGTTGCTGGTCCCCTCTGTAGACAACCTAGCAAAGAGTAAATTTCTCACAGATCAGTAATGTGTTTATGATTGTCTTCTGATAATATGTCCAAGCCAAGAGCTTATTGGAGAGTCACAGCAAAGGACATTTTTGTCAGTAAGCAATTTTAAAATACCATTTTGACTAAAAGATTCTAAATGGAAAGGAAGAAAGGCATAGCTTCATTTGCCAGGTAAAATTAGTTTTAATTTAGAATATTACTCCTGATAAAAGATGCTTACATGTGATAATTTCATGCACGTATTTTTATTTTTTTTTTTAGTGGGTAGAATCAAAGCATATTTGATCAATTAAATTACATCAGTGTTTCAGTTGGAAGTGGAAAATCCTGTAACTTCTAGTTTTCTCCCTATCTGAATAATGCAGACCTGGTGTAGTTCAACATACATTGAAAATCTTGAAAATTGTTAAACTGCTTTTAATTTGCACTAATGTGAAAACCTCTGATTCTTCTTACCCAGTATTATATGCTGACAACAGTTCTAGACACATACTACCAGTGAAAGTCCACTGATGCTGTACTGTGGAAAAAGTTCCTTTTTTGGAATGTGGTTTGGCAATGGTGTTAGGAATTTTGTGGCAGAACTTAGAAGACAAGTAGAAATGAACTGAAATTGTTCATCCTGCTTTGTAACACAATTTTTCATATTAAACTACTTGCTTGCTTTAAATATTGCTCCCTTAAACAAAACCCATCAGAAGTTAAGGGGTCTACTGTTTTGAATGATACCATTGTAAAATTTATTTCATTCTAGACCTAGAAATGGTTTCTTAAACACATTTTATAATACCAGATTACTTGCACTAGGAAAGGTAATGCAGTTCATTACCAGTAAGTAAATTATGTGCAGCTGAACATGCTGTTACTTACTCTGATGGTTGGGTTAGAAAGGGATCAAAGAGGATAATGTAGGGCTTAAGACAGACAAATAAAACATTAGTAAAACTGCTTTAACTTAGCAACTACTACTTGAAATGAGTGGTGTCACAAAGGGAAGTACTTCCAAAAGTTTTTGATGAAAGCTGTTGTGTGATCAGTCTGACAAAGAATTTAACTTGTTTGTTTAAATGTTTTTGCTCATGTCTGTTTTTTCTGTACTAGAACATTTGCAGAATTTTGTGAATTAGGTTATGCCAAAATACATAGTGAGAGCTGAAATGAGTGCAGCAAAATTGTCTTTAGAGTGTGTGCATTTTTCACGAGTGTCTCTTACAAATCTGTTCAATACAGCGATGCCTTGTGCTGACTTGTGCTTTTGTTCTTCTCAGTGTGATTAGAAAATGTAGATTAACGCAGGTCTAACATATCTGCATTCTGTGACACGTATCTGGCTATTTAGAAAAATAGGATATAGATTTCAATGAGCTATCTATAGCTATGGTAAGGCCTTTTTAAAAGCTGCCAGGAAAATTTTTTAGAAAATGATTTCCTATTTTACATAAATTTTAACACCTGTTAATTGCGGTTGCTTTTTTCCCTTCTCGCTGTGTCACATTAGACACCCTGGTTATCAAAGTGATCGTATCGCTATGGTATGTCTCATAATTATGATCAAACTGTTATCTAACATTCCTGGAGCATTCTTTTTTTCAATACTTAATACCTTTTATTCCTTGGCCTCATGCATGAATTATGCTGTGTATGTGAAGAGGCTTAAAGTTTGTTTCCATTACATTCTTTCTGAATGGATCCTGTTGTATCTAGGATTTTTTTAAAGCCAAGTAGGAATGTTATTGTTGACCTTGACACCAGATAACTGGGCAGACATTATATAGCTATGTTTGAATCCTCACAAAATGTGATGCTAAAGCCAACAGAATCCTGGCGCGAGACCCTCCTGGACAGCAGAGTTATGGAGCTTTTCTTTACAGTAAGTTTCTTTCTTCAACTTTCATAGTCCAGACCACAGAGAAAGCAGCTCCTTCCTGTTCTAAAACTGTACTGTCGGACTCTTCCTTTTGCATCAGGTAGGACTGTTTCTGTTCACTTCAGCTTGCTTATAGAAGCAGACAGAAGTATTGTCTTTTTCTTAGGGTACTGAATTTGTATTCTGCCTATTAATTGCTTTAAATCGATGACCACTAGCAACAGAAAAAGATTTATAGTTATTTCAACTTCTGTACGTGTAATACTTCTGGACATGCACTCATCAGACAAAAGCAAGCACGATGAGCAGTAGTAGAATAGTGAATCTTTCAGATAAGGTGTAACAAGTCTCAGAAAAGATCAAACAAGCAGTGTGTGTTTGCTGATATTAAAGCATTTGCTCAACAGAACAGCTGAAAATAAGAAATGTGGTTGTAGTTTTCTAGCCACTTTCACCATACAGAATTCTGCATCTCTTTCCTCAGCACTAAAGAAATCCTCCAAAGTTAAAATAGAGTAAGTTAGAAGGAACAAGGAAGAGGTAGTGTTTGGAGATAGGAATGTAGTGCTCAATTTCTGTAACTTAAAAGCCCCACGATGTTAAAATGGACAGGACTTGTGTTGTTTTGTTTTTACAACTGTTGGGAGAAGTTTGTAATCACCGCTCAGCTAGGACTTACTGCAGCAGCAACATATATTGGCTTATAATTCATTTGCTATGCAATTTGGCTTAGGTTACATCTCTTGGGATCTGAGAATTTAGCATTCTCAGGCTTTTTTTCATTTTTGGAATGCAGAGAAATGTGCTCGAAACTTGGACAAAGCTGTTATAAGACAAATGTAAATGTAACTCTCCAATGCTGCTTGACAGTATGTGTTTGGATACATGTCCTTACTTGATAGGATTTTCAACACATTTAGGATTTTAATTTTTAATTTTTTTTTACTGCAAATTTATCCAGCACTTTTGAAAAGGTGGAAAAATCACTGGCAGAACTCTCAGCAGCTACACACAATCTGAACAGCTGTCTAGACTATCCAGACAGTTGCTACTGTCAGCTGCAAACCTCCACATGCAAATAACTTTTTGGCTTACATGTTAACCCTTCCTCGTTTAATAGTATGAAATTGTCAAAGTTGTCTGTCTGTTTCCTTGACTGGTTTACAATTATTTATTTGTGATAAGAAAAATGGTTTTAATAATATGCAGATTTGTTTTAATACATTTGCATATAGTAACCAAGGCTTGCCTGTATTTTGTTATCTTTGAATGAGTACTAGCCACAGCAGTGTGCTGTCAGTTCTGGTTTTAGATTCCTGATTTGCAGTGGTTGAGGCTTGCAGTAGTAGTTTGCTGTTTGAAGTAATGTAAGTAAATGGTAGTAATTTTTATTCATTTATCTGATCTGAGAAATTTTAATAACCTTGCAAAAGTTGGCAGGACTACTGTGTTAGAGTGAGAACCTTCATTTCTAATCTCAGCCTCATGTGGGACATGTATATTAGGAGGGGTATTTCTGTTGCACAGTTTTTCTTCTGCTAGTTTGATCTTTCAGGGATTAACTCTGCCACTAATCCAACTAATTATGAGTTGGGTGAACTTGCAAATATAACATCACGGGAAAATGGTTAGTGTTTTAATTGTACTTTTTTGGTATAATATTGCTGAAATAATTTAGCTGAATTTCACTTCTGGGTGAAAAAAACTACTCTGTATTCATTTGTTTATTTATTCAATAAATCTTTCTGGGAAATATGGGCACAAGCCTAAAAAAATTCTTAAAATTTGTACTTGACTGATTAATAAATATGTGAGAATATGTTTACTGAAGTAGTAAGACTCAAATGTAGAAAATCTCAACAACAGAAATAATGACATAACAGTTTGCACAAATGCAGGAAGATTACTGTTGGCCTTGTATAATATAAGGGTGTTGCCAAGGAAGTGATGCATTCATTTTTGAATATGTCTTCAGTGTTTACCTCTGCTAAAGAAGCATCTATATAATCTTGATTGAACTTGTTGACTAACTTTAGCAAGACTCTATAGCCTAGGCATAGTTAACATAATAGAGATGACTGTCATTATTGCTGTTTTTAGAAGGAGCAGCATGTCTGACTGGCTGGCATCTGTTTCTCTCTTTAAGACATAACATTCAATAGACAGTTCAATTTTCAACGTGTAGGTGAGCCTTAACTAAATGTTAGTTTCAGTGAGTTAATTCAAGGCTTGAGATTGTGTGAGCTGAGTCACGATCTTGACGTTTGCCATGGTTTAGCGAGTTGCAGAAACCCTTGTATTTCAGACTGAGTGGAAGTTATAGTAAGCTTTTTTTGGTGTGTGCTCTTTTGGATTGAGAGCCATGTGACTGTTGTAAGAACACCCTGTTTTCATGTATTATTAACTACCTCACTTCCTGAAAGGTACATCGAAAAATCAGAGAAGATACAGATATGGCCCAAGATTCATTACAGTGCCTGGCACAGCTGGCATCTTTGCACGGGCCAGTCTTTCCTGATGAAGGTTCACAAGTTGATTACCTGGCACACTTCATTGAGGGATTACTGAATACTATCAATGGGTACGTATGCCTGCTCTCTAAATTTAGATGGCATCTTTTAATCTTTAGTTTGGACTATGTTGAGAATGGTATGGCTTGCTTATTTCTGGATGTGATTTGTGCTTACTGTTGGATTGCTTAAGTTGAGAAAGGGCAGATTAAAGTAGGTGGTGCCTATTATGAAATAGTTTTATTGATTGAAAATGTATCAACAAAACCAGTTCCCTCTTAGTGATTTTCTTAATGGCAAAAAACTGCTATTTCTATCTGTAGAATTGAAATAGAAGACTCTGAAGCAGTGGGAATTTCCAGTATTATCAGCAATCTGATAACTGTATTTCCTCGCAATATTTTAACGGCCATTCCAAGTGAACTTTTCTCTTCATTTGTTAACTGCCTCGCACACCTCACCTGTTCTTTTGGAAGAAGTGCTGCCTTGGAAGAAGTGGTAAGTAGGTGCTCTCAAAAACGTGGGTAGCCTTTTTCACTTCTATTTGTGATAAGCATAAGTGACATGAGAATTTGGCTATTTTGTTAATAACTGGTGTGAATTCAGGGTTTTGTCCTAGATATTTGTGTAATCACATATGAGAGGATTTTCTTTTTATCTCATGCAATGTAATGAGCATAATTACACACTGTGTGCATCTTTCAGTCTTTGTTTTGATTTCAAGTGCATCTTAATTTTTTAAGTGAATGGTTTAATTTAAAATGTTAAAGTCTTAAAGTATTGCTGACTTGCTCTTGTAGATAATGAACAAGCTGCAGTCCTGAAAGTTTAAAATGACTTTATGAACATATGGACAAAGTGAAACATAACTGCTGCCTAGAGCTGTGAGTCAGGAGTTTCTGTTTAAGTGAGCGTCGCTGTTAAGATCTGTTGTTAACATCATAGATCTAAGCTGTTCAGGTCATACCTTCATTGCTGACACGGTTCAGATGGTAATTGTGCATACAAATCTAGCACAGGAATTAAGAGGACTTTTTTTCTTTTGAACCTTGGTTGTGACATTAAAGAGCAGTTGGCATAGCCCAAGTGTTCCGCTCCTAAAAGTTGCGTTCAAAATAAAAATTACCAAGGACACGGAGTTCAAGGAAAATAGCGTAAGAATTAAGGCAAATTATCTTGCACTTCAGCTATTTATGTGCAGTGTCTATAGATTTAAAATGAGACTATCAAGATACTAACCAGTATTTCCCCACTATCATGAGAAAGGGTCATTTTCTTTGTTTTGACAGTTTAGTGTAGTGACAGTGTGAGTTTGAAAATAATTCTGGAATTATTTAGTTACGAAGTTGATGGATATATTTCTTTACCGGAGAGCACAGGTGTATTAATTAGCATTCGTTGTCGAACATTAGATCATGTCTTCTCTGCAAGGTTAAAATGTATTATATTTGGCCCAGTGCTCACTTAAACTTTACATTTTTTTCATGTCTTAATCAAAAATTGGTGTTTAAATTTGGAATCTAAAATAAAGCTCCATTCCAAACTTCATTGGTCAAAATTTGTGTGCTTTTGAGGTTTTCTAGTAGAATATTGAATACATATTCCAGTGTTCACCAATACATTTAGAAATGCTCCTGAAGCCTTTGTAAGATTCATCAAAACCATAGGCAGCTATCATTTAAATTCAAAGGCTCTAAAGGGTTGTTGTTTCCTCAGTTAGCATCTTGTTACTTGTGAACTGGAGTATGCAATCACGTTTAATGAAAACAGTGCTCAACAAGATGCCATTTAAAACATTCTCTCAGCAAGAGCTTATGGCAGCTTGTACCACTATCTGGTGCAATGATACTGCGTGCTGTGCCTATAGAAATTCTACTTTGCATCCCTGAAAACAGTCTATTGGCTTAGGAATATCCTGGCCATGGCTCATGTGCTCTCCCAAGTTTCTTTTAGAATGCATGCAGTGATACTTTCTGCGAGCTCACGTGCTGTCTGTTAAGAGCTGTAGTTAAGAGCTTTCTGACAGATAAAATACTGTGTGTGTTGGGCTCAGTAGAATCCTCAGATCACATTCCTGGAGCTTTTCAGAAATACGAAATGCAGCAGAATGCAGGCAGGTGTACTCCTTCAGCTTTGCTGGTTGGTAACTGTTTTCTCTGTATTTCTGCTACTTCATATGCCAGTGGAACATAGCATGTGAACATGGCAGAAACTCCATCAGGCACAAGGAATCTACTTAGCTGCAGACCTGCTCTGAAAACTGTCAAAATATGGAGATCCTCAATCAAAATCTGCAAACTACTTCAAAGCATCTAATACTGATTTTCAACCACGGGGAAAACCCCACAATCCAGGCATTATATTTGAATGCTGTTTCACATTAACCTGCTAGTTCGGGCTTGGGAGATTGGCTGAAGGAAGTTGAAACATTGGCCTGAACCAGCTACTTTGGTGGAGGGAGGGCAGTAAGCTTCAGCAGTGCTGAGGGTTAGTTTGTGGGGCAAGGTGGGCCAGTATCTCTTCCTTTAATGGCACTGAGTGTGAGAGAGGATGCTCATCCACAGCTGTGCTCTGCCTTGCTCAACACTTAATGCTTATGCAGAAGTAGAATCAAACAGTCCACCTGAATTAGTGAAGAGTATGGACAGGATGTTGAATGAAAAGTCCAATAAAAATTATATCAAAGGCTTCTTTTTCTCAAAACAAATATTTATATACTGTTCTTGTTTCATGATATCTTTTCAAATAATTTTCAGAGAAAATTCTGAATTTGGTCCCTTCTGCTGTGCTTCCAACTCTTTGCAGCTCATTACTGCTTGACAATCTTTCAAAGTGGTCTTTCTTCAAAGGGTCAGCAAACTAGGAAGGAAGAAGGACCCAATTTCCTTTTGTTTGTAGGGGAAATTAGGAGGAATTAAGCATCTTTGCTTTAAATTTACTGAGTTTATCTTGCTTCTCCTGAAGACCTGAGTTGATCCATCAGAATGATTCAGCTCCCAGCCTACAGCATGGCACTTTGGCTGTATGACATCTTTGGTAGCCCAGTGGTAGCTAATCTGAAATAAGGATTGGCATGTTTTAGCAAGGTTTCTTTGGGACTATATTGGTTCAATATGGATAAAATCTTTCTACTATTTGGGCATTTATTTTATGAAGGTACTTATTAGTCCTAGATTGCTTACGAGAATATATCTTAAGTATTGAAATAATTTTTATTTATGGCATTACCTTCTTATTACCTTTTCAAATAAATGAATTGCATATATTTGAGGGTATTTTGTTGTTCATAAAAATGTGTCTGGCTTATTTGTTTATGCTGTCAATTATTAAAAATTATTAAAAGTTATATATGTAAGTTATAGATATAAATATATTACATACATGTCAAAATACTTCAGGACTGAATTACTGTCTGTTAATTCATGTGTCCTTTAGACAAGTTTTAAAAAAATATGTTGTGGTGTCCTTCCTAAATTTATGACTTAAATTACTGTTGAATACAATTTTGCCTCTCTCCTTGTCATCTTCAGGTTTTGTTTTCACAACTGTGTCAGTATGTCCCATATTTTAACTTCTGGAAAAATGACAACTTTGCAGTTACAAAAGGATGCTGTGAAGCTATCTTGGAATGCTTCCAATGTGATATCAGTTTTTCCTCTTAATCAGTCATCCAGCCAGTGTTTTCTTTTCCTTGCCTATTCATCCAGCCATGTTTGTAACTTCACTGGAAGTCAGGAATTCTTGTGTCTGGAGCATGATTAAGGCCTTAATATCTCTTTATTTCATCACTGAACCATTTTACTAACTCAGAATAACTTCTGTGAGCCGTCCTGTTGGTTAAAACTTGAGAAGACAATATCTTAGTAGGCTCTGTTTATCTGTACAGTCACTCTGAAGTTTTTTGAATTTGGATGTATTTACAAGCATTTAATTTTTGCAGCAAAACAAAAAGTCAATAGTTATATTAAAAATAATTTTTAAAAGAAATGGCCACTTTGCTGTTTGGATTCTTTAGTTTGTCTAGAACTCAGGACTTTGTTTTTGAGAGAAGTTATTTCCTTTTGCAACTTGTGTACTATATAATTAAAAACAAAAAGCATCAGTTGAAATGCACTAAGTAATAGCTGCAGGCTTATTCTGTTCTAATTCATTTGGTTTTGGTTTGTTCATAGAATGAGAAGTGATTCATCATCAAAATTGGCTACCTGTAATAATATTTCTTGAATACTTGCAATCTTGCAGTGATTTCCTCTGGCACCATTGTTTTTTCCTCTCTATTTCAAAGATAGTGGAATGCCTATAAATCTATATGCAGCAACAGATGAAGAGACATACCTAAACACATTGACTGATTTTTAAAGCCTAGCAGGCATGAAAGCTGCAGTGACTTTTCCAATGCATTGCATCAGTTCATTCTGATATTTTCTTAGCTATCCTTGGATCCCTTTTTTTGTTTGTGTCAACAGTAGAAGAACATCCATAAAATGATGATAAATATAAGTATGTTCCTGTGGTTTAGTTTAGTAATAAGTTTTTGGGTTTTTTTTCATCTCTTACAGCTTGACAAAGATGACATGGTATATATGGAGGCATATGATAAGTTGCTGGAATCTTGGCTTACTTTGGTCCAAGATGACAAACATTTCCATAAAGGTTTCTTTACCCAACATGCTGTTCAAGTCTTTAATTCCTACATTCAGTGCCATCTAGCTGCTCCTGATGGCACAAGGAATTTGGTAAGCCTTCATTTGTAGTAGTTTTGGATGGTAACATATAATAACTAGCCCTTGTCTTTTGGTGTGTGTATATTATATAGCTCAAGGCAGCTAGTACAGAATTGCCATTTGTGACTTTGGAAATGAAAAAAACTACTGAACTTGCTTCTCAGTTGTGATTTCCCAGTCCATTTCTCTCATTATGGAGAGGAACTAAAGGAATGAGAAGTTGGAAATCACTTAAAAAATAATAAAGTAAACAGTTAAGTCAGTGTGTATCTTGTTCTTTCCACAGATACAGTGACTACACTTTTGATCTTCCTTCTGGATTAGAATTCTAGTTAAAATTCTCAGTGAAAATGGAGGCCTTTTTTATGATTGTTGCCTCCCATGCACTATCTTCAAAACATAACTGATGTGCATTAAATAGCTGAACAAATGTAGACTGACTGTGCTCAAAGTAGAAGAAACTTGGGAATATCATCTGGTCCTTTTGGATCAAATAAATTCCCGGTTGAGTTTTTGAACAGTTGACTGTCTAGAGAAAATTTGAATTTAAATTTGCATTAAATATCTCTTGAGCCGTTGAGAAAGACGATTTGTCTATTCTATAATGAAAGCCAGGAATCTGGATCTTACTAAAATAGATTCTTATACAGAAAGTTGCATGAATTAATTATTGCATAGATTCAATTCAATAACTGTATAAAATCTCTCTTTAATTTGATGCTGTGCAAAGATCTCAGAAAGATCTCTGAAAAGCACTATGTAAAACATAATTCTGTTATCTCAATATGTAACAGATGGCAATAATAGTGCCAAAACTGAGAGAAATATTTCACAAGAGAGCTTTGAATTCATATCAGGCGGTCTTGACATAACTTGTGTACACAGGTTGATTCATGTCATTCTGTGAGATAAGTCATTTATCCCATGGGTAACCTTTAAAAGCCACAGCTGGCATTTTAGAATGCTTCTTGTTCTATATCAAAGCGGTAACAGGAACTTTGAGTCTCTGCTTTGAGAGCAGAGGCTCACCCTTCAGTAAACAGCTGCAGCTTTGAAGTTGCCAAAAGAGAATGATTTGCTGGGTTACATAAAGAAAAGATGAGTTAAAAGCACTTTGCATAAAGAATAGTGTGTGGATTCAGTTTTCCAGGGCCTCTACAGAAACAAAGCAGACTGATAGCTTTCTCTGTCTCTTGTATTTTACTTTGTTACTTGCATAAAATTTATGACTAGGAGATAAGAAACACTTTTAATATTTATACTTGGTTTCTGCATATCATGGTTCATCTCTTCAAAGAATAAGATCTGATTATAATTTAAATAGTTTTATAATGCAACCAAGATAAGCTTTGAGAAATTGTACAGTGCAACTCCTGCATCAGCAAGAAATAAAACTGAAATCATCAAGATTATTAGTCTGCTGTTTTCTGAGTTTATAGCATTTACTTTTAATGTACTTTTTTTTTATTTAGTAGTACTTTTTCAACTACTATTTCCCCTCAAACAGTAGGTTAGGGAAAACCTTTAAAGAAAGGGCTAACATTCATTTCATCATGAAAAATACTGCCTATTGCATGATTTATTTAAGGTCACATAACTGAGAACTATTGAAATGTTAGCAAACGAACTGAATGTGGCATTTTGGTAATGAGTTTGTGAAATGCTGATTTTAAAACAATATGAACCTATGTTGACTCTGTTTAATTAATTCTTTGGCTAATTTAAACAAGTCTGTTGTTCATACATGCAAATTACCTTGCAAGAAAGAGCTAAAATGCAGAAAATTGAGGTGATAATGAGTTTCACATGTATAACTCTAACTGGTTGCTTCCAATTTTGTTGAAATAACCAAAGACTGCCAATGGTGTGGCCTCTCGGGAAGAAGAAGAAATAAGTGAGCTGCAGGAAGATGACAGAGACCAGTTCTGTGACCAGTTGGCCAGTGTAGGCATGCTGGGGAGGATTGCTGCAGAACACTGCATACCTCTACTCACAAGGTAAGTACAAAAAAAAAATAGTCACGACTGCAAATCAATAAAGCTGTCGCATTGAAAAAGCATAACTTTGCCAAAACAGTTTAGAAACAGTGAAACTACTTTGTTATTTGTCCACAGTTTGTTAGAAGACCGAGTGACAAGGCTCCATGGACAGTTGCAAAGACATCAGCAGCAGTTACTTGCCTCACCAGCGTCAGGTTCAATTGACAATAAAGTGCTTGATGACTTGTATGAGGATATTCATTGGCTTATTTTAGTCACAGGTTAGTGAACACCTTTAAATAGTACTTATGCTGTTAGTCTTGCAGCAGGAGCACCTCAGGAAAAGAAAAATCCCTGTATATCAACTACTCTTAATTGACTATACATTTTATCCCTTACAATGATTTCATCTTATATATACAGGACTTGCAAAGTCCTTGTCTTACTATCATCTGCCTTGAGTAACAGGAGTGTTATCTCTAATTATTACCTCATGTAAAGGTTTCATAAATGTCCATTGGAAATTCCTGCAACTAATTTTGTTATAAATTTTTTAAGCTGTGTTATCAGTCAACCTATTTAAGAAATGAATCTGTTCATGGTATCAGTGGTGTTGGCTGGGTGCACATAAGGGAACCAGCTTGAGATCAGGGTAATGGTGAAGGAGAATCATGTACGTTCTAAATTTTCTCAGTGCTCTTGATCCATGACCTGCTATTTTGTTATATTTTGGGGAATTTAGAGCCTCTTGAATTTAGAGCCTTTTTGGGTTTAATTTTTAGATGGCGATATTTTACTTAAGTTTGCAAATGTAGTAACAACTAAGTCTGTACTTTGCTCGGAGAAACTGTATAATGTATGAAATATTTGTGTGACTTTTTTGAAGATCTGCTGTTTTAGTTGCTCTCCGATTTTGACATGAATGTGTTTATAATATTTTTGTAACACTGAGATGGAGTTTGTAGCTTATATATGGTTGTGAGATCAGATATTGAAAACTACAACTAAAGCTGGAATTAATATTATCTAGATACCAGAATATTCTATGAAAACTCACACTTCACCTGATTTGTAGTTGCTAGGCAAGGAAAACTGTGTTCCAGCACATGCAGTTGAAGTCTGAAAGACCGACAGATTTGAGATGCTAGCAAAACAGAAGTCCCAAAGGACGTGGACTCGATGGGGAAGCTGTAAAACAAGGCTTTTTTACAACATAGCAGAGGAAGAAAAATATGACAACAAAATGTTGTTTTGTCCCTCCCCCAAGTAGATGAATTGACTGTAGCACTTTTACATGTAGCAAAACTTGTCTCTTTTTATTGGTTTTTTTAATTGGTGGTTTCTTTTTCCAGTCTTGGTTTCTTGTCACTTTAGGTTTTTTCCTATTGAATGGCTTTAAGGATTCTAATGAACCTGTATGCATTTAGTAGTGTCTCTACAAACATTTGATTCTGGCGAGATGTCTGCAGTTAAGCTTATGGATTCTTTAATCAGAAAGCCATTAGTTCACCTAGGGTAGAAAGTTGTGATCACTCTTTCTTTTTTAATGTAAGGCTACCTCTTGGCTAATGATACTCAGGGAGAGACTCCGCTAATACCTCCAGAAGTAATGGAATATTCCATTAAACATTCAGCTGAGGTTGACATCAATACAACACTTCAGATTCTGGGATCTCCGGGAGAAAAGGCCTCTTCCATCCCAGGGTACAACAGAACTGATTCTGTAATTAGGTAAGGATGAAACTTGTACTATTAAGTGTGCTAAATGTTTTTTCAGAGAAAAAAAATCCCCAGAATGTGAGTAGACTAATGTGAATGTGAAAAGTAAGCAATATATAAACACTGAAGATTGAAAAAGGAAAGATTGCCCTAATAGTCCTAACAGACGTCACGAGCCAAAGCCTTGGGACTGTACAGAAATGGTTTTCTGTATTTCTACTGAAAACTCATCTTTGATCTAGTTTTTACAGAAAATCCTTAAAACTACTGAAGTAAAAAAAGTTGACAGATCAAAATCTTTAGATAATATAAACTCTAAAATTCATTCAGCACATACACAGCTTAAGCAAATGCTTTCCAGAACATTAATGAGCTTCTCTACTTTGAATGTGTGTTACTGCCCAAGCTTGGCAGTAGCAGCAAAATTGATCCTCAGAGCGTGAGGAATTGTCAGTTGTGCACACACATCACTGTCAGCCTATAAAAGATGCAGGGGAGATTTCCCTTCTCTTTTTGCAAGAAGGCTCACAGAGGACTCCTCACTTTAAAAGATTGCATTCCACTCTTAGTTGACATAGAAGAGTCTTCACCTAAGATTAGTTGTGCTCTTTAAATGTTTTCTTCTGGGAAGAAGGTAGAAAAAGTGGACCTTCATTAGCAATGATATATATGCCTAGTGTTTAGAAGATTGAATACTGGTCACTTAGACTATTGGCACTTCAAGAAGTGGCCACCAAACAGGATTTCTTGATGCAGCATCTCAGTGTTGGGAACAAAACCAGGTCAAAATAAGGAGAGATTTGAGGCCTTTTGGTAATAACTCTGAAATGTCTTCAAGAAATAGGCCACTGTCAGCTCCTAAATTTCTTGGGTACAATCAAATTCTTGTGAAATTCAATTGATGTACTACAAAAGCTAGCATTTAATGCAGTTTTATGGACTGATTGTATTAATGCAATCACCTCATGATTTACTATTTTAGACTTTTTCCCAGCAGTAATGAACAAGAGAAAAATAACTGATCATTTCTGTATTTGTTTTTTGGTATGTGTCATGCTGCAAACACTGCACAATTAGAACCCATTTGGTCGCTAAACTTTATAGTGCAAGGAAGGAAAAAGCAATTTTTCAAAACAGTTTTTCAGGCACTCCCAAGTAGTTCGTTTATCATGATGCTTGTTGAGGGTTCTTTGTTGCAGTAATTTTGATGTCGAAATTACTGTTAAATCTGATCTCTTAAAACATAATTCTTTTTGGAGTATATTTGCTCTATTCTCTCTCTCTCACCTTGTATTTCAAAAACAATAAATACAAATGTTTTTTACTTGATTAGAGTTGAAGTGCTTTGTATTATCCTGATCCTTCTGTCACATTTTGTGAGAAAGTGGTTTTGGTAGTTGCATTGCTTCTCCAAAAAACCTCTCTCAGCATCCTCATTGTATTTTAAATCTGCAGGTTGTTATCTGCTATTTTAAGAGTGTCAGAAGTAGAATCTAGAGCAATAAGGGCAAATCTCACACACCTCCTGAGCCCCCAGATGGGCAAAGATATTGTATGGTTCCTCAAGCGCTGGGCAAAGACTTACCTGCTAGTGGATGAAAAGTTGTATGATCAGGTAAGGATATAACTTTTATGAATTTATTTGTGAGTATTAGCAATAATATTATCCTGTGAATGTAGATGTCAGTGTAGCTATTTAAAAGTGCAGTGCTGAAGTATTTTTAATGTTCTGTGGGTTATGATTTGTTTTGGAATTTGTTTAAAGTTGATGTTTTCTTCCATTTCCTAATTAGAAATACAAGTTTTTAGAGGAGTCTTGNCATGAAGGAGAAGAGAGCCTATACTGCTGAAGGACTTCAATCTTTTTTTTTTTTTTTTTTTTTTTTTTTGGTAACCATTGCCATATCAGAATAACATAGTGCTCCTGGGCTGCATAGTGAGTGAAACTCACTGATTGCAGTGATGTTATAAATTGTGACTATCCATCAGATTTTACATTTCATCTCTAATACAGTGATTCCTCTTGATCGAGATTCTGAGTCAGATATTTAACACCTTCACAAGGTAGTATACATTAGCTAATGCCATGCTACTTTCTCCCCTCATTCTCATTGTATATATCATGATTTCAACAGTGTGTTCTTTGGAAAGGGCACCTTCCTACCGTGCTTGGACAGCACTAATCGTGATTAGAACTTGATCCTGATTTTGCTTATCGAACTAACTGTAATCCAGCTAGCTCATAAAGGCCACCCATCCTGAGGGGCTTCTGTTGGCCCTAATTTTTGAGAAGTCTTCCTCCTCCCCTTTATTTCCACTATTGATGCAACTAAGAATACTAATGCTTTAGGAGGCCTCTGCTTAACAATGATAGGTATCACACAGACTTGTAAATATTTGAAATATTTCATTATTCAACTTATAGCACAGCTAAGAATTCATAAAGGTACCAGTTGGGCAAGAATTGGAGACCATGTTAGGAGGAGATCCATGTGAAAAACAATGTGAAGAAACAAAGTAGAGTATCTAGGAAATGCACACATTTAGTTTGTGTTGACATGAGAAAGTGATTGAAACCTCTATTTAAACGTTATGCTCAGTCATGTATATATCATGAGTGCTTAAAGATAGAAGTATTAGTGGTGTGCTGACAGAAAGCCCCTGCACAATTACTGCAAGATCTTTGGATCTCACTATTGAGAAACTTTCTTTAAAGGAAGGAGGACAGGCAATTTCAAGGAAGCATGTTTTAATGTGCCAGGACCAGAGTGTGACATGTTTCCTAAAAGATATCTAGATTGAAGGAACCATCTGAATAAAGCAGATGCAGAAAAATTGAGGTGAAAATTAATTTTTACAAGTTTCTATATAGATTAAGAACTAGGTTTATTTCTAATAATTATTACCACTGAATTTAGAGGGATTATGTCTTAAATTCATGGAAGCACTTTTGGGAGGTGATTTTGGGATCTTTCTTTTAATTATTAAAGCTTTTGAACTTTCATTGGCCTTAAAAGCTGAACATACTCAAACCTTTCTTGTAATAAGGTTGAAGCTTTTGTTTGTTTTAGATGTTGTACTTAAAATCACAAGATAAATTTGGCAAAGATTTTTCTATTAGAGATATTCTTTGCCTTTGTCTATGTAGCATTTGTGTAATTTAAGTAGGAAAGAAGTGACAGCCTGAAAAGAATTTACTGACAATGATTGCCATACACTTTTGGGTTCTGGCTTCTGTAAAACTCACTCATTTTAATGCTTTTCTTATAGATAAGTCTGCCATTTAGTACAGCATTTGGTGCTGATACAGAGGGTTCCCAGTGGATTGTGGGTTACCTTTTAGAAAAAGTGATCAGTAACCTGGCAGTGTGGAGTTCAGAGCAGGACCTTGCAAATGATACTGTACAACTGCTAGTAACATTAGTGGAAAGGAGAGAGCGGTAAGTTGCTATACCTCTGGAAGTCAAAAAGTTTCTTTTGCTTCCTTTCAAGTTTTTTGGCCACAGTAATCCAGATACAGGGCGCTTCATATTCTTGTCTCTCTGTAAGTCAAATTACTTTAGTAACATGCTGTAACTGAAAAAAACCCCACAAACTTGTCTGACAAGCTGAGGAGTGAGACCTGTACTTGACAAAACATCACCTAATTTTTATTGCTGTTTCGAAATGCACTCTCCTTCCCTACTTCTGTGTCTCACTATTAAACAGTGAGAAAGGAAAACTCTCCTGGTCTCCACTCTTATTGCAAGGATTTTTGTATTGCTGTTAATTTTTGTTGATTAGGAGTTCAGATACTGGCTAAGCCAGTATGAAATATGTTTTGTAAACCTAATTTTGTTTTTTTAAATACAGGATTTTGTGTATTCAGTCAAATTTCAATAAGTTTTCTTTGATATTGCAAACTGTGAAGCAGGAAGTTCTTGAATGCTTTATTTCTGTCAGTTGATGTGCAATTATACATGCAAGCATGCATTCACAGTCTACTGAAAGACTGCTCTGAAGTATGAGGATTTAAAGTTCTTGAGGATTTTTCTTTAAAAAAAATTTAACCCCACAGGAGCTAGTTTTGGAATAAATTGCTTATTTTATTATAACGTAATGAAACTAAGCTTTTAATCTGTGCAGTATGTCCATTAACTCTTGTGTGTGTATGTGTGTAAAACTAAAGCACTTCCCTGCTTTTCTCCTGTATGAATTGATCTGTTTTCAGAGCATATACTTCAGAAATCTGAGAGCTGAGGCATTAGTAAGATGAAAATCAAAAGACAATTTGGCCTCAGAATAAAGGAATTTAAAAAATATAGTAACAAAAAACTTCTGGGAACTGCTAGAAACCTGATGTGCTCTCTTCATACAATTTTGTGAAGTCTTTAATGAATTTTTTTTCCCTCCTTTAGGGCAAACTTAGTTATTCAGTGTGAAAACTGGTGGAATTTAGCTAAACAGTTTGCAAGGCGAAGCCCTCCTCTTCACTATTTGTCTAGTTCTGTTCAGAGAACACTAATGAAAGCTTTAGTTCTAGGAGGTTTTGCTCATATGGATACAGAAACAAAGCAACAATACTGGACAGAGGTAAGCTGTTTTGATACTTCTATTACCTCCATTCCCCTTACACTGGGACATTTCTTCCTTTCATTTCAATTTTATGGTGTTATGAATTGTTCTGTTATCACTTCATGATAATGACAGTAAGTAAAAAGCTAATGTGAAACATAACGAAGAGCCTTGACCAGCTCTTTGTGCCCTGGCTCCATTAAAGCTCAGATATTTAATACCTGAAAGGTTGATGCTAGAAAGTAGCTGAAATGGCATGAGGAAGCACCATGTGACTTTACAAAGCACTGACCTTCTGAGAAAAACCTTCTTTTATTGGCAGAGCTACAAAATTAATGGTTTAAGGTAAGACTGTAATGCAGTGGAAGTAACTGGGAAAAAAAATTAAACTATTTTGTGGAAGTTTCTAAATTGTTTCCAAATACAGATGATGACAGAAGTGATTTTGCTATTGAGTATCATAATATGGCAAAGATAACTGTGGCCATTAATCTTAATGGTTTCACTAATAAGCTGTAACAATTTTTTCCCCTAATCTGAATTTTAAGGGAATCAAATCCTTTAAGCCAGAGAAAGTCATTGTCATTTGTTTAAACACTACAAAATTACCTAAAATATTTAGGGAGGTGCTGGTTTTGATGCCTGCCTGCAGGCCATGATGGACAGTGAGAAGCACTACTCACTACCACTTCTGTTTGCATTAGTGTGACAGATAGTGACATGACTGAGCCATTGGAACTGGAAGTGATTGATTCTTGTACAGCCATGCCAAGAGTAATGAGTTTGCTAAATTATTTAAAAATAGTATGCTTATCTTAATGTGACTTTTCTGAAAAATTTCAAGGTTCTTCAGCCTCTTCAGCAGCGATTCTTGAATGTGATAAACCAAGAAAACTTTCAGCAGATCTGTCAGGAGGAAGAAGTGAAGCAGGAAATAACTGCTACATTAGAAGCACTCTGTGGCATTGCTGAGGCTACCCAGATTGATAACGTAGCAATTCTCTTCAATTTCCTAATGGACTTCCTTAATAATTGCATTGGATTAATGGAAGTATACAAAAACACACCAGAGACTGTTAATCTCATAATAGAAGTCTTTGTTGAAGTTGCACATAAACAAATTTGCTATCTTGGAGAGGTAAATACAACCAGAAAGAGATGGAGGGGGCAGTGTGTGTGTGCATGCATGTGCATGTGGGTTTACAGTGCTATTCCTTAAACAAAATAAAATGTTGTTATTTTTATAGAGAGAAAGAAAGATTATATGGACACATCTGTTCAGGAATACCTTTGTTTTAAAACATAAATTTACAAAGATTAAAAGCAGGGCATTTAGACTGTTTGGGGTTTTTTTACCAATAAATTTAACCACAGTTAATCACTAGTCTAACTCTATGCGTGGGTGGCAGAAGATGACAGACTATGTTGAATAGATTTTTATAACAATACCAAAATTCTCTGAAGTCTAGGAGAATTGCAGCAGTGTTCTATGTGGCAAACACATACCATAGAGACACTTCCTTAGTCCTAGACAAGCAAGGCATTATAGATCCCAAGAAACTAACAGCTGAAATGTTGAGTTCGTGCAGTGCACTTGTATCTTTGCACTGTTGACTAATTTTGTTTTCGCATCTGGAAGAGTTCCTGCCTATTCCAAATTTAATATGCACAAACAGCATACTGTGGCTCCAGATTTCTATAAGTAAAATATGTCCCCAGGGGATTTTGTTGGTGAGCTAATTTGTGATCTTAGTGAGATATGTCAATCTGTCCAAAACCAGTTTTGCTTGGATTTTTGTTAAGACTGAGGAATCAAGAAAATTAATGTTTTGCTCTTTCAGTCAGTATCACATCAGTATATGGCTATAAGTGTTCTTATTATCTAAGGTAGCTGTTTCCTTGATGATTTTTGTGTAGAGTTTTTACAAAATTTTGTGATCAGTCACTGAAATTAAAATCTTGAAGTATTGTCTACCAAGTAATGCCATCTTTAAACAAAATGTTTCACCTTTAGAATATGGAAGTTTTCTTATTATGTAACATTGTTTTATAGGCCAAAGCCATGAACTTGTATGAGGCCTGCCTAACTCTGCTCCAGGTGTATTCCAAGAATAATCTAGGTCGACAACGGATAGATGTTACAGCAGAAGAAGACCAGTACCAGGATCTCCTTCTTATTATGGAGCTTCTCACTAATCTTCTATCAAAAGAATTCATAGATTTCAGTGATACAGGTATTAAGGAATTGGTAATTGATGAACCAAACTGTAAGAACCATTTTGAGGCTTGTGTTCAGTCCATGTAAAGTAAAAGCTGAAGTTTAGGCTTGACTAGATCAGGATATGGAAATCGCTTTTTAAAGTAGCAAAGAAGGACTTTTCACAATATTCTAACATCTGAAATTATTATTGCTGTCATAAAATAAATTATGGATGCATGAAACAGCTTGAAATCTGAATGTTGCAAGTCTGAATATGTTGTACCAGCAGTTTATAACAAAAAGCACATGGAGAAGTTGGAGCAGTCAAGTAGTGCAAGAGGGCAGATGGGTTGTCTTCTTAGTACAGATTCAACCTTTATGAAAAGTTGAGTCGTTAAAATTTCATCATGCGAGGGTCTTCTGTATTCTTCTTTCACAGAACATGCTTTATGGTTTGTGGGTGTAGTTAAGGGTTCCTTCTTGTATCCCAGTCTGTTCCTTTCTTACATGTACCTGCCACTTAAAATTGCAGTTGTCCTGAGTATATTCTGGTAGTTAGCTGTGGTGCATTGCTTTTGAATAAGCCATGGTTCATATCTCACCACGTTCTATACACTTTGCACAGATAACAACCCAGGCAGATTCAGTTTGATACCAAGCATGTTTTAATACTCATGGCTTTTCTGAGGTACATCTTGAAGGAGAGAAGCTTGTACTTTGAAATGCAGTACATCATTTTATTTTTTCATCATGCATGCACAACATGAGCACAAAACCAGATTTATACTTACGCTGTGAATGGACAACCCAGTGGTTTGTAAAGTATTTGCTTTGAGATCTGGATGTTAGTTGCATGGAAAACACTTACCATGAGACAAAGTAACGTGAATAAAACCCAGATGCAATGCCCAGAGATCAAATCTATTGCAGTTTTCTACATACTGCTGCTGACTCAATGCAGGAGTATTATTTATAAAAGTACGGTCAGTCAGTTGAAGGGAAAGGTAGGCCTTGATATTTAACTGGAGGAAACTTGGTAACATCCAAACTGCAGAACTTTCTCTGTTAACTCACATTTTTTTTCTCCTTCTGTTCATAAAAGATATTAAAGCATATGTAAATATGTAATATATATATAAAAATGCAGTAATATTTTACTCACTATGTGTTTATATGTGCAGGCATGAAGCAGCTACCACTAGAAACAAATGCAATGTTCTGTAATGGAAGGGAGCCCTCGGTATCTGAAGTGTTGTGGTTTAGCTTGCCATCTGCTACAAGTGATTATGAAATGCTTATTCCTAATGAATATAAATATAGAGTGATGTGACAGCCTCCACTCACTAAGTTTCTATTTTAATACAGTGCCTCATGGTTTTGTTTGGAGAGAGGGGACTAGTCTTATTTTTAAAAATGTCTGTATTATAAAGAAATAGGACTGTTCCGTCAATATGTTTAATCTTCCTTTTATACAAAATATTTTTTTTTCTTTTCTGCAGATGAAGTATTTAGAGGACATGAGCCTGGGCAAGTTACAAATAGATCTGTATCAGCAGCAGATGTTGTCTTATATGGGGTTAATTTAGTTCTGCCTCTAATGTCACAAGATCTGCTGAAGGTAAGCGTATTTTCTACACAGAGTTGCTAGAATATGAAAACATTATAGTAATGAATTCCCAGAATTCATTCCTATATACTTTCCACCTCCATAAGCTGAATTTTCTAGACTGCATAAATGTAAATAACTGTTCCCTAGTTCTAAATACCCTTTAAAAAGAAATACTATAAGCTGAGAAAATATATATCTGAAGGTTCTAAACAAAACTTTTCTTCTAAAAGCAAGTCTGTGCAGATCAACAGCCAAACGTGAAATGTGGCTCGTGAAGTCCTTTTTCAGTTGTCTCAGAAATGTGACAAGAAGCATAAACAGTGATATGAGTTAAAAGTCATTTTCTGTTTCCAGTGTACAGATGGCTGTTGATCGTAGCTTCAGTAGAACAGTAAAACATGAAACAGTGGGACGGCAGCATTTCCTTGTTGCACTGTGTTCATGTTTTACTTCTGTCTAACCAGGGGAGCACTTCTGCAGGGTGTCTCAGCTGTCCCCTCCCCACATGCCTTCCCATCTGGTAGCGAGGGCTGCGTCCATTTCAGATCAAACTAAGGCGAGGGGTTTACCCTGGAAGCCCCTCGATGGCGCTCCAAATGCTCGCGAGGCTTTTACCCCACTGGGCTGGATTTGTCTGTGTCTGAAATAAAACTCCTTGAATTTGTATAGACCAGATACCAGACTGCCACCATCTACTGTTTGTCTTTAGTAATCTTCTTTTATTGTATCACAGTGTTTGTATTTATATTAAGTTGGAGTCATTCTAATGACTCAAGTTTCCTACTAAAATTCTTTTCTTCAGTGCAAATCATCAGTCCTGTCTCTTTGTACAGTTGAAAATTATGCCAAAATAGTTATGTGATTGAATCTAAAAATACCATGTTTTTCTTTTGACAGTTTCCATCCCTGTGTAATCAATATTACAAATTAATTACTTTCATATGTGAGATATTCCCTGAGAAAATTCCACAACTTCCAGAGGACCTCTTTAAGAGCCTAATGTACTCACTGGAGCTAGGGATGTCATCGTATCCTTTATACAGCTTGGGAAAGTTTTTTTTAAAAATCTAAGTTGCTTTTATAAGTATGTGTTAAAAATAGAATTTTTAATTTTATTTCTTTTTCTATCAGTATCTGCATGTATAACAATATATCAGTAATTGGCTCTTATTCTGCTCTCTGGAGGTTGAGAGTTTCACTGTAATATCCATTGAGATTCCAGCATTAGCTGAATTGCCTCTGACTTGTGGTGCTTGGGTGCAGCCTTTAAGTAGCTTAGCATGTAAGTTTTTTCTGGCAGCCATTCCTGCCTCCTCCATTACTTCATTTCAGAGTGTGTAACTTCATAAGCCTTCAGCTGGTATCCTAAAGCCATTCCTGAATTAGTGTCTCAGCTGGTAATACAAAACATTGCTGCTGTTCTACTGGGCTGGCTCCAGAGCATTTCCTGTCAGGGTGCCAATGGGCTCTCCCTCTCATAATGGGAGTACCATTTTCACTAATCTGTGGCACGTGTCAGAAACAGATGAGCTTGACCATAAGGGACTCTTTCTGAAAATGTTATGTCAGAGAGGGTTATGTTACCTTAGGGCATGTAACTAATAAAAGAAGGTAATGAAGTTGGAATCCTTTTTCCTCCCCCTTTTACTAGAGTTTTTTAAATCAGATTTTTTTAATTAGCAGCTTTGTAGTGAAAAGAACAAGCTTGAAACATACAAGCATTTCAGATATTTTCTAGTGTCGCAGCTGGGTTGTTTGACCAGAGTGTGATTGAAATCCAACTTCAATTCTTTAACTCCCATTATCAGAATGAGCTCAGAGGTTTGCCAGCTCTGTCTGGAGGCTGTGACACCGTTAGCAGAACAGTGTGCAAAAGCACAAGAAACAGATTCAACCCTTTTTCTAGCAACAAGGCACTTTCTTAAGGTAAGGCATCTATGTTTCTTGTTACTTTGGTTTTTTGTACAAAGGTGGTGTCCAGAGGCCAAACAGTGATCATATCCAGATTAATCAGGATAATACATATAGTAAGAAACAGCCTGTTACCTTAAAAATGACAGCTTAAGAAGAAAGAGAGCATGAAGAACTGAAGATTTCAAACTAGAGAACAAAAAAAGATGGAGGTGTAGAGAGAACCAATCCATTATTGTCAGTAAACAAAAGACCTGAGCCTCTCAGAATGCAATTTTTATATCCATGCTCTGCACTTGAGACTGACAATTTCAGCAGTTACTTGTGAAGCTGTGAACAGAAGGCTTCCAGAATTCCGTGAACTGAAGGCTGGGTAGAGTACTAAAACAAAAGGCACTAAAAAGAGCATTGCTGGGAACTAGAAAGGAAATGCTGTCATTTATTCAATGTATCTAATGAATTATGTGTTTTCTTAATTCAGTATTACGTTCAATACTTCACTTTTAGGACCATCCACTTTAATGAATTTTGGAGTGACCTGGTAGCAACTAGGTTTCTACTAACTGGCAAAAAGTAATTGTGGAATCTATGTGCTTGTTTTTTGATTTGATATAGGCTTCAGTTTTACTTAAGACATCTTTTCTTACCAAACTGACATTGGGATTTCTGAGGATTGCTCATTACATGCTTCCATCAGACAAGCTGAGGGAATGAGAAACTTGCATAATTTTGTCTTTATGTGTCTTCTAATTTAACATAGTTTCATTTATTATTTCTGAATTTCCACTTAAAATTATATTACTCTTTACTAATCTGTTCCCTGTTTGACTTTCTGTGAGCTATAGGGGTCTCCAAAACTTGAGGAAAAGTTCTGTATTCTTTTCTAGAAGAGCAAAGGCTTTTTTCATTTCTCTAGCATATCTGCAGCTTTTGGAGAAAAATACAAGTGATGTCATGTTTCTCTGAAGAATAGTTGATAAAAATCAGCAGCAGGTTCCAGTGCTTTGAGATGTGAATTTATGCTGTTAAGCCAAGATTTGCCTTCTAAAAGAACTTGGCTTCTAAATTTCTGGTACCTAAATTGAAATACATGTTCATTGTTATTATCAGAAGTGAAGATGAGCTTCAGCAGCAAATGTTGATAAAGTAGAAAGTTAAGTTTGCGCTTACACAGCTACTTCTGTTTTGCGATTTCAGATGGTTTTTGATATGCTGGTACTTCAGAAGCACAATACAGAAATGACAACTGCAGCAGGTGAAGCATTCTACACATTAGTGTGTTTGCATCAGGTATGGCATTCAGACACACCCTGAAAAGAAGTCATTTGTTAAAGGAGAGTGGTTATTTCTTGTGCACCTGATAAATCATGGAATCATTTGGGTTGAAAGGGGCCATCCCCAGGAGATCTGCCTGCAGATGCTTTTCAGCTGCAGGTCTTTGTATTTGTCCTTGCTGAGTTTCATGGCTCTCCTGCCAGTTCATTGCTCCAGCCTGAGTAAGTGTCTCTAAATGTCACTCCTGTCCTTGAATGCACTGCCTGCACTCCCCAGTTTGGTTTCATCCCCAGACTTGAGAAGAGTGTATTTTCCCTCCTCCTTCAGGTCACTGACTAAAATATTTAAGGGACAAGGTCCAGATGAGAGCTCTCAGTGCCACTTGGAACGAGCTTCCAGATGGAACATGAGCCACTAGCTGCAGTCCTTTATATGGTTGGTTACAGGTGTGTTTTTACACACGTAGTAGTTCACCCATATAGACAATAAAATCCAAGCTTGGTTGAAAGGGTGAAGTACACAACTGCTAAAGACCTGCTTACCTTAGGCATCCACTGCACTTGTCTTATCCATAAATGTAAATAATTTCGTCAAAGAAGACAGGTTAGTAAAGCATGATTTTACCCTGGGTAAATCCTCACTAGCTGTTCTCAGAATTGCAGAATATTTTGAGTTGGAAGGGATCCATAGGGTTCATTGAGTCCAGCTCCTGGCCCTGCACAGGACCATCCCCAAGAGTCACACCATGGGCCTGAGTGCATTGTCCAAACACTTCTTGAACTCTACCAGGCTGATGCACTGCCCACTTCTCTGCAGAGCCTGTTCAGTTCCCAACCATGCTCTGGGTGAAAAACCTTTTCCTCATATCCAACATAAACTTCTCCTGACACAAGTTCCGGGCATTCCCTTGGGTCCTTCGACTTTCACATGCCCAGAAATAACTTCCAGGAGTATTTGCTGATTTTCTTAGTCACTCAAAGATGATGGAGAAAGCCAGTAATGAATGACATGAGTGAGCTTTCTGAACCCTTGGATAGGTTCTGTCAGGTCTTATGAGTTTGTATGCATCAAGATTTCTCAGGAGATCCCTGGGTTGATCCTCTTTGATCTACTATGTGTAGTTCATCTCCTCCTTGAACCCTGTCTCCAGACAAAAGTCTGGAAAAACCTGTCAGTGAAGACGAAGGCAAAAGAAAGCATTGATTGTTTCAGCCTTACCTCTTTGTCTACTATCATTAAATCATCTATTCCATTCAGCAGAAGAGCCCATATTTTCTCTGTTCCTTCTTTTACTCTTACAATACTGGTAGAAGCTGCTTTTGTTGTCTTTGATGTTCTTTTCTAAATTCAGGTCTAGCTGAACTTCGTTTTTCTGCCATTGTTCTCGTCCAGATGATGTTTCTGTTTTCTTCTTTTCTAGCTATTCCTGCTTCTATTTCCTGCATGTGTTGCCCTTGTGCTGGAGTTCAGTCATTAGGTCCCTGCTTGGCTGAATCAGTGTCCTTATTGTTTTCCTCTGTATATGGGCAGACCATTCATGTGCTTGAAAGAGGTTGTCCTTAAAGACCTATCAGCTTTCTTGAGTTTTTGTCTTCAGATCTCACTCCCACAGGATCCCACCCACCAGTCTTGAAGAAGGTGACATCTGCTCTCATGATGTCCAGGTTCTGTACTTGGCTGCCCTCTTTCCTCACTTTCCTGGGAATCCTTAGCTCCCCTATTAAGTGATAAGTGAAAGACTGGCATTAATTACCACATCCCTGACCAGCTCTTACCAGCTGTGAATAGCAGACACAAAGTCACTCCCCTGGGTAGCCCATCTGGTATGTGAGCAAATGTCAGGGAGATAATCTCTTGTAGGCCTGATCTGGAAACCTTCTCAAGTTGCCTTAAGATGACTAAAAGCCCTGTTCTGGGGATTTGTAACGAGATCCCACCCCAAAAGATGATGTCATCTTTACTGCTTCTCCTCTGATCATGATCCATAAGCACTCAACCAGATTGCTGCTCAGTCTGTAGAAAACCATCTTTAATCTGAGCTGCCTTTTCACAGAAGTGTCAATCTTCTGTCATCTTCTGCCCTGAAGAGCTCTAACAAGCTTCCACCTGTTCCTTGGAACACTCCAGTCATGCCATGTCTCCCACCACATATCAGTGCCTCTAGTAATGTTGCAGCTCTGAACCTGCACGTGATGCTCTAGCTCCTTCTGCTTCTGAAATTGAACACACTTCTACACAGGTCTTTCAGGCTGGCCTCCTTTCAGCCTGTTTCATCCTTTCTGAGGAGCACTTCTAAACCCATCACACTTCTTTGTTCTTAATACTCTTGGTCTCTGTCTCTACTTATCTACAAGTTGTTACCACCATCCCTCAACATGCCCTTTAAAGCCCTTCTTGCTGGGTTTGGCAAACCTTTGGCAAAGACATTGCTAAAGCCACTTTGTCCTATGGATCCTCTCTCTTGTTAGCAGCCCTTATCCCTAAAAGAGGGACTCGTGAACATGTAAGAGAAAAGGACCCTGTGGTACCACCCACAGGTGGCAAATTTGTGTTGTGTCTACCCTCACCCAACCCTTCATGGGCAGAATGGAGGGAACTGCCATTCTGACTCCTGTGTCCTTCACCTGTGCTCTTAGAGCTCAGTCTCTTTGAACTTGCTTCAGGTGAGTGCCCCTTGGCAGTGTCCTTCTAGTCATGTTTGATATGTTCCTTTGTCTTTTGTTTCTGTCTAAATAAGCATGAGAGTAAGTAGGAAACTCTTAGAAAGGAATCTGAGCTCTCTGTCCCAGGGAAGGAACCTTAGAAAATGGAGAACCTGTGGGAGGAAATGATGGAACATCAAGAAAAAACAGTCCAGTTCACAGGAATAAGCCTATGCTAAGGAAGAGCCAGAAGGCACTTTGCCTTAAAATTGTCATCTTACTCTTCACTGCAAAGCATTGTACCTTGCTTTGAAGGCTTCTTTAGCCTTACTAAAGCCTGGATGAAGGATTTTATCTGGTTTAGAGGTAGGTGAAATGCTGTGAGGCCAGCTGAAGAGTTACTGATGGTTTTCTGTCACAGCCTTTATTCTGGATCTTGTCCTGATGAGAAAAGTTGTATATATTGTATCTCTTTTTTTTATTTTTTTTTAATGTTTGTTTAACAGGCTGAATATTCAGAGTTAGTTGAAACATTGCTATCAACTCAACAAGATCCAGTCATTTACCAGCGGTTAGCAGATGCCTTCAACAAGCTTACTGCAAGCAGCACTCCTCCTACACTGGACCGTAAACAGAAGATGGCCTTCTTAAAGAGTTTAGAAGAATTTATGGCAAATGTTGGTGGACTTCTCTGTGTAAAATAAACAACAAAACTCTATGCCTAATTTAGACCCTTTCTGCAAAATGCACTGAGAAATGCTGAATGCTGACTAAATCTTGTACCTGTCTCTGGGTTCTTTGCAGCCATCTCAGATTCTAGAGAGCCTGGAATTTTGAACATAACACCATGGAATAGGAGAGGTCAACTTTGAATCAGCTTCTGCTATTATGTGTTAGCTGCAATCTGTCAAACTTGGGTGTGGAAGAGAATGAGCAGAAAATCTGAATTGAATTTTTTTCCATTTATGCGCAAACAGATATGGGCACAATGAAATAAATGCAGTGCCTTTCCCCCTGCACTGGTTTAAAATACGAGTGATCATATAAACATACAGATTTCTTTTCTACCCAAAATCATGTTAGAGTATGATGCAGATACAAAGCTCTAAACAGTGTAGCTGATTTTAAGCTTTATTTTTCCTCTCTTAAAGTTTGAGTTTGTGTTCCAATGGGGGAGAAAAGCCAAATGGTATTTTAACTTGTGTTTAGTTCTGTTTTTCTACATCAGCCTGACATTGCAGGTTTAATGCAATGCAGGTTTTGACATTATGTTCTGCTGCCTAAAGTTCAGAGAAAAAAAAGTTGTATATTTTTGTTCCCCTAAAATGAACTTTAGGAACTGTAGCCATTTCATTGCCTTAATTTAAAAGAGAAAAAAAAAAGCTCATATACTTTAGGCAAGAAATTTAAGGCAAGATTTGACTTTTGAGAGTTGATTTAGGGTGTTGGCACTGAGCTGCTGTGTACCTGTTGCAGCCCTTCATGTTGGCTTGTTTTGGAATGAGTGTCTAATGCAAGGTTTATGTGTAGTTTTACTTTCAGTATCTGTTTTAATTCTCACCTGGGTTGCATGCAACTGCAATGTATTTCTACACTGAACTGTTTGCTTAAGCAATAACAACCCAAAGTGTGAATTACTGGCAAACTTTGTAAAGTTGGGGCATTAGCTAAAACAATTATGCTAGCACAGGGGCATCAAACCCTTTTATTCAAGCATGTCTGTTTGACTCCAGTGGGGAAGGGTAATTGGGAAGTCTGTGCTGTAGGAGATTTTTGGTTTTGCCGAATCTAGTCCCACTTCTACAGAGCTCTCCCACCTGTTCTACTCTTGCTTGGTTTTTTATATCAGCACTTTAGCTTTTATCATAGCAGAATATAGTGCCCTGAGTATATAGAACCAACAAGGGAGAGCAGCACATGAATATGAAAGCAAGGCCTGCTTTGTCTCCTGTCACGAGCCAGAGGAAACTGAAGCAAACACAAATGCTGCATGTCTAGTAAAATTATTTTTGTGAAAATACACAGAGGCAGAAGTGGGCCTTTCTGTTTGAAATCTCTGCTAGATTATGCTGTTAAATATTTCCCATGTGTTTTTACAATTTATGTAAAAAAACTGGTATACATCTTTATATGGTTATGTATAGCTTCGTGTTTGCAATTCTGTGCCATTCTTCAGCTATTCATCTCAAAATTAGTCACAATAGCCAGAATCTCACAACAGACACAAAATCTCTAATACTGTGCTATAAGTGATTGAAGGCTTTTTTTGTTTTTTGTTGTGATTTGGTTTTTTTTAAGTTAAATCCTTAAGTGTCTCAAGCATGGATCCACAAGGCCAAAAATGCCATCTCTATTACACTTTTCTCTTTTGATTGATGTGAAAACTGGGCAAGGGCAGATTTACATATTACAAAATGACCATAAAACTTCTTAGATAATAGTCTACCTTCCCAGATAGTATTTTATTTCCAAGGTAACTTGCATAGTATTTTAGAACAGGAGTATTGCTCTCAATTTTTTCTTGAAACTCTAGTGCTTTTCTTTAAAGGGTTTCTTGACTGTGCACTTGCACAAAATACAGTGATCCTGGCAGATCATTCTGTTTCAAACTGTTGTCATGGCTAAGTTTTTATTTTTAAATTGGGGTTTTCTGTTTTTGAAACTGCTTCTGGAGTTTTTCTGGAGTTTGTACATTGGGTGGGGCAGAAGTTCTGAGACCTCATTTTTTTCAGATTAAGAGCATTGAAGCCTGGGAACCTCAGTGGCAGTAGGAGCTGCTGATTTGTTATGATGTGTTCGATGTCAGATATCTAGACCAGAGTCTTCAAAGAGATCATAGCAAATATTCCATGTTTTGGGTCTGACTGAGTAACTGATACACTCAGTCATCCTTTCTTTTATAACTAGCTCTGTCACTATTTTATTAATCCTAAAGCTGGCTCACTATTTAAAAATATTTATTAACTTTAAAGTTTTGAAACCTTCTTGCATATTGTGATGAACAGGAGCACAAATTGAGTTTATATTCTGGGCAAAGTAATGTGCATACCAGTTATTTTTCTTGTCAGGCCCATTGTGTTGTAACAAGCAGAGACACAGCATTTTTGAGTATCAAGACTAAAGTATGAACACCCACTTTCAAAGACTAGTTTTAAAGGTGGTTTAAAAATTTCCTTTGCCCTTCATTTAAAAGTAATATTATATGTTAAAGGGAAACTATCCTAGTAAGGGTTTGGGGATTTTTGTAATTTCCTGTTTGATGTTACACTTTCTTGTTTTTTAGTTTTCCATTCATTCTCATATATTCAACAGGGATCTTTCCATGCGATTTTATGTTTCTTTTAGAGCAAATTCTAAGATGTCTCTGTTTAGTGACATCCATGAAATTGTTGCAAAGGCTTCTGGAAAAAAGTTCTTTTCATTCATACTCCTGCTGACTTGGTGACTGTTTCTACCTGAGCTATTTGACTTCTTTATCCCTACCAAAAACAAATAGAGAAAAAGAACCTTCTGTGATCTTCTACACATTCAGTTGCTGTAAATTGGGATGTGAAAGCACACTGAGGTCCACAGGAAAGACTCAGACTGTTTGTAGTGAACACTGAGAGCTGACTCCACATAAGTGTTCTGAAAGTTTTATAGCATCATTTCATTGATTTTCCATTCACTGTGGAAAGTGAAAAATGGTTCTAAAAATGCACCTGTTTCTTGAAGGAAGAAAAAGGCAATTCAAACCAAGTTATAAATGCTGCATGATATAATTGTAACAAATGTTCGTCTAGGCTTTTCTTGCTGAAACAGATTATTCCACCAATGTTTTCTTCTGAGACTAGCTTCTTTTCCATTTTGCCACCTCCTTCCCCATTGTAATAGATAGTTCTGAAGCTGGCATAATAATTTTGTTCAACCTAGAGTTTTCAACGCTGACGAGCATGACCATCGAGTTCAGTGATAAAATTCAAGACCTTGTTGAAAGCACAGATACATAGGGACAGGGAGAAGTGGACTAGATGCATGAAACTTCCACTTTCACGTGCATTTATGCCTTAATTAGCCTCACTGAATTACTGCCAGAATCTGCTACTTTTTACCCAGAGGTTTGTGTTTCACTATTTAATGGTAAAGGGCTTACCTTTTTTCTCAGGAATGAGAAACTTGTTTTCTCAGCATGTCCAAATCCTACTAGTTAAAAGAGGGGTTTGAATTGGAGTCATCACTTTTTATAGTGAGTAGAACTCACTAAAGCCCCAGTGTTTACCTGGGCAAATCCCTTTATATCTAAGCCATGTAGTTTTAGAAAATAAGCTTGCTCAGAGCATTCAGTTGTCCATTTAAAATCTACTCCTTTAAAAGGGAAAGCAAATTCTAATTTGTGATCTGTAGAACTATTAAAAAGTACAAATTTGCAGCATCTTGCTTGTAAAACACTTCAAGTAATTTCAAGTTTGTTTAAGTAATTACATAAGAAGGGGTGTTTTTTTTATGGAAGTAGCTTGATGAATATAAGCGCAGGAGTAGGAGCCAGGCTCCTCTAATTTTGTAATGTTTTTCCACAGAATCCTCTGTGGCCAGTGGGAAGTCACTAGAACTGTGTTGTTGTTAAAATAGCATTAACACCTACCTACCTCACAGGGATGTTGTGAGGACTAGCTTATGCCTATAAAATGCATTGAGGATCTGAGATGCTATGTAAATATTATATACTTTAATTTTAGTATTGTGAGATGTAAGATTTACTGTAATGAAAACAGAAGATTTTCATAATTGTAAAGCCCGGTGGAGGCAGCAGTGGGGCAGTATTCCAAGGACTGCTCTGCTGCAGTACAGTAGTGCTTGCTGTAAATTGTCATTATTTCAATTACAGCCAATTGAAATGGTGGCTTCTTCTTAAATAAGGTGAGATTCCCCACCAGTGTGCCTCGGTTCTGATCTACAAAGGGAGAGGACAGTTGTTGGTTATTCAGGCTTTGGTGCCTCTGCTTGTGACAAGCTGCTTGTGGTGGTACAGTTTTTTTTTGTTTGGTTTACTTTTGGGTTTTTTACGTTTTTCTGCAAGGAAAAAACACCACTTACTTTTCCCATGTGTGTTCCAGTCACTAAATATAACCAAAGCCTAATGATAACAATTAAAATTCAAATAGCCAGCCCTGCCCCCCATAAATTTGTGTTTGAGCAGATCGTGCTCTGTTCTCAGTAAATTAGATTAATGTCTTCTTAGCACTGATCATGAAATGTGTTTTGCTGTAGAGCCTCAAACTCTCAGCTCTCTTGTAAAACCCTTTTTTTCAGTATGAGATTTCCTGGGGCCCTAGAAACTGAGAAGAAAGATACCTCTGGCTTATCCTTCTCTTTGGTGAATTAAAATTGATTCTACTTTTTCATTTCTACTCCTACCCTACTTTTCCTGTCCTTTTAAGCTGTTCTTAAGCAGATTTGGAAGGCCCTTCCAACCTCAGGAGGAAGATACTAATAATTGGTAATTTTCCAATCTGTTACAGCTTGATACTTGAAATTGATAAAAACCTCTCTAATAGCATTAACCACACATTTCAATCTCCCATTAAACCATTCTGGAGTATTTAATTAGGAAAAAAAACAGCCCTATATTATTTGTTCTCTCTGTGCAAAATAAGAAACCTCCATGCAGTGAACATGCAGTTTTAAGGCAATAAATGCTAGTACTGCTGTTGGTCAAGTGTGTAAATATTTTAAATGTGTCATTCAATACTGTGTTGAGTTTATATATTAAAAACACAGGGATTGAAGTGCTAGTTGATTTCAAGTATTGTTTTATCTGTACAGTTGAAGATACGAAGTTGCAGAGAAGTATTTCACAGTTTATTGCAATAAGACTTGGGAAATGGCTGTGTAATCAAGCCTTATCATGACTGAATTTTCAATTTTGGAATGATCACTTTGTGTATTTTTAAGATCCACGAGGAGGAAGAGGATAAAATTGTTTTCCACTAAAGACTTTTTTAATTTTGTTTTGGCCATGTGTGATTTGTGTGTATTCTTGTTTAATATTTTTCTAAAATATCACCTGTGTTGAATCCATGAAAAAGCATTTGTTATACTTCCTTACAGTGAAAACATAAATAGCAACATTTTGAAACCTTAGGCTACACCTTTTGCTCTTTGGCTACAGTGAATGCACAGTTTATTAGGTTAAAAGTTGGTGGAGTAACTTTAGTTTACATCAGCACTTAAGGCATGAGTTTGTCCATCAACAGAAAAAGTGTGATTAGGGGTGCAACAGCAGTATTTAACACTGGACTGCAATTACCAGAAATGACTCTCAATATATAATCAGATTAATCTTTTCCCCCATCTTCCAAAAGAAGGTTTAACAGTGACTTTTCAGGTCACTACTATTGGTGGCATTTGTCTATTCAAAAGGAATACTGATTTCTGGGTCTTTAATGTGTGTGTGTGTGTGTATTTAAACAGTTTTTATGATGGTATTTGGCACAGAAATGTTCTCCAAGCTCATCATCTGTTCCTATGTAAGGAACATTTAACAGCATGTGACTTCATGGATATCAGGAAAGTTCAGTTACAGGCAGCAGTTCCTAATGTGCTGTAATACATTTACAGAAACTACAGCTATTTTCTATTATTCCCCTCTTACTTCCATGCACTCATGTCATTTAGAAAAGGAAAAAAAAAAAAGCTTCACAAATCCTGAAAGTAAAACTACGCAACAACTACAGTGTTGACAGCTTGCTATATATCTTGGCTGTATGTATCACTAGAATTTTACTGGTTTCAAAAGTAAGATTATGCAGTTATATATTTATATAAGCATGGTTTAGTTCAGTGAATATTTTGGGTAAGGACAGAAACATTTAAGGTAATTTTGAAGAAATTCCTGAAAGCAATTGGTAAGACTAACAGCAGCGTATCCAAGAGCCTTTCATGTAGAAAATTGAACTATTCTGCTTTACCTTAAATATGAGTTCTGGAATAAACTTGAATGGTTCGGGTACAAAGCCTTTATTCACACTCGTTTCTCTAAGTATACACAAACTCCATCAATTTTGCCTTTTTGAAACTTACATTGGCTTCAGTTGTGAGTGGTGGAGTTGGTGGTGGATTTTTTCTTTCAGTGATTTGCCATGTCTTACAAGCAGAAAAGTAGGAAGGCACAACCCTCCAAGTGGAATTTGTCTGGACAGCCAATCAAGGAGCAGGTTGTACATGAACTGGAAGAAGGAAGGAGGAGGAGAAGAAAGTGATAGCTTCACAATCTTATCCAAAAAAAGAAAAATAGATCCATCGACAAGATAGAAATGTTATTCCATTACATTTAACCCATGACATCTTGAAAGGGATTAGTAAAAGCCTGCCATTTTATCAACAAGTTTGTTGGGGGAAAGAAAGAGTACTGGTTTGGAATTCTGAAATGAAATGTGATACTATCAGTGTAAGTTTTGTTAATTAAATAATAAATTCCTCTTTATTTTGGACAACATTCCAGACAAATCTATATATCCAAAGACAACAAAGTAGCTACCCACTGTGACAGATACATAATTCATTACTAGTTTTTCTGCTGCCTATATTTGAACCTTGTGGAACAGCTGTTTAACATCTATCAGATGGTATCGGATTTGATTTTCCTGACACGCTGTTGCCTTCGCGAGTTAGAGTAACACAAAGCTGTGGGTGTGATGTACTTCCCTTTTTCTTCCTCTCTCTGTCTGGCCTACTGTTAATGGTTGTAAAGACAAATATGTTTGATTTGCTTTAACTTTTTGTTTTGGATGCTGCAGTTTAGGTTTGTTGCATATTCAGACTGCTTCCCATCTCTGTGCTTGGTGTTCCCTGAATGAAAGTCATCGCTAGACTCCAACACAAGTATTGATTTGAAAGCCTCACTGGTAACTTGGTTTAATAAATTGTCAGGACATTTGCTTTAGTTTTGGAACTGCACCAATACTACCAATTGTTCATTGAAATGATTGTTGTAACTCACAAAAAAAAGCCCCAAAGCTAAAAGCCCACCACCACACTGTGGAATTTCTAGGAAGATCACTGATGTCCTCACACAAGATCAACACTACTTTGGGGAAGGCTTATAATCTTCTGCCACTTTAAGGAAAGACTGTTCTTCTGAAGTACTTTTTGCCTGCTTTTTAGGCTGTTATGCACTTTCATGATTTCTTAACAAACTACTGTTAAAATGTACTGTAACATGGATTTTGATAAGCGCACATGTATTTAAACAATTCACTCAGCCTCAGGAAAGCTGGAAAAATTGGATACCTGTTTTGTATCTTGGTTAAAATGTTTGTTACCTGCATCCCTTAAGATGGCCAGATGATGTCTAGATCCTGCAAGTGTAACTATTTAAGATCCCAGTTTAGTCTGTAGAAGGAGGACAGTGTAATTTTGCTTTAGGGACACACAGAAGGGTGTCCTTCTCTTATTTTTCTTAGAGGTATATATATAGTCTGAATTGGAGTTTCAAAAGCAGAAAGCAGTAATAAACCCCATTTACTGTTCAGGAAAAGAAATGTTTTCTTTCGTAACACTATCTGATTTCTATTTTCTTCCTTCTCCTTGAAGAGTGTGTGTGAAATAAGTGCAGAGGTTTGTGTAGGAAAAACTGTAAAATCTGCTGCTGTACATGTTTGCTACTTGACTGCATTTTCTGTTCCAGTTTCATTTTACTCGTTTTGCTAAATATATTTTATATATTTTCCTTCCTGCTTCTTGTGATGGCAGAGTGATTACATCTTTGGGGGGGAAAAAGCAAAAACCATGACAAGGCTTTGGGGCCAGAAAATGCCATGAAGGTTGAATGTTACCCTGTATCTCTGGACTGTGTAAGTCAGAAGCCATGGTAAAATCTATGGGGATGTGAAAATGTACAGAAGTATAGATACTGGTAATTCTGTTGAAGGGATTGGGTGGGTTGGATTTTATTTTTTTTTGAATACTTAAAGTCTGTTTAAAATGTCAGTACCACTAGGTGGTATTAAGTGACTAGTGGTCACTTATGTAGAGCATTTTTCTACATGGAAGCTGTAGCCCTCTCTGGATCCTCTGTGAATTCCAAGGGATGTACAAAGCCTGGCAAAATAGAAAGAAGTCACGGGGATCCTGTATCACTGTCTTGTTTCTAAGATTTCTATCTCCATACAGAAAGACTTAGGACTCCATTAACTACTTAAAGGTGAAAGCTTGCTTCTGTACTTGAATTCATGCCATGACTGCAAGCTTTTAAGAGGCTGGCTGACAGTCTGTCCTCCCATTGTGCCACAAGGTCTTGGGAAGCTGTGGTGTACCTGGCCCATGCAGGTATATCCATGGGGTTCCAACACACATTTGATTGTCCATCTGTAGGGGGAACAGCTTGGGAGTAAAAGTGCAGCAAGCTTTGCTTACAAGGAGGAGGTGTTGCAGGTTGTTTTCCAAGTAGAATATTTCCACTTTGCTATTTTCCATCATCAGAAGTAGGATTATGTTGTCATTAACTAGAAATAATCCTTATACGGTTGTAAAGCATTGCATGCTTCGGTGCACTTGGTTTGCCAGCCCTAGACATGTTGAGAATTAAGTTTTTTAGACTTAATGGCTACAGGAAAGATTCTACAATTAGAATTTAATAATCTATTTTCTTATTAATTAAAGCTGCTTATACTTTTTCATATGGCTATGGCTTGTGCTATAGTAAGAACAAAACTAGAATTTCATTAGTAGAGAAAAAATGCAACAGTAAAAATAAAAACTCAAACCCCAAAACAGAAAAGCCTTGTGAGTAACAAGTTGCTATTGCTTTTCAGGGTAGAACTGTGTTTTTTAAACACTGTTTCTGATCTGCTGATCTGCAAATAATGCAAATGCATTAGTGAAGAGGCAGTAATCTATGTCATCAGGTTTCTCTCAAGGACGCCAGTATCACTGCGTGACATAGGTCTGTCAGTGAAAGGACAGGGGAGGTAGCTTAACTGGAAATACCTGTCTGCAAAAAATATTAGGGAGCAATAAAACCCAATTATTAATAAGAAATTTCTTTCAGGGTGCACTTTACAGGTATTCCTGTGTTTGTGATTCATTTGTCCTCCATCCCAAAGAAATTGCAGCAAGAGATAACCTGTTTTTTCCCTTCCTACAGGTTCGCTTGAGCTCCTTTGGAGCTTTGCTTCTAGAACTGTCTTGTAACAGGATTCAAGCAAGGCATTGAGCTGTGTTTGCTGCCAAGTAGTATCTGATATCATAACCTAAATAATGTCACCCTGCCCACCCCCAAGCCCCCACACAGCCATGTGCCCTTATGTGATCTGTGTAACCTTTCTGGTGAAGCGGAATTGCTTGCCAAGGGGCAGACTGCTGCTCTGGGAAATCTGGACTGAGAGCATGTGGCATCCCAGTCTCATTTCTGCTTTCATTATCAGCCCTGTGCTGAATGTTTTTCATGTAAAATCCTTTACAAACATGCATGAAAATAGGAAAATTACTGAAGTGTCACTTCACTGTAGTACCTAAACATTTCTTGCTGCACTCAGTAATGCTATGCAGGTATCAATAGCAAGAGAATTGTCACTTTCCACAATGCAGGGAAAAGGGGTTTGTTTTAAATTACAGCAGTGGTGGTAGCATGAATAGATATGGATGCCCTCCCTATGTGATGGTCTTCCATGCTGGAATGAAGATTTTCAAAGACAAAGTGGGTAATGCATGGAATGCGAGATCCAGACTGCAAAGAAGCCTTTCAAACCAAATGAAAATGTCCACAGTTCTCTACTGTTTCCCTGTCTCATGTTTCCACATGAGAGAGGCTAAAAATACAGAGATCTGCAGGAAAGATTTGCCTATCCCCATATCCTACGGTGGCAAGAAAATTTGATTCTCTGCTGCTTATGTAAGCTGTGCTGCAAAAATATTTTATGATTTATTTAGTATTTCTGTCTCCCAAAGCAATAGTTCTGCTCTGGTCGTTAATGCCCCGTGCTGAGCCCGTGACTTGCTGTTCAGCCACAGTGAAATGTGGTAGATGAAGACTGAGCAGGTTGTAGGTAAAACAGCAGTTTCTTACTCAGGTCACTGCTCGTACTTCCTGCTCTGGAGAACATGAGGAGAGTCTGCTGTTGGGTTAAATAATCTGATGTGCAACCTCCTGTGAGTTGGTTTATAGGAGAGTCGTTGAATGATAGAAAGACAACACTATGCACATGATTTTTGCAAAACCAAGACTTTATAAAGAAGGAAAGCTTCTTTATAAAGAAAGGTGAGCTTTTTGTCTTGGAGCAGTGAGATCATGAGAGGTGCCAGACAAGCATGTTGTGCCTTCACATGAGAAACAGGAAAATGGGAAGTTTTTATAAACAATGGGAAAGAGACAGTGAATTAAATTTTTCCCCTCTGCTTTAAAGAGATCCCACCTGGAATACTGCTTCCAGCTCTGGGGTCCCTAGCACAAGGACATTGTGCTGTTGGAGCAAATCCCAGGGAGGGACACCAGGATGATTAGAGGCAGGGAATACCTCCCACATGAGGGAAGGTTAAGAGATCTGGGATTGTTCAGCTTGGAGAAGAGAAGGATTTGGGGTGACCTAGCTGTGGTCTTCCAGTACCTGAAGGGAGCCTACCAAAAGGATGAAGAGAAACTTTTCACACGGGTATATAGTGACAGGGCAAGGGGGAATGGCTTCAAACTGCAAGCAAGTAGGTTTAGATGAGATATTAGAAAGAAATTCTTTACTGTGGCACTGGAACAGGCTCCCCAGCTGTGGATCATGTCTGAAAGTGTTCAAAGCCAGGCTGAATGGGGCTTGAAGGAACCTGGGATAGCAGAAGGTGCCCCTGCCCATGGCAGTGGGGTTGAAACTAGATGGTCTTTAAGGTCTCTTCCAACCCAAACCATTCTATGATTTTATGAAGTTAAACAAGGAAAGTGTTTTAAAACTTGCCATCTTTTGAAAGCATCTAAGAATCGGCTTGACTTCTGTTTGTATGGAAGAAAGGGAGCTTGCTCCAGCCTGCTGATGCTAAATAGAAAGGGAAAGCCTGGACAGGAGAGCCAGATGTAGAAAACCAGCTTGGAGCGCTGGGCTGCGGTGCAAGGCGGAAGCTCGCGGCTCCCGAGCACTTGCCATCTAACTGGAGGGGTCCCCGTGCTGTCCAAGCCTGCCAGGCCGGGTGCCTGTGGCCGTGTGCCCCCCGGTTCGCGCTCCCGTGGCTGTCGTTCATCCCGCCACACGCGGGACTCCCCGCCCNCCTCACCGACCCCTCACCAACCCTTCACCGCCTCCTCACCGATCCCGACCGACCCCTCACCGACCCGTCACCGCGTCCTCACCGATTCTGACCGACCCCTCTCTGATCCCTCACCGCCTCCTCACCGGCCCCGAGGCGCGGGCGGGCCGGCCGGGGTCAGCCCGTGCACCCCCGGGGGTTCTGTGCGGCCGCTGGGTGCCCTCGAAGCGGTGCACGGGGGAGGGGACGGCAGGAAAGGGCCTTTGTCCGGGAGCCGTCCGTGTCCCGCCGGCCATGTGTGGGGGGAGCGGAGCCCTGCCTGCGCGGCCTCCGTGCCTACGGAGAAGGATGGCAACGGAGCTGGCACACGCCATACTGTCCTTTCGCTTGAAGTAGCCGCCAGGCCTCCTGACTTTATTTTGCTAATCCAGTGCAGTTTCTGCGTATTTGCTAGTCCTCTGAGAGCTTCTGTTCTGTGAGCTTTCTGTGTCACTGACGCATTGTGAAATTCCAGCTTCTGAGGTGTCAGGGCACGTTTAGTAGCTTTTAGACATTTAGTAGCTTTCCAGTCTATCAGATCAGGACTTCTCTACCTTCAGGCAGGTGGCTGCAGCCCCTTCCAGGTTATTTTCATTACAGCTGCCCACTGCTGGCCAGCTTTTCTCGGAGTGTGCTACAAACACCATGGATGATGAGCTGCTTGTCTCAAAGATGGACTTGGGCAGCTTGGAGAAAACGCAGACAACTAGATGTAACTCAATTTTGTGCTCTCTGTCTTTTGATCAAGGGTACTCTTAGAATAAGATCTTTCTTGAAGCTGCACATGTGCTTTCTATATTCTTGGTAAAAGATCTAAAGGGCTGACACTGTCCTTTTCTTCCTCCTTCCCAGCGAAGAACAGCATGGCTTTCTGGTTGTATTTGTATTCCATGGCCTTTTAGCAGTCTTTCCTACTGTTTTCTTATTACCTGTTATAACTGCAGGTGAAATAAATGTATTGGGGACCAAAGCCTGTTAATTTTTTCATAGTATTTCTTCTGACTTCGAGTATTTTCTTCCTCTGTTTTAGAATTTGGCTATATAAAAATAGAGTTTTCCTACATGACCACCAGAAACTGTTGTTAAATACATACAACATTCTTGTGTGGGCGAGGCCGTGGAGTCTCCTGTGCTGCTCTTATCTCTCTCAATTTTGTTTTCTTTGGAGAGCTTTCACTCTGTAGTGGTGACATTTGCCTGAACAGTACATTAGCTAATAAGAGAGACATTGAGCTGTGCACAGGGGAGGGGACTCAGGAGTCCTCCTCCATCCTACCTTCTTCATCTCCACCCCCTTCATCCTACCTGCTGCACTGAAGGCCACAAGGTGCAATTCATCGCCTCATTTTTCCTGTTTTATGCCTAGATCTGGCCCTTTAGGGATCAGTAGCATTCAAATTTGCCATTTTACCCTGCGAACACAGCCCTGCCTCTTCCTGTCCCACTGTATCTGAGGGAGCTTACCTCCTTTTCTGGTGTGTTCCTTTAGGTGAACTTTGCCTTCACCGTGAGTCTCTCTTTTCTAAACCTTACAGTGTTCTTGAGCTGCTCTTGGGGATCTGATTTCCCCCTGTGTGGCTTTCAGGGAGTGTCTGTGTGAGGACAGAGCGTGGTCTGCATGTGGAGGGCCTGGAGCAAGCAGGGATTGGCCAGCTTGGAGCCTCAGGGTCCTTGGGAATCAAGAGTGTAAAGATTCCCTAAGTGCCAGAGACACTGTGGGTTTCTGTGCTTCTTCCCATCCTCCTGCAGAACTTTCAGGACTTGAGAGCAATGAACTTTCTGGAAAGGATACTGAAGGAATTTCAAACAGTAGAGCTGTCTCCCTTGAAGGAATTTACAAGTCTTGTATACATAAACCCACTTTAAGTGTTTTCTGATGTAGTTCTTAAGCATGAGAATGTCTTCATGCTAATAACCTGAGTCAGTATATGCATTCAGAAAAATATACTGAATTTTGGAGGTATTTATAAAAAGTGTACGAAATATTTCTACCATATGTTCTGAGTTACCTCTCCTTGCAAAACCTCACAGTTAATTACTTCTTGATTCTTAAGGCTTTAATTTACAAACCAAAAGGAAGGCTATAAAAAAATTAACTAAAAATTATGAATACATAAAAGATGGCTATGGCAGTATGCTTTTTTATCTTCTGAAACAATGGCAAATTCTTCATCAGCAACTTTATCTGTGAGGCTTTAGTTTTGTGGGCATGGATTTAGTCCTTGCAAATGCCAATATAGGCTCACTGAACAGAAAATCAAAACATTTAGACTTTTGACTTAAAAAACCTGAAATTCTGCGCCTGTTTCAGTTTCTTAGTGTCAAAGCATGGATGTGTTCTTGCTTAGGGGGTAATAACAAACCAGATTACTGTATGTATCATTCAGTTAATAAAAAAAAAAGTGAGTTGAGTGATCATAAATTCCTGCCATGTCCTAACAAAAATAAATTGTTGCATAGGACCTCGAATGGTTCGTAGAGTTGTGTATTTTTAGAGCATTGTGGCTAGAAACTGTATTATCTGTCTGGGCATACAGTCATTTCTATAACAAATACTTTAAATAATACATCATTTAATAATGGGAATGTTCTTAAAGCATTTGTGTTTTGTTCAACGAAAAACCAAGGGGGAAATAATGATTTTGGTTTTACTAGGTAGCTTGACTCGGGAATTCTCTTGCGTGAGGCTAATGCCAGAGGCGGGTCTTTCCCTGTTTGGCCAGCTTGGCCTGAGCAGCCAGCAAGTCAATAAATGATACTCTGGAAAAACCAAGTTTTGCAGATAAGGGCTTTCCTTAGGTGTGTACTGTGTCTGAGGAATGGCAGAGTTATCTCACAGTGCCTGGGTAAGGTGCCATTTTTCCAGCAAGTAGAAAGAAGCTGTTTTAGGAAACTTCATCTTGAAAGCTCTGCTAGAGCAGAAGGAAGGGTGGAAGGGGAGGAGACTGCCAGTTCTGGAGCTCTCCTTGTAGTGCAGGGAGTGAGGAGAAGAAAAGCCATGAGCAGCTCCATTTGAAATGACTCCAAATTGAAATTACTCAAAATGTTCACTCACTGTTCAGGCGGCTGTCCGTTCTCGGTGGCTTCTGCATAACGCAGACGTATCCCTGTCTCCAGGCTCTGTTAAAGGCATTGCTCGTGGGGTGGTTCTTAGGCTGGATGCAGGGAAAACGGGTTTCTCGAGAGAAGAATCTTTCTCAGTTTTCTCCAGTACTTTCCACGTGCTGAGTGAGCCCTTTCCGGCAGCTCCGTTCCCCGAGGTGGCACCGTTCCCTGGGAGAGGCTGCTGCGCTGCCGGGGGTCAGAGGGCTCCGGGATGCTGCCGGGCAGAACCCGCTTCAGGAGCTTTCTGAAAATGGCTGTGCTTTTCCATTGGTACATACCGTGCCTTTTTGGAGCTCCTTAACAGCTTTTTTTTTTTTTTTTCTTGTAGATTTTTGGCATTTAGAGGAATCTTTGTATGGCGTGAAAGTTAAAACCAGGTGATGCTGAGCTAGAATATGCTGGTTTACTTCATTTGGAGTGAAAATTATGTGGCTTTTGAATTTGGGAAGGAATGGCCAGTAGCTATCATAATTTCTAGGAAGAAAGGGAATAATTTCTATAGGATTTTCCAGATCCACAGGAAACCAAGAACTGTAATGTCAGCTTCCCTTTAAGAACACAAGCCCTGTATAGAAAGGGAACAGTGTTTCTGCTCTTCCTGAATTCTCTGTGGAGAGTTGTTATTTCCAATTGGCCTCTCACTGATTTAAGTAGAGGGAATAAGTTTTCTTTTGTTAGGAGGTTTTCCTAGTTAGCTGCATTCTTGGTGGAAGTTGTTTTACCTCACAAGATTATGCTGTTATAAAAAACATTTACCATTGAAAAGGATTAATTTAATTCATTTCTTTTTTTCTTGTTGACATCTAAGAAAATGGATGATGATGATGATGACATTCCCCAGCTTTCATCCCATACATTGGCTGCCCTCCAGGAGTTCTATTTGGAACAGCAGCAAAGAGAGGGCATGAAGACCTCCCAAGGGTTTAATCAATATTCCATTGGCTCAATAGAAGAGGACTGGGTAAGAAACTATAAATTTCAGTGAATGAAGCACAGATAGAGGAGTAGCCTTGACTGAGTTTCTTTTGTGGCTGGATAATGAAATGAAATTAAAGAGGAGAACGCTCAAGATATTCCTATTAATGGATGGCAACACTGTAGGGAGATTTGCTTTAGTATTAAGTCTGGGTATAGTTGTTTGCTCCACATGTGCATGAAGATACAAACTGAAAGTAAATGGAGAGGGAATAAAGCTTCTAGCAGAACCATCTGTCCTTTCTGGAAATTTTAACTCCAGTCTGGAATGTGGTATTAGTAAAACTCTTCCCTGAGTCTGAGACAAACATAGTGTAACAAGACCAAGGGATCTTTCCTTTCACATCTTTTTTTTTTTGTTTTATGTCTTTATTTTTGTGGATGGCTGTTTTGCTGCTTTATTTATGACGAGCTGATTTCTGACTTGTCTCTGGGTTGGATTTTTTTGGTCTTCCTTTTTCTGATCCTTTCTGATTTCATTTTTTTATCCTTTTCTTTCTTCCTATACTGTCAGTTTTCAAGGTCCTTTCTCCTCATCTGCTGAAATAACTCAATTTAAGATATAATGCACATAAATAATGTGCATCTGCATATTGGTCTTGAAATACCTTGTCAGTAATTTGGATTACTTGGTTTTCCTTATACTGCAGTTCATGCTTTGGAAACACAGGGTGTAAGGTACCTGCTGCATATCAATATGTAATCACAGAAGTAGAAAGACTGTCAGGAAAAGTCAGCTTTACAGTTTGTGAACTGAGAAGTTGCTATGGACTGTGGTTTTCTTGAGTTACAACTCACCACTTGTAACTGTGCATAGCACAGCCAGAAAATTCGATGTTGTTTGTAATGGTGCATTGTCTTTCTCAGCAACTGAGCCAGTTTTGGTACAGTGATGAAACTGCATTGTGCCTGGCTAAGGAAGCAGTTCTGGCAGCTGGAAAAGGTGGCAGGTAGGTTTTAATAATTGTGTTGTAGATTTAACATGTCTTTTCTGCAAATATTCTGTTTCTGCTGTGTAGACAAGAGCATGCAGTTTAATTCATTACTCATTGTACTTCAGTTTTGTTCAACTGAGATATTGCAGAACTGCTTTGATGTTATTTAGTTGATCATTTATACTGATCTTCCTGTTTATCATTTCATTGAATGTTGTAGGCTGTGCCTTGTGAAAGTTTACTTTGAATCTTTGAATCTTCGTGATTTTTTTGAGAAACAGTGCTTCAGAGCATATTATTGACTTGTAATTATTTTCTTAGTTTTTATATTATGTTTTTATAGAACAGATGGAAAAAACTTGGTTTTCTTCCTACTTCTATAAACAGTAATTTTTCAGTTTTTGAGTGTACTTCCTTGCTTTTCTGGAACAAGACTTTCTTTGTAGTTAAGCTTAAGATCTTTATGTAGCATGGGTTTGAAGAGGCAATGACTTTCATACTTAAGACTTTGTTACTAAAGTAATTAACTGTTAGAATGGGGGAAGAATACTTTTCATTTTTGGGGCTTATGTTTGAAATGTTTCCCCAAAGCCTCTCTGAGGACCATTGTAGATTTTTGTTTGCCTTTTAAAATTACAATTTTAAGTTTTTGTGTGTTTTTTCAGGATAGCATGCATTAGTGCACCGAGTGTGTACCAGAAACTGAAAGAACAGGATTGCAAAGATTTTTCTGTGTGTATACTGGAGTATGACAGAAGGTTTTCTGTGTATGGAGAAGAATTTATCTTCTATGATTACAACCACCCTTTGGACTTACCTGAAAATCTCCTGCCACACAGTTTTGACATTGTCGTAGCAGATCCACCCTATCTGTCTGAGGAATGTCTTCAAAAGACTTCAGAGACCATCAAATATCTAACAAAAGGAAAGATTCTGCTTTGCACAGGTATAACTAATAAAAATATTAGCTCCCCTTTAGTACCTTTTTCTCTCTTTCTAATGACAGACTTACAGGAGAAAAACACTAACTCAATAATGGTGAATTATCATCACTTGAAGGAGGAATATGTATCCTAAACTTTTTATTTGAGTTCTTGAGTTCAACTTTTGTTTTAAACAGAAGGCAAGTGATTTTAATAGTGTAGTCAGTACTTTCTTCCTATGGCATTATGAATTTTACTGATTCTTTTAAGAATTATAAGATCATCCAGCAAAATCCAGAAATATAATTTTTGTTGTAGACAGGACACTATAAATGCAGTGATTGAAATCTGAGAATGACAAACATAGGTGCAAGTTATTGTTTATGTCTTAGGCACTGAAATAAAGCAGGAGGAATTAAAAAGCAGTGATAAAAGCAGAAACTAGATATCTGTACTTGTGGCTCCTTCTTTAGGAAGAGGTACTTGCTGGTTTGAGAAGTGATGTGTGTTTGCCCAAGTCATGGCTTTTCTTAAACTGTATTGTTGTAACTGTATTGTTATCTGAAGACATCTGGGAAACCTTTCCAAAAAGCAAAGGACAAAACCCCTCTGTACATGCCATTTGAGGGAAGGCAACCAAGCAGGCAAAATAAAGAAAAATTAAAATAATGTGGCCATAGAGAGCCTACTCCTTGGTTTAAGTGCACATGGCAGTCACACACAAAAGTGGTTCTCAGAAGTTTTTCCCTAGAATAGATAGGTGGTCCTTCAGTTTACTGCTCAAAGCAGTGATTTCTCAGTGTGTAGCTGCAAATACCACACCATGGTTTATGTAAGGAAAAGAGTAGATGTAATCTGTTTGCATTTCCCATGGCTCCCTACTATTTAACTTCCTTGGAATGTAGCAAGAAAACTGAGTTCAAGTTTGCTTTCTGTAAAAAAGGCACTGATATCCTCTACTTAATTTTATGAAATTTCTTGGACATTCATTTCCTTGGTATGTCTTCCATTCTTTTAGATTTATTTTAAGTTTCCCAACAGATTCTGTTGTTAAGGAAGGCTGAGAGTGTAGATGCTTTAAGCCTGCCTTCCTAAAAAAAAAACAGGCTCTCTATGTATGCTTTTGGGAGGAGCTGTTAACAAAGTTCAAACATTCTGTTACTGTTTTTTCTTATTGAATACCAATTATTTTTGCTGCAGGTGCAGTCATGGAGGAACAGGCAGCAAAGCATCTTGGTGTGAAGATGTGCAAGTTTATTCCAAAACACTCACGAAATTTAGCCAATGAATTTCGATGTTATGTGAACTATGCTTCTGGACTGGACTGATTCTCCTAAGATCATCTACAAATCTACAACTTTTTCAGTCACACTTCTTTCTGTTTTTTTATCAGTTATGCCACATTTCTCAGGGCTGAAGTGTTCGGCTCCGAGTTCTGTTTTCTGGGATAACAGGAATCACCACTGTGTGATAGCCTCTCTCTTTAAAATGAGTAAGCATTTGCAGTTACTGTGTTTCCTATTAGGTAAATGCAGACCAAGCAATGCAGGTGCTGGATGATGGAAACTTCTCTATTAGAGTTTCATTTTAACTGGTAGCTTTTACCATTTGAGGGCATATCAGTGAACTTTTAACAACACATAGGTGCTTGCCTTGCAGGCATCAGAATTTATCACTGCCAAAGAACTTGATACTTCTGTAGTAATGTGACACATACATGTCCCTTAAATCTTGAATCATAATGGCTCTGATTTAAATATAGTACCTGCTTTTTAATTATTTCAGTATCAAATTAAAGAGGACTTACAGGTATGTCAAGTTTATAGTTACAAGAATGGTGACTTTTTTTTCCAGTTTCCTCGTTTTATATTTTTCTCCTGTTCCACAGACAGCAGCAGAGAAGTAGAATAGAAACATCTTAAAAATCATTGAATCTTACAATGCCACTGAAGAATAACATATTGATAAACTCCCATTGTTTCAAATAGAAAAACGTTAGATTTTATATTCAAGGTTTGGATTATATTTCAGTCAAAATAAATGATACATTGGAAAAACTTTGTTTTGTGTAAGTAGAGATTTTTGATAACTAGGAATTTTAAAGCCAGTTTTGACTAACCTTTTGACTGTACTACTGAAGTATTTTTGGGTGGAAGTTAGTTCATAAATTTCAAGGCACTCAACACTTTTATAATCTCTGAAAACATTCTACAAGTCACAGGCACTTGTCTTCGTATGTCGTACAGTGTAAAGGTTAACAGAAATGCTGCATCTACAAAATGAATCACGTAAAATCAGTACTAAATTTATTTTGTAGTGGGAATAAACCTAATTAAGCTTGTGAGATTATACTTTTTATAAGGCACTGATAATTAATACTCATGTTTCTGCTGTTTGGATGCAGATTTTCCCATCTGGTGGAGTAAACAACTGAGCAGGAATTACAGAGTTGGATTATAATCCTCTCTCAGTGCTCAGAGAATGGTGCTGTCTGAGCTGGACACAACAGTGGTTCATAAATACCCACCCAAGCCACTATAGCTCTCCTCCCCATTTTCCAACAGATCTGTTTGCTTCCTAAGGCTTTTCCCTCCTCACATTTTATACCTGCTGCTTCCTCCCTGCATGTGGTGTTGCTGGGTTCCATGGCAGCAGTTTTGTTCCTCTCACACCCCTTGCTTTCTGTCAGACTGCTCACAGGTGTGAAAATGAGGGAGGTGCAGCAGAGGAAGCGCTCACAGGGAGAACAGGCCTCTCCTTTCTGCTCTGTGAGCCCAGGGCCCATACAGTCTTGCCTTTCAAACCAGGTGCCATCCTTGCTGCTGAGCCTGAACTCCCCTGAAAATGACTCTCCACAGGTGAAATGCAGCTGGGTTTAGTTGTTTTCTGGGAGGCTACGCTATCACTTTTATGTGGCCAGTTTGAAAATAAAGCAAACCAGAAATTTAACTGCATAGCTGTTGGCACTAATCTGTGCTTTAAACTGTTTTATTACCTCAGTGTCTTGCACACTACGCAGATGGAGACAATGGAGTAAGTAATGGAACTTTTTTTTTAATACATAGAGGCCTCAAGTGGGACAGGTATGATTGCCAGAAGGGATGATACTGTTCCCCTGCCACCCACCTAAATTAGAATGTGCTGTTCAAATCAAAGCCTCACCTATTTTGCTGCTTTGCTTGCTTCATTTTGGTAAATTTGTATTATTGGGCTCTCCATAGCACAGTTAAAAGTCAACTTTGCTAACTTCATCAGAGACGTTTCTTAAAAAGATAAAAATGCAGCATTCAGTTGTACCAACAAGTTCACTTCCAAGAAAATCACTACTGGTTCTCACACATAGGTCAGACCGCTTTGAAAAGGGGCACTGTGAAGATGCATAGTTATGGAACTGAGGGTACATGAAAATCTGGGCAGATGCACTCAACAGAGCAGCCCCTTGTCCACCAGCTTCCCTCTTAAAACCTGGAGAGTGCAGGCAGCTGCCCAAGCAGAGTTTGACTGGTGGCATTTACAGCCTTCATCAGGGATGGGAACTAAACTATTTTTGTCATGCTTGATTCCAAGGAAGTAGCTGTTTCTGAGAAGGGTACAAGTCACAAAAATCCATAGTGAATTTGTGTTTTGTGCCAGCATGGTAACTTTAAGAAATAGTGTGTGACAGCAAAACCCTCTTTTCTTCTGTAACAGGATTGTGAATAGAAATATCAGTGTCAAATAGTGACTGACTTTACCAGGGGTGTCTCATTGATGGACTTTGTGTTGGAACAGACTGTGGTGGAGTGTCAGCAGCATTTACTTTTCCAGAGGCATTTATGACTGCACAGTCATATGTGCTGCAGCCTCTTGAACTACCCTAGTCCAGGCAGTTATGGCTGTTCCCTAGTCCCAGCCAGATTAATGGGTGTTTATACTTTCTGAGCACATCACAGCCTTTTTCTCTTTCCTCCTGCTGTTATGTTCATGTTCCCCCATGCAATTCCATGTTTACCTGTAGCTGTAGATCTTCACCTATTCAGACAGGCACCTTCAGGTGATGGCTGGCAAGTAAACCCAAACTAGCATCTCAGGCTTTCCTCAGCCTTCCTGAATGATAGGAATTTTCCAAACTACCTTAAGCGATACTACAGACAAGAAAATAATCTCTTTACCGAGAATATTGTTCTGTGTTTTGTGGCTCCTAATGTATTCCAGGGACAACCTTGTTGAAGGAAAAGATTTTCCTGGCACAACAAAAAATTTTCTCAAATCAGCTGCAGCTGCCAGATAGTTCTAGCTTTGAATTGTTTGCATTTATTGGGCCTGGAGTTGGTTCAGTGAGGCATTTCATGTCTGCCTTCTGTCAACAGTTTGTGAAGCCTTGAAGCAACTCCAGTGAACACTCCCTCCCCCATGCAAATTAAAGGCAAGGCTGCAGCAGCTGTAACCAGAGGGCTGGAAGTTGGAAAATGTCACACCACATTTGAAGGGAAACTGATATAAATCCATGATGTGATGACTTCGTTAAAAAAAAACAATTCCAAACAAATGCAAACTACGTTTAACACTCAACCTTTCCCACATGAGTAATGTGGAGAGAAAGGATATCTGGAAGGATGTTTTCAAGGCCAGCAAGTGTATGTGTTGCTAATAGCTCTTGATGTTAAGTATTAACTAACAGTTGTTCACTAACAAAATATCAAACAGTTGCTCGTGCTAAAATGTAAACAGCTTTTAAGAGACACCTAACAGGAAAGCTGGATCAGAAAGCAAATTGGCTCAGCTAAAAAGTCTGTCACAGAGGAAAAGGAGGATTAAGAAGGGAATATGTATGGGCTTCTGAACAAAATAGCATAAAGATGCCTGAACCACGGGAAGCTTTCTGCACTTGTTGCAGTTTGATGAGAAGGAGGTCGCCAATACAAGTGCTCTGGTGATCCTTGGAGCTTTTGCAGTTCTCAAGTACTTTCAGTCATCCAATTTCTGAAGCTTTCTATAAGCTAAAGTACCTTTCTGGATTGGAGAAACTGATTATGTTCCGTTTACCTGATTTTAGCTTGCACCTCCCAGGAATTCCCTGAACATGCTCTAGTTACTTGAAAACCTCAAAATCACTCCATAATTTACGTCAAGGACAAGAGAGTTGCAATTTAAAAAAAGAGATTTTCTTTTTCTCCACAATGTGCAAATACATATGCATATGCTCTAATAACTAATTTGTTGCAGACAAATTTATGTAACAAAAGTGTGTGGGCAGACAGTGAGTTCTGCTGGAGGGCAGCGTTCAGCCAGATTTAGCTGGAGCCCCTCTGGATATTTACTAAATGGTAAGTGCTGCATGGTTGGACATTTTCCTGTTGTTGTTTGGGGTCATTTTATTGCCTGTTAGGGTGAAGACTTTGCTTTCTATGCCGTGGAATCTGAGGGTTCAACTTCCCACTGCATTAAGTGTACATGTGGAGAAAAACCTCACAATGTAATGGTGAAACTCGAAGGCATCAGGCTACTGAAACATGACCTAGTGTAGTGTTTCTCCAGCTTTGTGGGACAGCCTCCCTTTTGAGCCCCTCTGACCATTTCCCTCTGCTCAGAGGGTGAGAAGTTCCTCCATATTAGGTGGAAGAAAAAGAGGTGGTAACTTCTGCAAGTATTTACATTCTCTGAGGAAAAGGTGTCTACCTAAAATTGCTGACAGCAGCCAGACAATTAGCTGTTCTCTGAGTAGTGTAAACATTTTATGACCATCTTTGAACTCACCTTTGATGATCCCCTTGAGATAGAAGCATCACAATCTGGGGAAACACAGATCTAAAGACAAGGAGAATAGAGGAAAAGCACCTGCACGAGAAACCTGGCTACAAACTTCCATCTGACATCATGATGGGAATCTTAATTAGTTTATTCGTTTCTGGAGTTCTTAAAATTATTTTAGGCTTTGTGAGAAGTTTCACAGATTGCACTGTAAAAATACTGTTAGGCTACACTGAGTCAGAGAGAACACAGTCAATAATTATGCACCAAGACATGGAGTTGTCATATGACTTTCAATCTGTCTTCAACTTGTTAATCATGATTAGCTCATAGTCTTTCCATTCTTCATCCAAAGGAGAGTGTGTTTATGTAGTGTAGGGGCTTTTTCTGCTATGAATTAAGGCAAATTTCGAGATTCATAATATGGCAGATACATTGCTGCATGTGATGTTTATTCTGTAAAGATATTGCAGTCCTGATCCTTCAGCTGTAAAAGAGTTTCTCTGCTGTGCTTTCAGAGGTTTATTTGGCGAGTGTGGCCCTCTGAGGAATTATGTTTATGCAAGGCGTGCCTGGATGTTCCTGATTCTCACTCACTAGGCTGATCCAGCTTCAGTGTCTTGTTCTGGAAATGCAAGCTTTTGTCGATGCAGGGTTTCTGGTGAGGCCTGCCGTCGAGTTCCACCAGCAGCAGACTGCACAGATGGAAGGCTGCCCGTCTGCAGAACACCAACTTTTGCAGGTGATCGTCTGTTACATGTAGCATACGGAGAAATGAGTAACAGTAATTGTAAAAATCAGTTGGATTTAACAAGTTTGGATTGGCTAGGGCTCAACTCAATGACCTCTTGTAGGATCTGGAAGTTAAGACCTAGCCTGCTTACTCACCTGCAGCACACTTGAGGCGAAGCTGATCCTTGGTACTTACTTTTTAATGGGGAATCTCCTCTCCTAAGATGAAAAAGGTTTTGGCCTTTCAGCTGCTTGGAACAGTTTTGTCACAAGGAAGTTAAGCAGTAAGTGATGGATAAAATCAAATACAGAATTCTTGGAACCCAAGTGTATTTTCTAATCTGTATTTTCTGTGTAATGAGGCTTAGCCTACATCAAGAAAGTCCGCTGCATTTTTACAATATTCTAGCATGTTTTTTCTCAACACCTTAGCAGTTTGGCAAGTTTAAAAATAGCAAGCACATAGAATATTGCTTCATGAATGACTCCAACTCAGCAAAGGTTTCCTTGCTGTAGTGTATAAATTAGCCAAAGAGGTAACAGCTCAGAGGCAAAGCTTGGAGTTTATGCAGTATAAATGGAGGCTCTCCAAGCCTGAGAAATTATCTTTTTAACTGCTGATTTGTCACATGTACAGCAGCTATGTGATTTTTATATAAGGGTAGTTACAAGTAGAATGGAAGAGATTCCTTAAGAATATCTACAACCAGTAGCCTGCTATAGTAATAGATACCATGTCTTACAGTTGCATCATCTTCTAAAATTTACTGTGAATAAGCAAAGATAAAACGTTCTGCTCTAAGGGAAAAACCAGGCTACTTTGGAGTTTGCAATAATGAACTAAACAAGTTTACATGAACTAAAGAAGTTGAATGAATCGCCATCTCTGATGATCTGAGTGACTGGACTTTCCATCTTATATCTAAAATAACTGCAAGCAGAAAAAGGAGGCAACTGAGAGTGTTTGCTGCAGTGGTGCAGTTTCCTGAGGTGGTGAGATGATGATGAGAGGCCAGTACTGAAGCATGACTTTTCATACATTCTTCATTCCGATGAGGGCTTGTTCTGGCCCACCAGCAGCTTCACTTCTTGCTTATCTATGCTGGAATTGGCGCTCTCCGCCTCCTTTTCCTGCTCCGGGACGCAGGTGCAGCCCACGGGGATGGTGATGTAATCCTCGGTGTAGACGTAGCGGCCCCCGGCGCAGGCGGGCGTGCGGCGCAGGATGACCGTGGGCATGAACACGGGCGTGCTGCGGAAGTGCAAGCTCTCCTCGCCAAAGATCCCCATCAGGCAGCCTTTGCACAGGCAGTAGGCTTCGGGAATGTACTTGGGGTATCTCGTGGGATCGTAGGAAATTCTAGAGGGAAGCAAATAAAGAGTCATTCGGACCTCTAAAACCACGTATATTCATCTGGAATTATAGACTCTTTTCTATTACTATAATTATTATATCATTCTAATAATTATATCGTGGTTTTGTTGTCTTTGCCAGGAAAAATAGCTGTAGCTGTTGCTGTCTGGCTTCTAATTTGCAAAATGTAAAGGAAAAAACATGAACAGCTTACAGAACTGATTAGATCCTACAGTGCACATGCAAGTGCCTGGCTTTCTGAATTGTGAGATTTGAGGGTTTAAACAGAATGAGTTTTGCATTTTGGACCGAATGGGTAAATAAAGCACAAAAAGGACACTTAGGTATTTCTAAAGTTTTTGTCTGCCTTGAGTTCTTCAAAATAGGGTACAAATCCTTGTTAACATTATTATTGTTAAAACCATGACTTAATGTTTTAAAATGTAGTAATTTAAATAGAATTGAATTGTACTATTGTTTCTACTATTTTTTCTCCCTAGTATACTTGGGGTCATAAATGTGCCTTCCCCTTGAAAGCAGAAGTCTGTATTGCTTTTTCTAATTCATGTCTACTGTATTTTCCTCTAACCAGAGAAGAGCAACATTTTCATGCCCACACTGAGATAGACTTCAACTTCCTGGGATGGGGCATCCACAGCTTCTCTGGGCAACCTGTGCCAGTGTCTTGTCCCCCTCACTTTTTAAGTCTTCCCAGTATCTGATCTAAATCTGCCCTCTTCCAGTTTAAAGCCATTATTCCTTGTCCTATCACTCCATGCCCTTGTGAAGAGTTCTCCAGCCCTCTTGTATGCCCCTTTAGATACTGGAAGGCTCAGCCTGTCCTCATAGGAGAGGTTCTCCATCCCTTTGAGCTTTTTCATGTCCTTCTTGTGTTGTGGTCCCAGAGCTGAATGCAGTCCTCCAGGTGGGATCTCTTAATAGATCTTAAAGCCATCTTAAATCTTAATAGACTTAAAGTGATTTCTAATTTGTCTTTCCCAGGGTTGGCAGCACTTCCTTGGGTATCAAAGTGTTCACCTTTATCTCTTCAGGCTGTCTCTGAGATGAGCAAAGATTTCAGGTTTGGAAGAGGCAGAAGTCTAAGTCCAAATCAAGCTGTGACTGCAGTCACTGCTAGTCAACAAAGTCTTGTCCTTGTGAGAAGAGGCAGTCTGGCTCTCCCTCTCACACCCACCCCTGGGCTGACACTGATGTTTTTCTGGTCACAGGATTATCAAGGAACTCACTCAGCTGAGGAGTAACTCCATCAAAGCTGGGGTTTGGTCTGTCAGCTGTCTTGCCACACATGTACACAGAGCTCTGCCCCAACCGGCCAGAGTGAGCAAGCGGCTTTAGGCAGGGACAGAAGGGAGCTGCCCCTTTCAGAAATATCACCAGTTTATCCAGTTAAAGGAAATCTGGAATCACAGCTTTTGCCAAACACAAACTTGATTATCCTGTCATCAAGGAAAAGAGACCTTTTAATAGATATATAATGACCATTATGTATTTATGTATATAGAATTTAAAGAATTTGTCTTCCTCACAGAAAAATCTGACCAGTTCTCTTATAGCCAGACACCTGTGATGTTGCAGATATTTTTTGCAATGCTCCTCTGTCCCATTTATACTCACCTTCCCCAGGAAATACCTTCATGTTACAGGATCTCACACCGGTGTGAATTAAAGTGTCTGGTAGCCAGCAGAAGGGAAGAAAGGGGAACACAGGCCTTTCTACAGTGACACGTTCCCATTTCAAACTCAACTGTGAGTAACTTCAGTAGTGGATTGTTAAACACACTATGGGTCAAGTTATTGGTATTTCCTCTACTGTACTGTCTAGCACCTGGTTTATGAGGTTACTGGAAAGCATGAACATGCTTCTGCATGCAAGCATGGGTGGTTTCACTCTTAACAGGAGAACACTGTCATTGGAATCTTGGTCTACAACCACCTTTCTCCTCCAAAATCCCACATGGAAAAGGTAAAGTATTAATAGGATGGGTTTTTTTAAAAGATGGTGTGGTTGTGGCATGGTTTTCTACTTTCCAAGGTAAAAAGTATCTTATATTACTAAGTTCAATGTCAATATATCATGTGAGGACTGGAAAGAATCAGAAAGAATCCAAACTTAAGGGTGGATTCAAAACATAAGTGTAGTTTTGCGTTCAGACCAGAACATCAAGGCTGAAGGCTCTAAGTAATGCCTCCTGAAATTAATACCTTAAATGTCACTAAAATTTGGAGCCATATACAAGGTTCTGCATCTCCAGCTCAAACCTGTTCAGAAAAGCCATATAAATAAAACCTCATTTGTGTCTCTCTACTCAGACCTACTTGGGTTGGAGCCACTAACAAACACCAGTAACACTCAGCATTTAGCTGAATAAATGCAGCTGGACCTGCTTCCTTCTGTTTGCACGAGCTGAGCTGTTGAACTGAACTGAGAATGACCACTGCCTCTGCTGCTGTCGTTGGGTTCCTCTCCTTTACTCCAACCACTAGAAGTCATGTTTTAACATCTTCTGGAAGAGGGTAAACATTTTTGGTCAGGTTAATTAACCAGGTAAAAATGCATGCTTCAAGTTCCTGCTACACTTTTCCTACACCCAAGAGACGGATGGAGCTGGGAAGAGTGGTGGAGAACCCGAGAAGTACAATTTTCCACTGGTACTCAAGTGTCCCTGGAGCCTTGTGTCACTCTGCTGTGGCCACTGCAGCAAACCAGACAGCCCAGACACTTTGGTGGGGATTGCCCTTGTCCTGTGAACTCAGGTCACCACCGTGTAGGGCTGTCTGCCTTGCCAGCACTCCTGGTTCCCAAGTGACAGGAGCAGAGAGCTGTGCTGGGCTGCCCTATTCCCATCTGCTGGAACAAGGAGCAGCTCTGTGCTGAGCTGCAACTGCTAATGAAGTGTGATTCTGCTGCTTTTCCTTATGACCCCACGAGTGCTTTGAGAGCTCCCAGTGAAAAACAAACTTCCTGCCATTTATGTACTAAGCCTGGAAACTCAAGAGAAAACTTTCTGCCAGAAGTCAAACTCTTGCAGAGACTTAATCTGCGTTCTCCTGCACCGCTACTTTTACATGTAGTATTTTTAATAATATTGTCACTTAGTAATTCCCAGGCTTCTGATTCCACAGGGTCAGGTGCTGTGCTGGGGCAGGGAGCTGGCTCTTCAGAAAATCACTGTTAGTACTGGGCTCACAGCTGGATGTTATCAAAAGTCTAATAAGCAGATCATCATCTCCTTCCTTCACAATCTGAAAAATTTACAGGATTAAGAGCTAACAGCTTTTTTCCCCCTTGCCAAGACATTTATTTCCCTATAGCAGGTGTTCTTTTGTTCATGTTACGCTTAGTTTATTTTATATACAGGCAGCAACGTAGGTATTACTACCATAGGTAGCACAGTGCTTGCACAAAAATAGCCCAGTGCTAACTGATTTTCTGAAGAGTTGTACAAATGTGCTCAACTAAAAATGATGGCAGCTCTGCATCCCCTTGTATTCTTTCCCTTGGCTGCATCTTTGGGACACGCACACCATGCCACAGGCTAATGTTAATTCCTGGAAAATGCCTTGGATCAGCTTCTAGAAAATGACTGGAGTATTAGTTGAAAGAAAGCCCTCCTGTATGACTTTGTTCAAACAGGCTGCAGACAAGCTTGGCTTTTGCCAGTGAAAAATGGCTTGCCTGTATTACTTTTATTAAGATTTCATGCAAATGAGCACTAAACCAAGGATGCTTATAAACTGAAACCGATTTTTGAAAAACAGAAAAAACAAACTGGGCAATGTTTGAGAGAGGAATTGGATAACTTGGCTAGCATCATCAGAGTAACACTGACAATAAAAGTAAAATAAATCTTTGTAAATTAACCATTAGTAGATGCAGGATTAGTCCCTAGAGGCCGAAAAAAAAGCCACAGGATTTGGAAATTCAGAAACATGAATGACTTCTTGAATACACAGAAAGAAATTCTGCTAAACTCACATAGAAATGTGTTTGCAAACTAGCTAAAATTGTTTTTATAGCCTTAAGACATCAGAAAATAAAAATAGAGCTGATATATACAGCTGGTTAATGAATGTCATCTGTGCTCTGCAGCACCATGAATGGAATCACAAATCAGCACTACCTGTTAAAGTGCTGCTGACTTCAGCAGGATCAGATTTTTCTGCATTTGCTTTGAGCTTTAGGATCAGACTCCCACAAATGTTTAGGCAGACATTTAAAATTAATCCTTTTTATAATGGCTCTTGTCCATGAGCAGCTTTTCTAAGCATCTCTGGAGCTGTGCTTGCCTGCTAATGATTCTCCATGATTGTGGCTTCTGTGAATGTTAACAAGAGCGCCCATCCTGTGCTGTCAGCAGGGTCTGCACATCCACCCATGTCATCAATTCTAGTTAAGCAGCTCTTAACCACAGCTGTAGGCAAGTGGCCCATGACAGAACCTCCTTGTACAAGCAGGCTTTCTGGGTTTCAGTGACTGTGTAATACTGCTAAAAAGGACAAGCAACTCCTGGATGGACGTCACAAGCTGCACACAGTCAGCCTGATGATTTCACGGAAGGATGAATTCATGGCAGAACTTCTGCTGCTGGCTCTATTTTTTAAAAAAGCTGAGTAATTTGTAGCCCAACTTCCTGAACTGCTGAGCAAATCCAGTGTGCTCAACTGACTTCAGGGAACTCTGCTGTCTCTTTATAGCCCTGCAGAGCAAAGAGAGATTCACGTGATTAAACTCTGTGCCCTGAGTTATATACTGATCTCCTGTGGCCACCAGGATGGAATTTCAGTATCAGACACACAAGTTAGTAATTTTCCCCTAACTTTTACCTTAAATACCACCTGTTGGTTGCTGCTAGCAGCAGGGTTGGGGACCAGATGGATCTGTGGTGCAATCCATGTTTAACTCCTGTATCTCTGGGTTGCAGCAAGCCAAAAATGATGTAAGTCTTGATATTTGTATAACCAAATTAAAAGACCAAGTAAAAGAAAATAAACTGTAAGCACAAAACAAAGACAAGTGAAGAAGCCACCCAAGGATTATCTGAGCTCTAAGCCAGTCAAACCTAATTCTTCCACACTTAAACAGAATGACAGGCTTGGGGTACAGATGGTGCAACAGAGACAATATTATAGACAGTTTTCTAAGTAATATATTTGATTCCTTCTCATAAATGCTGATATGAAAAAATTCCAGTTGACTTGGACTCAACAGTCATGTGAACAGAAGAATTACAAGCAGCAGTGTTAAACAGCTGGGAGCAGGTGCCTAGGGAGATATTCAGGGGAAGGTAAGTAAAGCCAGACTTAATATCTTTATTATTAATGACCTGGAATAGGGAATATAAACAGTATGTTAATGAAATCTGCAGATGGTAACAATGGGAACTGCTGCAACACCAATGAAGACAGAAACGGCATGAGGTATCTCAGGCATTAAAATGCATGTCAAAAAGGAAAAAGAGCCTCTATGCACAGAGCAGAAATGAATTGCACTGTAAGTCTTTAGGTGCAGAAAAGAAGCCAGAGAGCAGGATGTGTGTGAGACACTGGAATGGGACAGGCATCTTGAGGCAAATTTCAAGTAGTCAGTCAGCCTTTGAGCAGTGTCCTGTCAGGGTATACAAGAGGGGTCTGCCTGCAGTGCATTTATTTATGAGCATTCACCACTAGAACAACTTCGGTGATTCAGAAAGCAGTTCAGGAATAGCAATGAATCTGTGAAGGGGAGTAATTTATGAGGGAAAAGAATTAAATGCAAGTAGGATTGTCAAGAAAGTGCTGCAATATGGAAGAGAGCTGTGTCCAGTTTTTCAGATTAACTCCAGCCGTGGAGAAGAAATTGTTGGGATTGTCTAAGTGAAATTGGTTACATTGACAAAGAATAATGAGACATTACTTGTAGTCTTTAATGAAGAACTGTGTGTCACTCTCAAAGATATGCAATAACTCTAAGGGGATTAAGGAGTTTTCAGGGTACCTGTTGAAGACCACAGAACAAAACAAATTTTCACATCTAGATTCAAAATCCATGAGATAGCAGGTGGTAATAGCTAATGCAGGTTAGCAGTCTTATATTTTACACTTTAATTACACATCTTGAGATACCTGTTGCTGTCTCATTGCACACTAATGATACAGTAAAAATGGAGTCACAAAAAAAGCTGTAAATGAGATCTGTTAGCTAGACAGAGTACTCAGGCCTCTTTACCCTAGAGAAACACTTTTCCCTCTGAATATAATTTTAGACTTTGCTTTTAATGCTGTAATAGTTCTTCCCCGCTATCTTTTAAAATTCCTAGCTTGGAGATGTCATCAAGTTGCTTGTATGTGAATGGTTAGTGGTCTGTCTGAAAACACTTTGATACAATGGGTTTAACTTTTGTAAGCCAAGCCCCAAACAGCAGCGGGTTCTCCATTAAGAAGTGAGCACATACGGAGCTCCAGCTGAAAATAAATTCTTGCCCAACGAGACGTAAAGATGGAAGGCACTGTTTTCAAACCAGAGGAACAATTTTCTGATAGCACTAGTATTTTGCAAAACCACTGTAAAAAATACCTGAGCCCAATGATAGGTATTTCGTTCCTGGTATTTTCTTTGTGCACTCTTAGGTAGCTTAAAAATCCTCAGTCGTCTTAGAGAAACTGTATTGCTAAAAATACTTTGCTTATGAAAGGCTTACTGAGCAAATAAACCATCTTTCTCTCAGTAGGATTACTTCTTACACTAAAAGCGAGCAAAACCCATGCCATAATATAAATATTTATTGGAGAGTCTAACAAAGAGATAACTGTTTGCTGAACACACAGGAACTGCATCAAAGTATATGCCAGGGATAATGTATAAAAAGTAGCAGGAAAGTTCCTTTTAAGTTTGCACGTTTTGGCTTCCTGTTGTCTGCAGTCCTTTACAGAAAGCTGTAAACAGAACTGTCTCATTCCAATCACCAGAGGACTTCATCGTTTTCTGAGAATGTGATCACACGCTGGGTTTAGCGTTCTGGATCAGCAGTGTCCAAGCTTTTCCAGAGCTTCCTATAGAAGTGCAGGCCCTTGTTTCGTGTAGTAACCAGCCTCACAACAAATTTACTTCATTAAGTTGTTTTTATCCCCCCAAAAATAGTCTGTATACCCGTTTCTGCCTCAGGGGAAGGAGGTTTGCAAAGCACAGGCTGAAAACACAGGTGTAGAATATTGCTGTTCTCATTCCTTGCCTACGCTCCTACAGCACAGGGGACATCGGGCCCTTGGGAGTGTTTGGTAGGTGAAGACAGGGCTCTGTGGGTAGGTGACAGATCACAAACTGTGCCCTGAATGTGTATTAGAAACAGCGGAGCGTCTGGAGTCACATTTTGGGGAAAGCATCCGAGCCCCTCTGTGGCTGCTGCAGTCAGGAGGTGCTTCTTTGGTGGTGGTCCTTTAGTGAGGGTCCTCTCAATTGTCACATATGACAATTTGTCCGGGTGACTTTTTGAGGGTGGGTGTGGATGTGGGTGTGAGCTCCATCTCACGGCTCGCTCCACCTCAGTCATTTCTCTTTTTGCCCATTAGACATATTCCTCACACAAGCTGTTTTTACATGCCTACCTTATACCCCCTCCTTCGACGTGTGCTTTAGCACCTTCCCTGCAGGCTGCCCCCGCTGCCGCGGCAGCCCCGAGCCCCCCGAGCCGCCCCGGACACGGCTCGGCACAGCCGGGAGCGCCCGGCGCTGCCGGTCCCGCTCGGGGACATGGCCCCGGCCCCCTCCAGCCCGGCCGCACCCCTTCCCCCTTGCCCCGGAGTCACCTGTATGCCCAGGGCGATGCGCTGCGCAGGTTGACGGGGAGCCGGACCCTCTTGTCCGCGGGCGGCCGCGCCCCGGCGGGGCAGCTGGCGTTGTGCTGGCGGCCCGGCGGCTCGGGCTGCAGGGTGTGGTGGAAGGCGCTGAGCATGCCCGCCGCCAGCCGCCCGTACAGCTGCTCCAGCAGCTCCTCGGGCCGCTCGCCGCAGCTCCGGGTCCGCGGCGGCCGCTGCTTGGGCGCCCTGGCGGCCTCGGTGCGGAGCGGGAGCAGCGCCGCGCAGAGCAGC
>VZTB01017778.1:9693-58471 GCA_013397245.1 Thryothorus ludovicianus | reverse complement strand
CCCCGCGCTGCCCCTGCCCCGGGGACACCCCGCGGGCACCGACGGACCGAGCCCCGGCCCCGCCGCGGCCACCCCGCCGAGCCACCGGCCCCGCGCTCGCCGCAAGCCCGGGGGTGCCGTCGGGAGCCCCGCTCTCCCTCCCGCTCACCGGCGGCACGGGCTGTCCCCAGCCCCGCAGGGACACTCGGCACCCCGTGGCACCCTCGAGACTGAGGCAGGGAGATATGGCCCAGTCGGAGCCAAAGTGTCGAGGCTGATGTGAAAAAATGTGGGGATTTACAGCTGGGGAAGGGACTGCTGTAGCCCGGACTCTCCCAGTCACTTTAGGGCAATTGGCGCTGTCCCTCGAAGGGATTTGGGATTTCCGAATCTCTGGCCTGTTTCTCCATGCCAGCTGTGTCGTTCCTCCAGCAGGTTCCAAGGTGGTTGATGTCCAGCATGAATTCTGGGGCTGTAGACAGCGAGGCCTGGTGCTCCTGCTCCTCCTGCCGAGGCGGCCCGGGGCAGACACCCACGGCAGGGTCACTGCTCGCTGCAAGGGAAGCTGCTTCCGCAGAAGGAAATTTGCATCGTACCTACCTAAAGGGGATTGAGGTGAGTCTCACCTCCAATGGCTTCTTCATCTATTCTGTACTTTCAAAAACACATGATGCAATATATTCATGGTCTCTGGCACAAAAATAAGCATACAAATAGTACTCTGGTTCATAAAAGATGTGGTCCACTGAAATGGTGTGCATTAAAAACAGACTTTAGAATTCATCACTTGAATCTAATATTTCATGCGCTGTGATTAAGTCCTGCACATCTCTTGAGGCATTTAGGATAAGGATAATTAAATATGAAAGTACTGGTTAGGAATAAGGGAAAATGGGACCATAAATCCTACAAGGACTGAGAAACCCCAAGTAGGTATCATCGAGATACAAGACATCAGATTCACCAAACAGGCTGGAATTGAAGCAGAATGGTCTGACATTCATAATGTAATGAAGTAACTTGTTTTTGTGTTTTCTGAAAAGTCATACAGTTGAGTCTAACTACGATTTTTAATGATTTTTGGTGCCATGTGCATCACAGGTCAGTATCACTTATTAGCAGTATCTTGACCTCTATCTGTGTGGGATTTGAATCAGATTTCAACTTTGAGGAAGGGCAGTTTTTTAAGTTGAATTCTGAACTCTCCTTTGCAGTCATATCCTCAGGCAAAAGACTGGGACAAGGTGTGTGTCCATTTAGCTCAGTCCAGTCTAACCCCTGACCATGCACCTGGCCTCGTGTTACTTCACCACCTTTGAGTGGCATGGTGGCAACATGGCAAAGATTTATCTCCATAGGTCTGTTTATATTACTCCTCCTAACCAGCATCTTGAGAAATTTCAGATTTCTGAGTAGCATGAGGATGTCACACTTGGCTTTGCAAAACGTGAGTTTTATGTACTTTCTTTATATGCATGGACTTTTCTGGGAGAGGTCTGCCTCAAAAAATCAGAGCAGATGAAAAGAAAACAATGGCACAGACATTAAATTGCCATTGAATTGAATTGTGTCTTATCCAGGCAATACTCCAATTCTGTACAATAGTTGTATTGTCTTATGAAAAATCACTTTTCATTCAAATAATAAGAACCACAGAAGGGCAGCAAATGAGATTCCATTACAGAGGAACTAAGAGTGCTGTGCCAGTTCTTGTGGCATGGACAACTCTAGAGGCATCTGAGTCATAAAATATTCCCTAATACACTTTGACAACTGAGGTTCTTCCATGACTTTAAGAAATTACTAACCAGTATCTTTGTAATTGGTGTTAATTTATAATTTTCTTAGAATTAGAGGGGGGATTTAAAATATATATACAAATGAAATATTGAAAAAATATTTAGTAATAAGAAATCTGTCCTGAATTTGATGTAATACTGGATTTTTCAGTCAGTGAATTCAGAACTATGTGTTTCACTTTTACATAATACTCTAAATGTTCTTTCTGGAGATTGCCATGCAATATTTATATTTGGAAGTGGTATCTACCTCTCCCCTGAGATTATCACCACAGTCATCAATGTCAGGTAGTAAGTTCAGTTCCACAAATTCCTGCTATGATAAAGTCAGGAAAACTAAGCTCTGCAAGAATAAGACAGACATTTTTAGTGAGTTCATGTAAATTAGAAGAAACATTTTCTGCACCTGATTCCACCAGAGAGAATTTCATGCCATGTTAAACACTGAAATATGTTTAATGAAAGACACACCAGGTTTGTGTCTTCAACCTTACATTGTTACCAACCGCTGGAGAAAAACGTGTCATAGCAGGGGAAAAAAATCCTTTTCAAATACGTTATCATCAGACCATTATGATAATTTGGAAAATTGTTTCAGAACCATTGGAATGATGATAAAAGCCTGACAGTAAATATGTAGCCCTTCCCACACACATTAATCCCCAAGGAGCAGAGTTGTCAGGACATTTTCTGGTTGGGGTTGCTGTCTTCCATAGCTACTCTGGCACATGACATCACACATAAATACATCACATTATTGTGACAAAAATTATTAATTATACCAGAGTAATATGCTTGTCACAAAAATAGCAGAATTGCCCTAAACTGGCATATTCCAAATGCTTATTCCCATCCTGCTACAGCATTAATGAGATCCTATCTCTATCTGTAATAATGATGTGAATCACACAGACCTTCAAGTTGAACAACTCATTTTGGGTGGAACAAATATTTAGCTGGTATCCCCAGCAGGTATAAATCTTCAGAGAGAGAATTAAATTACTCCCCAAAGGTGTCCTCTCCCTCACATTCTGTTTGCAGATAACCTGTCACCCTGTTCCCGTTCAACTTCCCTTCATTCCTTATGAAAGCATCATAATACCACTTTGCATTGTTCATGGCATGTCATCTTCTGCAGCAGCATCTCAGCATATTTTACATTTGTTAGGCAATTTAACTTTGCAAAAGTGAATTCTTGAGAAGTGCAAAATCTTCAAAAGACTTCATTTTGCCAAGGGGGAAACTGAGGAGCAAACAAATAGCCTTTTCAGCATAAAGCTGATCATCCATGTCCTTGACATCAGGAATAATCAAAACATAGCAAATTAGATTGATTTCTTACTATCTCGTACTGCTCTTGCAAAGGAACCAAGAGAAACAGCGCTTTATCATAAAATTTTGTCATAAAACTATTTATTGGCAATTTTGGGTACCACATCCCTGGAAGTGTTCAAGGCCAGTTTGGCTGGGGCTTGAAGCAACCTGGTGTAGTGGAAAGTGTCCCAGCCCACAACAGAGGGGTTGGAACTGGATGATCTTTAAGGTCTCTTCCAACTCAAACCATTCTATGATTCTACGAACTATATCTCTGTACAATTTTCAGTTCCTATTTTACTCTGGAATAGCTTTGTTTTAGAAGTAATAAGTCCTGTAATCTGTAGTGAAGGATGTTCAGAGAAAAACATTAAATATGTGATTAAGAATGTTTTGATGCTGTAGAGCTTGTTCAGAAGTACATAAAATACTACTCAAGTAGTCATTTATGTTTGGATACTGTACAAAGAGATATTTTTCATACATGTAAAGAGAAAGGTAACTTGGTATGTAAAGTTCCCATCCTGAGGAAGATCTCAATTCTAAGAGGTCAGCTGAGGATTGTTTAATATTGTATAATTTTCATGACAATAGAAGCTAAAATACCTCATGAGTCAGCATGAGGGGGTCAGCATTTTCCTAGGTTTAAAGTTGCTGCTCTTCTGACATAAAATAATAAATTACTGTAATAGCAGGAATCTTAAATGATTGATCTACTAGTTCCAGAATGATAAACACAAGATGGGAGTTTTAATGCTGCTGGAAGCACATACCTGCAGTATGTGGCTTCTGGAGATGTAGTCTGTTTTGTGCAACCAAGCCTGACAAAAAGTTTCTGCTTGAATTTCTTGGATGAAAATTGAATTATTTAGCTCATTCAGGTTTCCACTTCTGGGGTTTCTAAGACCTATTGGAGAACTAAGGGCACCCTACACTGCAGCAGGGAACGCAACTCACTGCACCTGAGCTAAATGCCAGCCAAGGACAGGGTTGGGGACATCACACCAACAGCACAATAATCCCAGACAACCCAGGTAATCATCTGAAACAAGCACTCCACTGGTCTGGCCACACTTCTTGGAAAGCTGAGCTGCCTGAATCACACAGATGTGTTCACCTGTGTGAGAGCCTGAGGTGCTCCAACAATGTGGTGACACAGCACTTCCGATGTGCATGTAGCTTCTTTAGCTTCTTTCTCAACAGATTCCAGTCGAATTAATCTCCATCAGGGATCACTCTGCAGTCTTCAGTCTGGTCCCTGAGTCTCGTGTTCCCTCATACACAACATCTTACACCAAAGAAGAAGGATGATGCGCTGAAGCTGCTTCCAAAGAATGGTTCCTGGCCCAGGCTTACCTTTGGATCATGCAAGGCAATTGTCTGGGAGATGAATTGTCATGGCCCAAAGCTGTGCTACTGTGCACTGCTGTGCTCCTGGTCTTACAGAACAGCTGGCTACACATCCCCCCTCTGCTCTGGGCTTGCCCTGAGCTGCAGTTCTAGTAGAGATGCAGCCCCAGTGAGCACCACTTTGGAGTGGATGAACCTGGGCTACATCATTTTGACTGTCAGCAGGACTCGTTATTCCAGTGTTGGAGCTGGATCACATGGCTCTCTGTCAGTTCAGAACAAGCTCAACTGTGCTTGCAAAATAACATGCAAATTCATCATAACCCAAAGCATTATATAATCGGATCCTCATGCTATAGGAAACAGCATGTTCCAGAAATCCCTGGGAGTCTGTACATAGGAAACAACATGTTCCAGAACTGCCTGTGAGTTTGTGCAAGGCTGGAACAAAAGTGCAATTGTTTGTAATCCACAGAATTTTACTCAGCATACAGTTATTCATCTGGACAAACTGAATCGAGAAAATCAAAATGCTGATCAAAATCTCTCTGATGTCCGCAGGAGTGTTTCTGCAAATGAAGTTTTGAACTGTATCCCAAGTTATTGGTACTTCATGCCATTTTATCATGGACATGCCTAAGTGATTGCAATGTTTGATTAGGTGCTGTATTGGGTTTGCATGGCCAAACTTTGGTAGTAGGGTGGCTACAGGGGTGGCTCCTGTGAGAAGCTGCCAGAAGCTTCCCCTGTATCCAGTGGAATCAATGCCAGGCAGCTCTAAGACAGATGTGCTGCTGATTAAGGCAGGACCTACTAGAAATGGTGGTAACGCCTCTGAGATAACATATTTAAGGATTTTTTAAAAAAATTACTGCACAGATGTAAGGGAAACCAGAGAAGAGCAGGGTGATAACACGTGAGAGGGTGAGCCCTGCAGACACCAGGGTCAGAGCAGGAGGGGCAGGAGGTGCTCCAGGCACTGGAGCTGAGATTCCCCTGGTGCAGCTGTGGTGGAGCAGCTGTGCCCCTGCAGCCCTTGGAGATGCACAGGAGTGCAGGGATCCACCTGGAGCCCATGGAGGAGCCCATGGAGGAGCAGGTGGGTGTCTGAGAGGAGGCTGTGACCCCATGGGAGGTCCGTGGGGAGAGGAGCCCATGCTGGAGCAGCCTGTCCTTGAGGGACTGCACCCCATGGAAGGGTGACCCACGCTGCAGCGGTTTGAGGGGGGCTGTTGCTCATCCACACTGGAGTTCATGGAGAACTGTCTCCCAGGGAGGGACCCCACGGTGCAGCAAGGGAATGACTCCTCTCCCTGAGCAGTGGCAGAGGCCACAGAACTGACCATGACCCCCTTTCCCTGCCTCCCTGAGCCACTGTGGGAGGAAGTAGAGCTGGGGAAGAAGGGAGAGGTAGGGGGAAGGTATTTTGAAGGTTTATTTTACTACACCTTATCCTGCTCTGATTTTGTTAACAATAAATTCAATTAATATCTCTAACGTAAATATGTTTTTCCTGAGTGATCTCTCTCGGTCCTTATCTCAACCCATGAACCCTTTGCTATATTTCCTCTCTCCTGCCCAGTTGCAGAGGGGAATGATGGGCTTCAGTGGGTGCCAGGCATCCAGCCAGGGTCAATCCACTGGAATCTACTCAAAAGTCTTTGTGTTAGATGACCATGGCAGTATCTGGCCTGCCTTCTCTTCTGCACTGTTTCACAGGTCTATCTACGCTCCCTGCCATGGTCCCAAACGTTTTCTCTTCCTGTGATTAACTCAGATGCCTCACACCACTGCAGTCTGTAGCTGAAAGGGCCCCCTCCTGCGTGGCACATTGCATCCTGCTGCTCCAGGTCTTCCAAGACTAAGCCTGACAGAAAGAACCACCACGCCATCCAGGAATATGTCACTGTGTGACAGCAGGACTGAGGAACAGGCAGGAGAGACTTGCAGAAATAAGGCAGCTGCCATCCATTTCCTTCTCAGGGTCTTTTCCAGCCCTTAGAAGGCTCAGGCCTTCAGGGAGCCCCTCAGGGTGTTCCACAGACTGCCCTGAACACGCTCTGCTCGTCCCAGCAGGCGGAAGCCGTGCGATCCCAGAGGAACGCTGCTCCAGTCCCATGGGAAGCGTGCTGCACACAGAGCAGCTCTTACACCCCACAGGACACCTCTGACCCCCTGCAGACATCCTGTGAAACCGGGCAGTGTTTTTAAAACCTGAAAAAACATTCCATGAAGATACAAAGAAACTTCTCCGCTGTCACTTGGAGACAGTCTTAGCACTGAAAATTTTAAGGAGCACTGAAAATTTCAGAAGACTGAATTCTTGCATTTCAAAGTGCAATAACCGAAGTCTAACTGTTAAGCTAAACTCAAGCTAGGGTTCCAAAAACAAGCCATCTCAGTGAGCTAGTTTGGCAAGTATTTATTAGGAAATTCTGAACCTGTCTAATATTTTTCATCTCCTCAAAGTGATACCTACTACAGGAATTTAACATGTCTCAGTAACTGCAGATCAAACTTGTTCAGTTCATAAACAAAATGGTGGTTTCTGTAACTAACTTCTCTGCCCATACTCAGCCTAGGCTGTAGAAAACTACCACTGTGTGTGCCACAGTCTCCAATGACTCAAAAGCTGCAGTCTAAATAGCAATTCTGAACAAACTGGGCTGAAATCCTGACAACTCTGACTACTCAAAATAAAAAAACAAAAATAAGGACATTTTGCCAAGAGACTTCAAAATGGTCCTAGTTTATCTAAGCACAGATTAAAATTAAGATGCTTTCTTTGGTATCAGTGCAAAGCGATTTGCTGAATTAGGACCTTAAGGAAGACCAAGGTCAACCCAGCATTTTCAGGTTGGTTCACAGGACTTAAGTAAATTCTGGCTTTGGATGAAGGATATGGGATTTCCAACCTTACAAGCATTGCTTCAAGGTGTTCTGCATTGAAAGATGAAATTTTAGAGGCCTCTCTGTTTCATATTATCATTGTATTTATCTCTGAAAGCAAAAGCTCTACACATTTGATTCAGCCTGCAATGTGTTTTGAGTACTTGAGTAGATCTTATGCAAAAATAAAATAGCCTCCCCATTGTTTTTTTAAATCAATGACAGAAGACACTGCAATTACAAATCCATGTTTTTAACATAAGGTACCATGTGTTCAAAGTATTTCACAAATAGTTTATAAAAAATCCACTACAAAATCATTATGAATGAAAAGGTTTTCGGCTGAAACATTTACAAGGATTAAAAAATGATGAGTGGCCCATATGCTATTCTGGAAGCAGATCCTCTCCTAGTTCTTCATCAGCAAAATCATCTTCCTCCGTTCTTTTCCTTGCTGCTGTTTTTGGTCTTTCTGGTTGTGGGCCAAGTGGATCTGCGTAGGAGGCATCTAGGGTTTAAATAAACACATGTGAAACAGTTACAAACTGTATTAGCTTTAACTTTAGCTGGTTTTAAACATACAAAATCAAATACAAGATTAGGATTTAGCACTACACATCTGTGTCTTTGAAATGCAGACCAGAAAGAGCATACGAACGCTGAAGAACAAAACACTGCATTCAGGAACTGGGGCAGGGCACAAGAGCGAAGTTCCTGAGTTCTACTGATGGAAGCCAATTGGGTTTTTTTAAAATAGATTTATCTTATTATACTACAGTGAGAAAAAGACTTTGGAAATGTGCGAGGAACAGCAAAACCGATGACTTGTTTGAGGAATGGCTTTTTAGGAAGCACCACATTCCACACAGATTTGGGTTTTTAAACCCCTTTGAAAACTCAGTCTTATTGAAGAACCTATGACTGCAGAATGGCAAGAACTGACTTAAAGGATGCAGCAGACAGATATCGAAAATAATAGTAACATGGGCCATATTTCTTAATATTTACAATTACTTTATAATGAGATCTCAACAATGAAGCAAAAGCCTCATTTTCATGGGAAAATGTTTCCTCAATTATCTGATTTTACATACTCTTCCAATAACTTTTTCTTCTCTATTTCTACTCTCCCTGAGGACCATAAAGGTAAAAAAAGTGTGAGATGTCCACTTGCCTACTTCTTTACTGCTGCTACTTTCATAGGGTTCACTTGTTCCAGGCAGAGCTTTTAGTTTGGCACTCAGTCTTTCCCCTTTGGTACCACCACTATCTGGGGAACAGAAAAAAAAAATACAAATAACATGCTGTTATGTTCTGTGAAACCACGATACAAGAATAACATCAACTCAGCTACTACTATCTGTCAAACTAGACTTGGATGAAACCATCTTTTCATGACAGACACAGTACTCGTTTGTAATAGTGGTTTTTAAAACACAACTGACACTGTGTCCACACATGCATGTGTTAATGTTCTTTAAAAAATGTACACAGCCTTATGACTTTGGAGTAAACACATTAAAATATTTCTGCTTCGAAAGCTGACATTTCAGTTGCTTATAAACTGCAGTCACATTTTGGAGTTAAAATAAGCACGATAAATATAAACAGTGTCACAACGCACACAGGACATTTCCCGTGTTTGTGTGCTCACCAGTCCATCAGTGTGATCCACCTGCTCCATAGTGTCAAGGTTCAATGTGACACTAAGTTTGCTTTCAGCTATCAGAGTGTTTGCCATGTGCAGAGTGCGTGGCAGGCCCAGCCCGTGTGCACAGCCCACGCTGGCCCCGCAGCTCAGCTCGCTTTGCAGCAGGGCCCCAAGGAATGTGTCGGCTCCAAGGGCTGCCTCCTGCCCAGACAACATCAGATTAACATTCTCCTGCCACAGCAGTATTCCAGACACTCAAAATATTCTGTTCACCTCTGAATCTCTTTTTCACATTCATGGCAAGCTTTCAATCTCATCTGCTAGAACACATTTTTATGCAATATTTTTTCTCCCGGGAGAAAACATTTTGAGTTTGACTTGGTATATTTACAAGACAGGATGTGCAGCCAAATAGAGACATGTTCATTTACAACACCAAACAATGTGGGTATTAAAAGTCTTGCATCTGTAAGGAGGAAAAACGGGTTTCATTCAGCAAACATTAATTACAAAGTCTGGACTTGGCAACACATTTCCATTGTCTTATTTACTACAAATATTATTTTAAGAGATATTGTTATAATTAAAAGGACAAAACCTCACCCTCCCCAAACTTCTACAAAGACAACTTTATCTCTCTATAAATACTACCATAGACTTCTGTTTGCTCAGCCCTAAATTGGAAGACATCATCTCTGCTCCAAGAAAGATCTAATACATGTCAAACAGTTAATAAGTTCACAAGACACAGATTATAGTTGAAATTTCAAAGCAAAGAATACATATTTTAATGCACATCCACTTCCCTTGGACCAGTTGTCACTGACAGGTTTCATGAAAGATGTGAATACTTAAAGGATTTGAAGAAACAGGGAGAGAACAATAGGTCTTCCTGCAGAGGAACTCAACCAAAGGGCTGTGAAATTATAAAAGGGCTCCCCTCATTTTCAGTGGGCTCTGGACAGGCCTGTGCAACAAGGAGGGGAGAACTGGGCTTCAAAGATGGTGTGGATTAAAATGTTTTGAGGAAAATACAAATAATCAATGAGAAAATGAGTAGGACAGAAGTAGGCACAGTCTTGCATAATGCAAAACAAGTAATTTTCAAGATGATAAATAAAGCTGTAAGGAGCAGTAAAGAGATGCAAAGACAGGCACAATAGGGCAGACTACACAAGGGGAAGACTGAACTGAAAGTCAAAGAAACTCCACAAGTTTTATTGGTTGGTCCCAGAAAGGAAGAACTGTGTGAAATGAAAATAAAAGAGGAGGAAAATGGCATAACATGTTTTCATCTGGGAAGGAGGAAAACCCTGGGTGTTAGCAATACTACCAGAGGAAAGTGAAAGACTCTGTATTAAGTGAAAGAAGGAAGAAAAAGATGCCAGACAAACCAAACTGGGTGGGATCAACAGAATACCCACTAGTCATCTGCACATCTTACTGCCTTAAAAAAAGTACAGCTGAAAACAGAGGCTTCTTTAGATGTTCTAGGATACTTACATTTTACTAGGTATATTTAAAAGTAACCTAATGAAAACTTTTTCTGAGGTAGATCAGCAAAGTAACACTCCTCACCTTACTTCTGTATGAGCATCACATCAAGCAAGAGTGGAGGGAAGGTTAACAACCCTACTGGCTAGTTCTCCACATTTAGTTTAAATTAGGCTAACATGGAAAGCCACACCAAGTCTCTGTGGACTGCAGTAGGCTCTGAGCATACATAAAGATGAGGAAGAGAAGCACCTTTCATTTTAAAGTGCATCCAGAAGAAAGTAAAAGGTGCTTGACACCATCTGCATTACACGGAGATGTCAGACAGCAGCTCAGGAAGCGAGAGGTCTGGCTTCAGTGCTTGATTTCACCTGGGGGAGTTCAAACTCACAACTCCAGCTTTCAGAAGAGATGTCCTAGCAGTTGAGCCATTGGGGTTAGCTTTTCTTGACACTCTTGCCATAGGATACAGGATGTGGCTGCCAATATGGCAGCTATTAAAAATTCTGTTTACCATATAACATGATCTGCCAGAAGTCTAAATCTCATCTCAAAATTTTTGTAGTTCTGTTTGCAGAATCATCGACATGTTTTTATTCAGTATACATTCACATATAATTTGGCACTGTTAAGGAATATAAGCTTGCAATATAGACTTCAGGATTTTGGTATTCTACAGTGAAGAGAACTTCAGGAAAGGTGGTGTTTTTAAAGCATTTTATCACACAGACATGCATACTTTTGGGAGGCAAGGTTTACAATTTCTACTCATCATCCCCTGCTGTTCTCACCCCATCTAAATAAAAGATTTTATATACATTTATATACATTTTGAATTGTGGAAATGAAACTAACTTTCACTAAAGTAATACACAGAAGAAAACAAAGCTAACAGTGTGACTCTGGATGAAAAACTTTATTTGTGGTTTTTCACTGCTAAGAGCACAGCTTTGAGTGTCAACATCTGTCTGATTGCACTTACAGCCAGAGGACAACAGGCAGATATTTCTGAAACTGTCAGTTCATTCTCTCTGTTTTACTGTAGCAACCATACAAACACCTGCTCCAAATTCAAAGCAGCTTTTGAATAATGGAAGACCACTGCTGAACTAAATCACTCTCTGTATCTAAGGAAACCTTCACTGCAAAGAACACCCAGTCCTTATTTATTAACTTATTGGGCTTGTATTAAATTAGTTATTACTGTAGTTCATGTTGAGGCAATCCCCACTGTAATCACTTTGGGGTGACAATGTTGACACCTACACATGAACTGACCACAGGAACATGACTCCAGATTTCAGCCAAAAAAGCAACAGGAACCAATTAAGCATGGCTGGTCAATATATTTTTAAAATTTGACTTATAAATAGATTTACTCTGTAAAATCCTTGTATTTAAGATTTGGATTATCATGCTGATATTACTTTTCCCTCAGAGTCTCTGTTCAACAGCCTTAACTGAGGACTATGCATATTTTAAGTAGTGATACCTAGAAAAAAAGATTCTCAATCTTTTAACGTGTTTCTGTACTTCCTGTGTCACTTGATGCCTGTGGATCCTTCAAGCCAAAAAACCCACTGTATTTGTATTAATTTTTCAGAGGCATCTAACTAGTTGCAATTACACTGATGAGACTACTGCACTGGAAAATCCTGCAGTATTACAAAGGTTGTAAATTAGAATTTTTAGTATTATTTTACTCATCAAGAAAAGACATCAAAGGCTAAGATTGTCTGATAATCTACCTCCTCTGTAAAATGTTTATGTAACAAAGAGCACAGTGGGCTAACACTCCCCTAAATTCAGAATGTGTTTTAGGTGCAGCACTGTGTATCTTTCATATATGGGATGAAGATAATATCTTTGGAGAAGAATGGGCATTGGTTTGACCAAAGAGAAGAGTAAATTCAGTGCAGAAAGCAGAATAATATATTAAAACTGTGAAGCAGCATGGGAAGTAGATGTAATTTATAACTTTGCTGCTTGTTCATTTTGATTTGAAATTCTGTTGAATGAAAACTGTTTGTGGTGTGTCAATTCAGTGAACTCTTTAGGTGAGTTCAGAGCAGAAAACAGATTAAGATGTTCTCTTTATTTCAAGAGATTTTCCCTTCTCCATTAATTAAGAACACTTTTTCTATTTAGCACACACAGTCAATGGAACCATCCCACAATGACTTACAATTAATGTGGCATCAACAGGCACACAAAGCCTAGCAAACATAAATGGTTGTCACATCCAGGCTGCAGGGTAACAAGAAAATCTCTTGTCTTTATCACAGTCAGGTTTACCAGGTTTAGCTCTAACATCTAAAACATACTTACATAATGTATAAGGAGATCCCTCTGGGATGGTAAAAGGGTGTTTGAACATGGGAAATGTCTGGGGATGGACAAACTGACACAGTCACCAGTGAAATTCAAAAGGGAAAAGACACCTAAATTATTGTTTATGTGGTTTATTTTCCAAATTCATCCTGCCAGGCCTAGGTAACAAGGAGAATGCAAAGTACTCAGCCTTTCATCTTCTGAATTCAACACTGCTTTGGGCTCCTGTCCGAGACTGCAAGGCTCCTCTCAACCAGCACAAAATTCCCCATTCAGAGAGCTGAGCAAATTCAGAGATCAAGTAAACACTGCCACAGGAATGGATTCCTAAATGCCATACTTTGCATTATCTACATATATAAAGGCATTATGCTTATTAAACACGAAAAATCCCTTATGGCAGCAGAAAACACAGTGCACCAACTGCTAGGTTCTGGATGTTACAATCATATATCTGCAGAGCACAAAAAAGTGAGTTTGAAAACAAGAAAAGATTATTGGAAAGAAAATCTTTCAGAATTGCCTAAACTCAGACATACTGTTAGCTCCCTTCAAGGTTTCATGGTATTATGGTTTTGGGTTTCTTTTCCTCCTTTTCCAAATTAAAAATAATAATTTTAACAGCACTGTATCAATGTCATTTGCTTCCAACATAACTCAAAATTATAAATCCTAAATCTGAGAAGGAAATTTCACTTTTTATAGTGAGTGTAAAATGTGTTCAATTTTGGGTAGGGATTTTAGATTTAAAGCCTGTCTTTCCCTCAAGACAAGAGCAGACTTTAACTGACATTAATATAGATGTCAGTTTTCTTGGTCTCTCTGTTTCCATTCTGTCTCTCATTCATGCACACACCAATCATATTGCTGAAATTGTGCTTTGGTGCATCTCATACACCTTACTGTTTTAATTTATATTGGCAAAGTACTGGATGCCCTATGAAGTACAAACCTTGCTAGCTTAGTTCTCTTTCCTCTTAGCTTCCTCTTTAAAAGCAATTTTAGATCATATTTCCTAAAACAAGGAAACCTGAATTATTAATACTCTTAATATAAATAACTATATAGGGACAAAATTCTTGGGGAAAAAAAAATCTCTTAGGAATGCTAACAAGTATGGGAACAGTGAGCTGGTAGGAGGAAAGAAAGAAAACAGGCATCATACCTAAAATATTTGGAATGCATACAGACTCCAGTTAGCTAGTAAGTACTTTAATTTAGCTAATAAGTACTAAACTAAGGAGGATTCCATGCTTTGCTGGGTTCAGTAATGATGGCAAATCCCTCATAGAGTGTAGGAAAATGATCCCTTTTGGTCTTGGCAATACCACTGGAAAAGACTAACCTTAAAATATATACAAATGTTTCTTTTTTTTTTCCCCTCTCCTTTTGAAGTAATTAATTTATCAAAAGCATACTAATATTATGAAATAAAATAAGCCATTTTTATATTTCATACGTGTCTTCACACAGGCCATGCACAGAAATTTATTAAACTGCAAATTACAGCTCATAACCCAGGTGAATAATGCCAAGCATTGGACAAAATAAAATGTTTGGGCATTCAGGTTTCCCTTTTCATCCTCAGGACAATGTGGACAGTCCTTAACATCAGATGCTGTGAGTGTCCAGGTTCTTCACTGATAAGGCTCCCCAGAGTCAACGTTACCAGCTAAAATGTGCCCAGCACCTTTGACTCATTCCAAAAATACATACAAGCAGTACAGCTCACCACAACTTTTAATTAAGAATCCCAGCAGGAAGTTAACTCTGGGCTCAGTACAGGACCTTCTTTGTACCTTTGCTTGTTTGCCAAGTCATTTCCAGAAAGGCTGGATCTCTGGCACTGAATTTGTGTAATGAAGACTTCTTGAACATGCTCTTATAGACTTGTTCCCAAACTGGTTTTTTCCACTCTTTCATATATTTGACAGAATATCCTGAGCAACAATCTAAGAATTACTGATAGGGCAAATTCTAGGTCAATTCTGGTCCTGCTTAACCTCTAACCCCCTTTCTTACTTTTTTTAATTAAAAAAAAAAAAAAGAAAGAAAGAAAACAACTTTCCATGGATACTTCTGTCTTTAAAAGGAATACTGACAAACTGGTAGTTTGGGGGATTTATGTTGTCTTAGCATTCTTTCATCCATCCCTCTCTGTTACTTAAATAAAGAATTACTTTGGCCTGGGGCCCAGAACAGGTAAAATTCAATCCTAGGTGAACAGTTGGTTCTTCCACATATCAAGAAATCATATAAAAGCTCCTCTAGTGAAACTGCTGAGCTGAAAAGGAATGAGATCTTTCTCAAGCATCCAACACTCACTCTTAACTCTCAGAGAATCCAGAAAAGCAGTCTTCATGAATGTAGCAGTATTCTAAGGTTATTTTCAGATTACACTAGCAATTGCCATGACTTTTCCTGGCCCTATAGAATTTGATAAGTAAAGTAAAATATCTGCTATGTAAGTAGAGAAATAAAATTAACAAATAAGAAAAAAATCATAAGTTATTTATCTGTAAAAGGAAGGGAAGAGAGGCAAGAATTTGTAGGGGATATCTTCTAATAAGACTCACTGATATCAAGATAAACCAAAAGCAGAATACAAAGAAGCTATTTCCTTTTTGGGTAAAAATATAGATTTTTTTTTTCCCCAGGTGGCTGAAGTAGCCCGAAGTCTGCTAGTTTCCTTAGAGAAGCAGTGAGGAACTGTTAGGTTTACATTACTAATTTTGTGGATTTAATAATGGGAGGGGAAAACCATTAGCTCTGCAATATGCAGCCTATCTAGTGCAGAGAAGACAAAAGAGCAGTTTCCTGACTTACATTGCATGAGTTTTATATTTATGGGAATCAGCACTGCAAATCTATAGAACCAGGGAGACTAAGTAGCCAGAGAGGAAGCTTTCTTCTAGGGAAGAACTCCAGTTCTGCTATACAGAGAAAAGGGGAAGGATGAGCTCAAAGATAATAAAGGGTATGTTATCCTTACTACAGAGCTGGCTGCACAGAACAATCTGCTGAACTTGTAACAAACACCTGACATAGCAGATTACATGGTGGTCACAAATTTCCCTTTCCTTCATGGTAAATAAAGAAACAATTAATTCCTATTTTCTGTGGCTTACGTGTTCTGTTTATAATAAGTGATTCCTTTTAGTAAAAATTTCAAAGTTTAAAATGTTCAAATACCAAGTTAGTGGGATACACACATTCAAGTCCACAGTACTGAAAACAGTCAGAAATTTAGCTTTAGGAATACACTAAGATCTGCAGATAAAACACAAATGTTGGATCAAATCCATGCTACTGTACCAGCTGCGATTTCACACAGCAATGAAAAAATCAAAAAAGAATGAAAGAAAATTTGTGCAATACTTACATATTACTCAGTGCATATTTGTGTGTGTTTCAGGATGAAAGGAGGCTTTACAAACACTTTCAGAAAATCTGTTTTCTTCAGGGTCCTGTCTAAACTGCTATTTAGGCAGAGGCCTCTACTTACCCCCACTTCCTTCTCTGCGGCTACGGGCGCTGCCATCCCTGCCAGACTTAACGCGCTGCAGGACAGTGGAGAAGGGTCAAAAAGAACAGAACAAACAAAACATTTAGTAATATATACTAGAGAAAATAGTTGAAAATTCAACTCAGCTTATTAATAAAACAGTAGAAGAATGTTAAACTAGACTTATTATATTGTAACTACTAAAGCTTGTTTTTCAACACACAATATTGTCCTTAAAATCAGGGTTAAATCCAATGTTTATATAAAACAAGAGTTCTGTGAAGTTTAAATACAGTATCTCAAAAAGTTGTTTTTCTTCAGATAAAATTTACACAAGGAACGTGCATAAAAATAGTTCAGATGGTCCTTTGTAAAGTACAGCTGAAAAAACAGGCAAAACAGCCCTCCTTGCATGAGTTCAAAGCAACCTCTGCCTATTAACGTCTTGTAAATCCCACAAGCATTTTATTATTGAAAAGATGCAAAAGGGAGAATTGGGGAAATCTATAAAAAGAACTATTCACCCTATGGATCTTGGATTTTGAATTTTTGGCACAGAACTGTATTTCACAGCAAAATTTAATTTGCTGTTGAGTGTTAAAGGCAAGATAAAGGTGAAGGTAAATACTTTAAAAGCTGTGTTTAAAAAGTCAGCTCTCTTGCATAGGGAAAGGTACCATAAACATCTCCCAGCTGTGTTTTTTTGAGTGTTATTTGAAAACTTTAACAGTTTATCAAAGCAATACCTTGACATGGCATGGCAGACCTAGATTTTCTGGCAAAACACCAAATTCCTTATGCATACATCTTGTCCATTATAAGAAGGGACACCTTAGTGAGGGACTTTTTCATAGGTAGGTACAAAAACTTGATGTTTAAAGCATTCAGCTATTAATTAAGCATCTCTGCATCTTATTTCAAAATACTAATTCAGGATCTGATTAAAACACACATCATGTCTTCAGGTCAATTACTATAACTTCTTCACTCATTTTTCATCAGAAAAATATCATGAAGTCTGGCAAAGTTGGAATGATACCAAAGAAGTGAAAGAACTTTCAAGATTCATGCCAACAGAAAAAGGAAGAACTCTTAAATCAAAACCCACAGGAGTCAGACAGGAAAGCATTGAGCCTAGTGTGAAACCAGGACTGGTCTTGGAGCAATACAGTCTGAGACCAGAATTTCTCACATTTTTTATTTGTTTTGGGAAATACTCAAGTCTAAAATATGTTCTCTGAATTCTGGATTAAACATCCTTTTCACAGATCAGTGAAGCAGCATACACCAGTCCTTCAGGAAGCCTGTCCAGACTCTCCAACTGTTGAATGACTGACAGCAAGTCTGACAGCAGAAGCTCAGCTTCTGTCTGCCCAAGGGCAGCAGTCCCTCTGTGATAGTGCCCTCTTGGCATTTACATCCTAGGACTTTCCTCCCAAAATATTACATAAGAACTACAGCTTAAACATATGATTAACTCCTGTAAAATTCCAAGTGGGAAATTTGTAAGTAATCCCACACTAAAAGCAGACATTCAAAATAGGTTTCCACCCTAAAAATGACTGTTTCTCCCATGACTGCAAAAGACATTTAGGATGGTTAGCCCAGATGTGGATGTCTGAAGCAAAGGCAGTAAGGCCCCTCCAGCATTTGCACCTCTCATCACTGCTTCTCACCACACCCCATCAGCCCTGTTCTCAGTCATTAAGCTCACTTAATGGGAATAAACAGTAATGTGTGTACACAGCAGTGCCAAGGAGGCTCTGTGAACTTTTACACTGTTACCTGTCTTTTTTAGAGTGAAACGTGAAAAAGACTAATGCAATAAAAAAACCCAATCAAACAAACAAAACAAAAACTCCGGCCCCCCTCCCAACCCACCCTCCATGTTCCAATACATGAAGATTGCAGTAAAAATTAAATGCTGTGAGAAGCAGGGAGAAAAATTTCTACAGGGAATGAACTCCACAGATGTTCCCAGATTCTTGGCTGGAAGTATTTAACAATGTCCATATTTGAGAACTGAGGGAAATAAGTCCTCTAGAATATTTATTTTGGTATAAACTCCATGTGGATATACTTATTCTGGAAAAACAAGGCCAAAACAGAAAATTTTGATATATTTGTAAAGGAAGACAAAGTCTGTGTGTAGATTGTGAAATGCAGGTAAACTATACTAGTATTTTACCTATTTTGTCTTTATTGGGTGCAATTGAGAAGTCAAGGGTTAGTCTAAACTTGGAGCAGAAATTGAACTACATTTGGTACTGCTAACTGAAACCAGTATTCCTATTGGAAACTTAGGTGGTGAAATATTAAAATTTGGTAATTTTAGAACTAGAAACTATAGTTTATGACTGTAAGGTCATGGACGACAGAAGAAACTTAGGAAAAAAAAATCCTAGTAATTTCCAAAACCATATGGCAGAGAGAACACTAAAAATCACACACATATCTGCCTCCAACCAAGAAACAATCAAAAAAACACCTTCTCAAACCCAAAACCAGAGGACAGGAATGCAGATGTAACATCAATAGCAAAAGAAGGAACTGCAGGGCTATTGTTTGCAAGACAGCACTGATGTAGAGATTGTCAAAGAGATACCCCACTACTAAATGCAGGACAGTCACATTCTGAATTGCAGCATGCCCTGAAACATCTTTTCTTAGAGTCTTGGCTCCTTTACCAACTACAACATGTTGGTGCTCATTTTTAAGAAAACTGTGTCAATGGGTTCCTTAGGAGCAGAAGTAGTCCTTCCTTTCCCTTGGGAGGAGCTTGGAAAGTTTTCAGAGTGTGGCACAGAAGAAGGAAACGGGAGCATGTCCTGCCAAGACAAGGAACTGCAAGAAGGAGCACAAAGCAACTCATCAGACTTCAGAGGTTCTGAGGAGAGTACACTTGGAACCACAGGGGCAGATTTTGCTCCCATTCAGAGCTTACTCAGGCTGGAAACACTGGTCTGTCTGCAGGAATGAAGCTGACAGAACTGACAAGAAACCTGTTCTATTTTTATTATTGGCAGTGGTTTTTAGGGGGCACAAAGGCAAGAGGAGTGTTTGTCTGGGGTTTGTTTGGGTTTTTAAACTTACTGCATTTCATTTTATCTGCTTAAATGAAAATTGATTAAGTTTAAATTACAATACAATCAGACTTATTCAAAAGACTGAATAATTTTTTTTTCTTTTCTGTGTAACACACCAGAGGAAATATTTCAGCAGATCTACCTTAAAGTTTTGACTAATTAAAAGTGCCATCATAGATACATTATCTTTTCTAGACAAATCTGCTCTACTCTGTTCTCCTGAGACCCAGAGTTGTGTGTCCAGTTCTGGGGCATCCAGTGTAAGGACATGGACCTGTTGGAGAGGACCCAGAGGAGGGCCACGAAGATGAAAAGACAGCTGAAGCACTTCTCCAGGGAAGACAGGCTGAGAGGGTTGAAGTTGTTCAGCCTGGAGAAGAGAAGACCCTGGGGAAATATTGTTATGGCCTTTCAATACATAAAGAGGTCTTAAAAGAAAGATGGGGACAGAAGCCTGTGGTGACAGGACAAGGAGCAATAGCTTTAAACTGAGAAATGGTAGAGAAGGAGAAAACATATGTCAAGGATAGTGGGACACTGGAACAGGTTGCCCAGAGAAGCTGTGGATGCCCATCCCCGGAAATGTTCAAAGTCAGGTTTGATGGGGCTTTGAGCAACCTCATAGTGGAAGGTGTCCATGCCCACAGCAGGGGTTTGAAAGTAGATAATCTTTAAATGTTCCTTTCAACCTAAACCATTCTGTGATCCTGTTTTGCAAGGTTAGTGCTGTGACAGGATGGAGTCAACACATTCTTAAATAGGAATACTGAAATGCAAGACACTCACATCATGGCTGAATTATGATCACTCTTAAAGCCTGAGTAGTCTAAACTAACTGTGCAATAACTTGTGCAACCATGAGTCTGTGTGATCCCACTGATACTTCTGTCATTCAGGTATGACTTAACGAATTCCTTTAACACAATGAAGTCAGAATGAAAAAAACCTCCATAATTTAAACATAATTTTTCTGTTAAAATCTTAAATTACTTAGAGGATTTAAACTTTTAAACATTCTATCAGCAGTTTTTTCCTCACCAAAAAGTATAGAAAAGTGTTTGGGAAAGCCCTTGCTCCCCATATGAAATAAACAGAAAGAGATATGACAATTTTTGGTTTTTTTTTGAATTGTATTCAAAGATCAACTTTCTTAAAGAAAAGAAGGTGTTTTCTTTAAAGTCCTTGACATTTGCTCATCTATAACTAACACCCTTCCATGTAAAAAAAGGCCAGATTTATGTGCAAGGAAATAGCCTTTCCTTCTCCAGGGACCTCTCTCCCTCTAATCAACTATAAAATAATCCAGTTTTTACTGGTTTTGTTGGTGAGCTTTCTCAAGTAAAGCACTGAGGTATTGAAAGTTACTGCAATGAGCTATGTATATCATTGACATTGAAGTGATTAGAAACCAAGGAAAGCCTGTTAAACACACTTCAGTGAATTAAATGTGAAATCTGCAGAATAGCAACATTATACCACCTGCTCATCTGTTTTGCCTACTGATACAATCATGGGGAGACATGGAGGAATATCAATTCCACTATAGCTGTGGACTGCTTTCTTTGGGCCATTCTTTGAATTTTACATTTACTGAAAAACCCAGTCAGTACACTTCAGCTAGCCCCTCAAAGTATGGTTGCAGCATGAAGCTGGAATCCTTCAGCCAGTATTTCCCCTTGTGAATTTAATTCATAAAGTGCCCTAATGTTCATGTGCATAGTCAGGCTCCCTGGAACTTAAGCAGAAGTAGCTAAAGATGCATGTGCACATCACCTGGCATCAAAAGGGACCATAAGTGTTACTAAGAGCAGAGTAAGTTAGTTAAGACTTAATGTATCTTAAGGTGACTATGTAGATTTGAGGCAATTCTCTGGATAGGCAAAGCAAACTTGAATAATTTACAGCTCAACAGGATGGATAATGCTTTTCAAACAAGCAGCTGTTTTTAATTTTAAAATCTTATTTTATCACCAGAATAGCAAGAAAACAATGCATGAGTGCACATACACACAAACGTGAGCTCATTCTTCTGAACAAAACACAAGTTATGATCTCATACCTTTCACAGCCTGTTACTTTTCCATGGAATTTTTTTTTAGTTTAAAAATTGGCATTCACATGAATAGTTTAATTCTACCTATACAGTATGTCAATGCTGCAGTTTTGTATATAACAAAAAAAAGAGTTCTTTTACATGGACAAATTCTCAGGCTTCTCATCTCTCCCTATAGCTGCATTATTGCTTGGCTCATAAATGCACTAAAGTATTAAATAAAATCTGGAAAGTAAGTAGGAAAGACAACATTCCACAGACATTGAATTATGCGAGTGGCTCTGGCATTCCCATCGTGTTCACACAGGCCATCTCTCACTAGTACTTAAAAATCACAAAAAATCTGTTGCTCAGTAACTATTCAGACAGATATAAGATTGATCAGTATTTTAAAACTAAACCTCTCAAACCCCCTGTAAAACATGAAGTTAACAATGCATTTTATCTTGAAGTATCAAAAACACTACTTCAGCTTCATCTACATCTGTAACAATACTGTATAACACACAGAGAAACAAACTCACCTGCTCTCTAATTTCTTTTAATTTTTCTGCTTTCTTGAGCTTTGTTATATATTCCTGGACTTCTTTCAGCCCCATGTCTGTGCAGAGACGAACTAAAAATCGGAGGCCTAATTGAAAAGCAAAGCATTGTTTAAAAAAGACTTACAAGCAGGTCAAACTACAAGTGCACCCTGACAGAACTGGACATGCAGAATGGCAGACAGTATGACTCCAGTCCAGTATCACCATACAAGTTCTTATATTTTGCAAATCAACATTGTGTCTGTATCCATGAACAGTACCAATACCATTGGTATAAGTGGAAGGCAAAAGGCATAGTAACTAATTTGGCTCAGAACTCTTGATATTTGCAAAATATTTTGGAAGCTGGAAAGCATAGAAATGATGCTAAGATATTACTGAGGAGCTGCTACCAAGAGAATTTTGTTGAAAACAATTTTTCAAATGCCAAGTGAATCAAAATATTTTCTTCCTCTGGTTGTGGTTGATTTTTTAAAGAGTAATATTTATAGAATTAAACTTGACAACAAAGCTGACATGAAAATCAACTGTAACTGTATGAGTGAACTAAAAGAATTCCTAGAAAATATTCTCCTGAGACACTCCACCAAACTCTGAACACACTGTTGATATTCCTGTGTTTGTCAACATTCCTTTCAAAGAACTGAAGCAGAAACAAAGTAGAACATGATCCATTCTCTCCAGACTGCTTTCACAAACATGTCATTTCATTTTGTGCTAAATTAGTGTTCTGCTGGTTTAGGAAGCTCATGGTCAGGGAGGGATGAGAGAATAATCATTGTCTCAGCAACAGAAAACTTAAATCAATTAAATTGTCTTGTCTAACTCCTGCCTCTATTTGTGAAATTTGTAGGAACTACATTCAGAAGCATATTTGCATTCTAAAAGATTTACTAGAGGTCCCTCTGAAATATGTGCGACCAACACGAAAATGATATTTTACTTATAACTTTAAGAAGTTACAGTACTGAATTCCACTTGTACAAGAGAGCTGTGATTCCTCTTTAAAAAAGCAATAAATTCGTTAAAGCACAACGATATGATTTTAAAATAAAATACAATGAATGTTCTTCCCACATTGCATCTGAAAGCACAGACTTGTTGGCGACAACCTAGCATTTTGGAATTTGTGAGGCACAGTGTGGGATGGAAGAGAATGTTTACACAACCACTGACAACCTTGTTTTCTACAGGGCCTTTTTATTTAGAGTACAAGTGTGACTGATTTTGCAAAATTTTTTACTCTTCAAACTTGTGTTTCCCGTAGTTTAGTTGGAAATCCTCCATGGATTCCAGAGACTGAGTGACCAACTATAGTTAAAAACCCAACAACAAAATCTCACCCTCTGTGGTTTTTTTTGAAACCCTGACTTTGATAAAACTTAGCAACAAGATTTTCTTGTATCTGGAAATTTACAGCAGGAGTGTCAACTAGCAGAAACTAGAAGTACAAACACATATATTTTTCATAAGAGAGATTAAATAAGTAACATAGTTATAAAATCAATTTTCATTGCTCGTCTTCAGCATTACCCTCATATTTCTTAAATCACCCATTGATGTTGTCACAAAAAACATGCAGCATTAGCATGAATAAAAATGTTATTTAATGGAGGTATTTTCATATGAAAAATGCATCATATGATTACTAACACACCTATTCAATGTAACAAAGTTTCCTTTGATAGTTATACCATGGAATGAAACAACTTACATTCAACATTCTCTGGGAATTTCCTGTGAATAACTTTGTATTTCTCCAGAGCTTTCTGGTAGTTACCTGCAAACAAAACAAATATCTCCTATCCACATATTCAAACATAAAAAAGAATATTTGATGAGAAATTGCAACGCCTTAACATCAATTCATCTTTTTAGTTAGAGTAAATTATTTAATATTGTAGGATCAAATTTGGTAAGATCAAACTTAACATTCTTTATTCACGAAGAGTAAAAATTAAAAGCATCCTAAAACAGTCCAAATTACTCTGTAAATAACAGAATTAATGAGGAGGAGGTTCCTGATTTTTTGAGGTATTTCTTTGACCTTCCTCTATGACATCATTGTTCCAGTGTCTCACCATGCTCACAATAAAGAATTTCTCCCTTATGCCCAGTGTAAGTTTACACTTTTTCAGTTTAAAATCATTGCTCCATGACCTGGAACTCCAGAGCCCAGTCTGTCTCCATCTTTCCTATAAAACCCTCTCATTATTCTCCAAGCTGAACAGCCCCAATGAATTACAAAAAAAATGTTACAAAATTGAAAGCAATTACAAAAAAGTTACAGAACTTACCGCTTCTCCTGTAGCAACTGGCAACCATCAGCTGCCACTTCACTTGTGTTGGCCTGTTTATAAATAAAACAAAATCATGTACACTGCCAAACGATGGATGAGCAAAATAATCTGTACAGCACTGGTAAAGACCTACCTAACTACCAATCAGTTTTTCACCCCACATGTTGCCTTCCTAGGAAGGATGCAGCCTGCTCAGCTCACACACAATTCATGGCTGCATCATGCACCTGTTCTCACTCCTTTTCAGTCCCATGTTAGAGATTTCTTGGGCTCACAATTCTGTGCCCAGACACAACTAGTGACACGTGAACCACTAACCTTTGTCAGAGATACAGAACCATGCAATGGGGGAGGAACAAAATGCTAAATTGTATTCTGAGGAGGTCCCACCACTAGGACTCCACGCATGTCCAGAGGATTCCTGTCAGGAAGCACAGTCCCTACTCACAGCTTTGAACTCTGGCTCCTCCTCTGTGCTATCACCTCAATGTCCTAGCTGCTGCCTGTCCTCTTTTCAGCACATAATGGTGACAGTATGGTCAGAGAAAATACTTGAGGTGCTTGAGCATGTTCAATAAAGCTGTTGGACTCTTTCCTCATTTTTACCAAGATAACATGAACATTAGGAAATTTTCATGTTAACAATGTAAAGCATCCTCTGTAAGCCAAAGCACTTTGCACATGTGGCTTACAATTGAACAGTAGCATATCCAAAAGGTACTGTGAATTAACGTTTTCAAAATAATTTTGTACTTATCCTCTTCAGTTTTTCTCTCTAATCATAGCACAGGCCATTTTTAACTCAAAGCAATCTGTTCATCTGGTAGCTGCCAAGCAAGTTCATGGAAGTTTTTAGTTTCAGCAAGATTTGTCTCCTGCAAACTAAGGCAGCCAAACACACACCAGAACAGAATTTATTACACAGTTCAGTATGAAAATTCTGGAGATAATAAATTGTCAGCAGCAAGTACTGATTACACTAACTCCTTCTATTAATGATAGATTTGAGCATGCTAGGAAAAATAAAGAAAATAGTGAAAAACTGTTCCCAATTCATTATCTATCATGCTATCTTAGAATGCACTCTATAAAGTAGTTATTGTGATTAAAACACCGAATGCACAAAACAATTAAATTCAAAATAAGTTAAAATAAGGATATAATTTTAAAGTGTACCTTTATTTAAAGTTAGTAGCAATTTATATTTACATTCATATTTACCAATTAGCATATCTTGTCTCTATTTGTAATACCAAATAAACAGCAAAATATCTGCTATTAAAAATCTGTCATCTACCATTAAAAATCTCCTCCCACAGAGATAGAATTTTTCTGCATTACAGATAGATTACAAGTAACACTGAAGAATTTAATATGGCAATTCTTCGTAAGTACTTTACAATCCACATACTTCATGCATGGAATGAGTGCGACATGAAGAACAAAATATTTAAATCTTTGCCAAAACAAGATTATGAAACAATTCTTTTTATTCTCAGCTGTTTCCTTCCAAGTTTTCTAAGAAGGCCGTGAATGCCAGCATGTGCAATCTCACAGCTTGACTAAAATATCATTTTTTTTAAGGTGGCCAGTATTTGTAGGGAAAAGAATACAGGCAAACCTGTGAACTGTGATTTCTGTCAACTCTCTCCTGTGTGTTTTTGTCTAATCTACTTCAGTATTTCTGTATAAATATACCATCATTTGAGTGAACTCTATTTTTTCTCTTTATTTTTTCTTTCTTTAATCCTTAATTAAACCTTAGATTTTCTCATCTGTAATGAATGTCTACTCTAACCCAAGCATCTCAAAGCCAGAATTAGGATTTTTTACTGAACTTTTTACAACCTATTTGCAGTATCATTTTTCCTTGAATATACTGTACAAATTTTTTGTTCACATGCTGTCTTATACATACATGTCATTCAGATTCACAGAACAAAAATAATGTAAAATTTTAGATTATTACAAGAGAAACAACAACTGAGTTTTGCTCAGTCTAATTTTTCACAGTTTTCCTAAAAACACAAAAAAATATACACTTGTTGGGAGTGTATTTTAGTTCATCTATTAACACAAAATTCTTCATGAACCCATAGACAAATATTTGCTTCCACATAAAAAGACTGCGTGTGTGTATTTTTAGAATTCTCTTTGAACTCTGGATTACAAATTTAAATTTGACCAAATTTTATTTATAAACCATTCTCTAGCCAGGTCCTTTTCTGAACTAAAATAAAATATATGGCCTATATACTTACTTAAGTGCATAATATTCTGCTAAAGAACAATTTCAACAATTAAGTTGTTGAACTGAACTCAGTATAATTCAAACATCTTTAACAGGATCAGTTTAGCCTTTATTTTCACTGACTATTGGTCGTACAGTACTGCACATTTTTGCTAACTTATATACCTTATTTGATGGAAGTAGAAATTATGTGAAAAGAGGAAATACAGCAAGTTCAGCTAAAACATGCACTTATCTAAACCACCAAATCCTCACCACATAACGAAACAATAGAAAGGAAATATTTCACATAAAGGCACAGAGAAAGAGGTCTTGGTGGCCTTGGAAAACTGTTCTCATAGTTGTGTTTAATAGCAGATAATAGAGAAAAATAGGTTCTAATACCAAACACTATTTTGGGCCCAATGAAATCTTATTTAACACTGAAAATTACCAGTAAGAGCAAAAACACACTGAAAATGAACAGAAAGTTGAAAAAATTTTGTTTGTTTATAGTATAAAAGTTATGCAGCTGATTTATCTCTAAGTATACTGATGGATAATCAGAAATCTGAGTAGGCATAAAATAATAACTACTTACAGGATAAGTGCTGCCCTTTCAAAGTACTCAATGGCTTTTTCACAGAACTGGGTGTCAACGTAATACGCTCCAAGCCATTCAATGACTTCAATGTTGGAAGGGAAATACCGGTACGACTGACAAAATAGGAAAGGTGAAAAACCACACAACTTTACTGATAAACAACATCTTTATGTTGCTCCTGGAATATCCTACTCAAGAGTTTAATTCTCCAGATGCCCAAAACATGTAATATAAATGAATGGAAGTAGTGTGCTACACTAAGTGATCCTGGTGGGGGGGAAAAAAAAAAAGCATGTCAAGTTTTCTAATTGCAGAATGCTTTTTAGAAGTTACCCAAGATGAGTCTGTCACATTTTCCATCTAGCCTTATTTAAAATACTATTTTAAACAGGTTGCAACAGGAAAAACATTTACTTCAACCACATCTACATAGGAATAACTTACCTAAAATGTTAAACAATGCTAACTAATAAGTGTATAATTCCACATTGAAAACTCACCCCAAAGCATTCCTTTCTATACATAACTACATTAACAGTATTTTCAGCTTTTTAGAAATTTCCTCTGAAATAGGCAGCAAAATTATCATCAAACACAACTCAACTGGTAATTCAGATAGCAACACAGCCTTTGATCATCTTCACTTTGCACAGATAAAGAAAGAGAACTCTCAGATTGCAACAGACACTTCCTGTCTTATTCTTGTTTCTAACACAGAAGAATCTCTATAAACTATGGACAGTAGCACAGCTGGTTTGAAATGAAAGAAGCTGCCTATCTTTAGGCAACTGTGTATACACAATGTATAGCCATACTGTTAAAATATGTATGAAAACTTCCAAACATAAACAAAATACAATATATATGTATCTCCATATCATTATACAGACACAGTTTCTGATCATCTCAGTCATATTACACACCTCTAAAATTACTTCTATTATATCCCGATTTTATTTTGTCCCAGGCTATATTTTAAATTAATATTATCACAGGTCAGTGTAAACAATGACTATGTAAAAAAAAAAGGAAAGTCTGAGGCCAATAGCCACATGGAAACATAGCTTATGTATTTCCTTAGGATCTGACTACAAAAATCAGATTTTGTTAACTCTTTCCTAGTATCTCTTTTTCATCCTCTTTTTGGATGACATTTTATAAGGTTTTAAAAAAAAAATCAATTGTTAATTTGATATAGAAACCTATGGCAACATTTTCTTCACTTAGGACATTGAAAGTGCATTGAAAAAGCAATATAAGAGCAAGTACCTCACAGTAATAATGATAAGCTTGGGATTTATCACCTTCAGCATCATATAAGTTCCCTAGCTTTGAAAGTACATGTGGATCAGTTGGTACTACACTGATCAACTGCAGCAGCCACTCTATGGCTTGATTGGGATCTTCCAAGATCTGGTATCTGAGTTTTCCTAAGTCAAGGACTGGTGCCCATGGTGGTTTGATGTACTCAGAATCACTACTGCTTCACCCAATGCAATCCATATGCTGAACACTACACCAGTCATTGTAGCGTGGAGATACAATGACTTTTTTTTCCACACTGCTTTCATCATTTCATTTGTACCAGAAAGTATTTTTGTTATGCTAGAAGAAGAAAAGTATTCAGAGACTGTCTGCCCTTTCACCTTAGAACCACACTGGATCCAACAGAACTTTGGGCTCAGTTGTCCTCTCTATCTCTTTGATGCTAATCTTACTTTGACTTCCTAATTTATAAGAATGAAGGGTGAGAACCAGGCCTTTTTAACCTGGCTATTTTCTAGAACCCGCAGTTTTAGAAGAGCATTTTGTTCTAAAGTGCTTAGGTAAAACTGCTATTCCCAAGAACAGCCTTTTGCCAGCAGGGGGGTTTTCTGCCGTGTGTCTCAGGAGCACAGCCCAGACTATTCTGGTCCAGAGAACAGCAGTTTTAGCTGTAACTCAGCCTGCAGTGTGCTCTTCCCTCCTGAATGGCACATTGGCTCAGAGCTCTGCAGCAATGTCAGCTGGAGCTACTGCCCAACCTGTATTTTTCAGTTCTTGCTGCATCCTACCTGACACGGCAGAAGCTTCTGAGAATTGGTGGAAAGCAGTTTTACATAGCAGTGGAGCAGAGAAGCTCCTCCCCAGATGGACATGAGCTGTCAGGCCATTTATACTGCTGTATAGGGGCTATACATGGAATAGAGATCAGAGCCCCTTCATATTTTCGGAGGTTACTTATTTTACTGACTAAAATATATTTTTATTACCCACACTATTCTTAAAAGTAGTACATCAACTGCCTTGGGGAGGATTTTATTACAGTTTTGACATCCTCAGAAGCATTGTTAAAGAAGTTCACAGTTTAGAATATCACTGGTGATGTGCAAAGCCAATCTCTTCCCTCAGCTTTTCAATCTGCTGAGCTTTGGCAGTGCTGGGAGACAATTATTTTCTTACGCATCCACTACTAATCAGAAAAGAGCTTTCAGAACAGAACTTCACATTTATTAGCTATATAATTCTTTTCTTAAATATTTTACTTAATTGTGCTTACATCTGCCACATTATTTTCATAATAAAACCAGCAGCATTTTAAATATTCCATGGTACAATTTAATACTGAGTGTAAATCTAATCCCTGCAATGTGAACAGTCTTAATGTTCTTCACTTGCTTCACTGGAAATCTTCAAGAAGGGTTAAGTTCTGGTCTCATTTTTCTCACAAACATCAGATAATAAATCATTCTTATTATAATGGACACCACAGTAAGTTTCTAAATCACCTTGACATGATTGAAACACATATTTTGGATTAAATGAGTTTACTAAAACCACCATTCCTTATCATAACTCAGAAAAAGATACATGCTTGCTAGCTGGTAAAGGACTTGGGCACTATTTGGAAGGATTGCATGCAGTTTCAGAAAACAATCCAAAGCTTCATCTATCCTGTTTAACTTCTTGTAAGCTAAACCTAAAAAATAAAGGTTACAATATTAATATAATGAGAAACTGACTGCTCCAGCATATTACCTGAAAGAATAACCAAGAAAAGCAAAATAGGAACAAAGTACTTGGAGGCAGTGTACCTGCCTTGACTTGAAAGGACTCTCTTTTGTGAGAGCCATGCACAGAATTCTTACCAAACTGACAAACACAAGGAAAGTGAATCCAATCAAAGACCAATAACTTATTTAATCTCATTTTTTTGAACAAAATGAATGAGGGAAAGGCAAGGGTTTTAGAGTAGAATGACTCTGCTAGTTTAATATTGCTGAAACTGGTATCCTTTTACTAGGTAGTAAGAATTTCTTAATCTTCAAAGAAACATTCATCTGCAATTACTAACTGATGTTGTTAACACTGGGAACTTTCTTTTGCAGAACAAAAGCTAATACTACAAGTAGTTAATAGTGCAAGTTAATACTTTACCATAATATAAATTACTCAATAAAGTAGTTATAATTCACAGATATTTCTATAAGAAAACTTTCAAAGACAGATTCTCAGAAACACTAGTGTTACCTTCAGTCAAAAGCTAAATCCCAATAGCAACTGTGACTTACCAAGATTATAAAGTGCTTCAGTACATAAGGAATCATTCCTGAGAGCTTCCTTATAAAATTCAGCTGCTTTTTCACAGTCTCCATTTGCAAAAACAGTATTTCCTTTGTTAGTTAGAGCTGCTGGATTGTACCTATCAGAATTTATAGCTAAATCTGCATAGTTAGTTGCTTGTTCCAATTCATTCCCCTACATGAACAAAACAAATGTATTAGTAATTTGTCAGGTAATTTTCTTGCAGCTGTGTCTTCTTACAGGAATTTCAGGGGATTGAGGATGAAAAACAACCCCATTATTCAGTCCTAAAATATTTCTAGTATATTTGCATAAGGTAGATCATCTCTTTTGAGTTTCAGATAACACCTGAGACATGTCTTGCCATTCTGCCTCACTAAGCCTGGAAACTTTCTTTGTTTTAGGAAGTAGCACTTATTAAAAAAAAAAAAATTAAAAATCCATATCTTACAAACTTCATGCACAAACACACCTGCCTAAGCTACACATTTCACATGTTCCTGAAGTTCAGCCAGGGTCCTCAGGGCCAATGTTTTAAATCCAGTCACTGAGCTTCTGCACAAATCCAAGTGCGTGGCCTGGGGCTCAATCTCACTCTTCCCACCAACAGTATACAAAGGGATCCTATCCAAATTTCAAATGGTGCTCCAGAATAACTACTCCAAGGTACAGTTTCTTCTTGTTTATAGAGATTATTTAGGCAGACACTAGAATTGCTATAAAATACAGAGGTTGCTACATAAATGGCAGTTCTTAACTGGTTTTGTTGAAGCAAACACTTACCAAATAATAAAGGAATGAAAGGTTTGTTGCAGCTGCACTCTTTACTCTGCTGTCCTTTTTTTCAAACATTTTCAAAGTCTCCAGTGCCTAGAAATAATTTGGAAACAACTTACTTCACATTTATTCCAAAATCCTTTCAGAAAGCATTGATAAACTTCACAGTAACAAACAGCTAAAATGATCAACTCATACACTCACATAGATGATAATCACTAGAGCTTGTAACACACATTTGTGAGCATGTACACACAAAAGTGTATCTGCATTTATAAAATTTTAATTTTTATCACAAAATTTCAATAATATTTATTACCTAGCCAAAATTTAGATTAGATAAGGCTACTGTTAACTACAGGTATCTGACAATTCTGTATATACAAAACACAGTGTTAGATGATTTGCTTTTAATCTAGTTAACTAATAAAAACCCCCATACCTACTTTTCTAGTTCTTTAAGTGAACACAAATGAATTAACATAAAAACCTTACTAAAAAGCCAAAAAAGAACACACTACATAAAAAAAATACATGATAGTGTAGGACTGGATTTCAATGTGCCTTTGTTTTGCATAAGATGATGACAACTGTCTAAGTTTAGGAAGTACTCAAATGTGAAGCTTCAGGCCAGAAGATTTTTTTTTAAACTTTAACATGCAAAATAAATTTCATAAACTTCAAAATAAAGATGTTTATAGACAAAAAAAGAGCATATTTATAGCAAATAAACTACAAAAGTCCCTCTAATACAAAAGGCAGCTTTTTCTTTTCATTGACTGTAGAGTAACATTTGTAACTGCAGACTAAATTATTAAATAAATCTATCTCCCTTATGCCAAATATTTCTATTAACACAAACTGTTAGAATATCACAGCAAGCCCAGTTCCATCATCTATTACAATACAGATGTGGCAACCACAATTTAGCCACCAACATTAGCAATTCAAAAATGTCCTTCCCCCTTTCCATAAAATCTTAAAACTGCTGTTTACATATCAAAGCAAAGGCATGATACCATATGTCAAATGCCAAAACATAAAGAGTTTTGTCTGCATAACAGTTTTCACAGTTACTCTACACAAAACCCAAAACTTTATTAATGATGTGCAAAATGACAAAATATATACAGTTAAATGTAGTTCATAGATTTAGTCTACCCAAGAATTATGAACTATTAATGATCCTAGCATTCTTCTAATAGAAAATTCTTTAAAAACACTCCAATTTCAATCAAGAAAAACACTTCAAAAGTTAGGCTCTAGATTTTGTGATCTCAGAAATTTAAGAGAGACCTAGGATAAAAATCCATAGGCAATATTCCTTTTGTCCTTGCCAAGCTGCACTGCATCATCAGTAACATTTAAAGATTTCTAAAGAACTTCTAACTTTTTAATTCCAATAACAATTACTTAGGTTCAACAACCAAGACACAGACAATCCAGACTATTCTTTGTGACTTGCTTCCAGTGTATCTAAATTATTTACTTACAAAAATTAAACTTCAAAGCAGCTTTGACTCTAACAGGGTGTACCGGAGGTGTTAAGAAGAAGCATGGTTAACCTGTAGAATTTTGTTTTTAAACTAATTTTCAAAGATTTTCTTTGATATTAAAAAAAAATTCAAAATACTTTACACACATACCTAAACATAGCATGGTAATTTTCCCTTGAATTTTATTTTATATTTTATATGCAAAGACTGTTTTAAAATAATAGATTCATTATGATGAACCCATAAGCCCACTGTTGTAACAGGAGAAATCTATTTTAGTTTGCTTTTTTTTTAAAAAAAGACACAATAAAACTTCAGCCTTGGAACTGAGTATTTCAAAAAGTTTCCCTTCTTGTTATTCAGCCAAAGGTGTGTTGACCAGTTGGTGAGTTACTATATGAACAATAGACAGGCAAGATGAATGTAAATGTCAGCTGCAGTTTTATTAGAACAACACAAATATAAAGATGCCCTGCAATCACCATTCTGCAGTCCCACTCTGCTGATAAGTGATTCCAGTGCAGGTTAAAGGTCTTCTGTCACATAATCCAAGTAAAAAGGTTCTTCTCCCCTTACTCCTAACTTCCAACATACTCCACTCTCCCTCCATTGAAGCAGTCCACAAAACATCACCAACAATCTCTGTCTCTCATTTTACCTCTGAGAACTGATTCAGGTTTTTTTAACCTATACTGAACACTAACTAGAAATCACAAAAATTACCATTGAAACAATAAATTCTTGAGATCATAAGGCTTTTTACCCACCTGTAACACTCTCATCCTCCAAAAGCTATCATCATTAAAGCTACCAGATTTGCCCAAAACTTTGCAAACTTTCAAACTGCTTCCTGATCTCAGAAAAGGTTTCAATGTGCTGGTTTTGGCTGGGAATAGTTGATTCTTTTCATAAAAACTTGTATGGGGCAATGTTTTGGATTTGTGCTGGAAATTGCTGATAACACAGTTTTAGCTAATCAGGGCCCCTCACCTCACCCCACCTGTGAGTGGGCTGGGGGTGCACAAGGAACTGGGACAGGGCACAGCCAGGACAGCTGGCCTCAGCTGACCAAAGGGCTGTCCCAGACCATAAGGTGTCATGCCCAGCATATAAAGCTGGGGAAAGGAGGAGGAAGGGAGGATGTTTGGAACGATGCTGTTTGTCTCTCCATTCTGCATGGAGGAGCCCTGCTCTCCTGGGGATGGCTGAACACATCTGCCTGCCCATGGGAAGTGGTGAACAAATTCCTTGGTTTCACTTTGCTTGTGTGCACAGCTTTTGCTCTACCTATTACACTGTCTTTATCTTAGCCCATGAGTTTCCTCCCCTCTACTCTTCTGATTCTATCCCCCATCCCAGCAGGGCAGGGAGTGAGTGACTGTGTGGTGCTTATTTGCCAGCTGGGGTTAAATCACAACAGTCAGACAGGCAGGATAATATAGGATAACTCTCTTGCTGTATCTACAGGGGAGAAGAAGAGGACAAGACAGACAGGAAGAACAAGAACTGCTCAAAAAACCAGAAAAGGTTAAATATGAGAAGTAAAAGCAGACTGAAGTTAAGCATGTAGTCCTGTGTGCAGTCCTCCAAGATGTGGGAATGTGAATGACCTTTAAAGATGAGAGGTATGCTCAGCTTCAGCTCTAATTTTGCTGTATATGACCTCCTGTAATTCTTGCCAGTCAAACATAGCTGGAGATTGCTCTATTCCTTCTTGTTTATCAGGTGTTCCTATCACTGAATATACTGGCCAGTGCATGTCAGAAGAAAACCTGTCAAATCCTTCAGATTTCTGACTTTGTCTTTGTTCAGATGAAGCTGTTTTCTAACTACCCACATTCCAAACCAAGCCTTGTATGTAATGGAATGACAGAAGAGCCAACTAAAGTATAAGGACATTTTATAGAATTTTAGTGAATGCTGTAGCATGTGGGGAGCATCAAGAATACCAGAGCATAAACAGTAACTATACATAGGAAGGTGCAGCTGCATGTATTCTGGTACTACAGTCAACTTAATTGAGAGAAAGATTCAGCTCATATTAATGAATACACCCCCAAGCTGATTAGCAAAAGGCTTTTTAGGCTCTATTGACTCTACTGACCTCACTTCCATTAACTGCAATGACAGCCTATGCAATGACCCAATGAGGAAAACTACACTTAGGTGTTTTGGTTTTGAACTGCACTGCATGCACTCTAACTTCCACAGCAGAAATTTCACATAGATGAAACTTGTCTCTTGCCAGTGTTTTTATAAAGTTATTTTACTGATCAGCATCAAAATAACTGTTTGCATAAATCACACTTTCCCTTGCCAAAAAAATATGCTGTGGCTATCAAAGGTATCTTTGCAAATACAGCATTAAAAAGTACTAATGTGGAAAGTTACCATACCTGGTTAAAATTCTGTTGCCTCAAGTAAGTAGTGGCTTTATTTATTTCCAGATCATTGGCTAACTCCACATAGTGGGAAGCTTTCACCACATCAACACACCTGCAACAGAGAGCAAGCCATGAAGATAAACAAAATGCATCTGTGCAAATGCCTCCAAGTCATGTATTTTGTTCAGCAAATTTGCTTTCCAAACTGAATTTTCTTAGTTGATCTTTCTTCACAGTGGCAAACTCTGATTAAAAATACTTGTAAGAATATTTCAGTCTTATAACCCATCCTAATTACAGTATCTTATCTCTGCTGACTCTTAAGTCAACTACCTAAATATCACTTTATTTTCTATCACTGAACGATACTTGATGTCAAAAACTGACTAAAATAATTTTTCAAGCCATTTTCTTTGGCTACATTCTATAACGTGGTCTTTCAAATTTCATCTCTTGATGCATATATCACCAAACCTATAAAAAATATTAGTGAAAAAAGTCAGAGACTACAGATTGTGTCCTCGAGCAACAACTTAATGAAGTCATAATAATAAGTCTCTTTCTGTTATCCCCCAGTTATTTGTGGCTTAGGGTCTTCTGCAAAAAGAGTACAGAACAGAAGGCAGCAGTTTGGATGTTCACTCACAGCCACCATTTTCCAGGTTTGGTGTGACCTACTTTCATTTGAAACTGATCATTTGAACTAAGCCCTTTATTTATTGCATTGCATATTCTACTCTCTCAAACATTTGGAAAATAGGCATAGTAAACAAACAATTTGTGGGATGCTTCCTTAATCCCTTTCACTATTTTTTTAACTGGTGGAAAGCCACCTTCTTTTCTTTAAATAATTGGCTATTTTGCCAACAGTAGTTTATTTCAACAAACTACCTGCTGTTATAATTGGTTTGGCACATGGACAGTCTTTAGACAAATGCCTTTTATGTTAGAGGAAAAGCTGTAATAAAAATTGGTAATTTCTTCTTTTATTACAGATGTCTTTGCAAAATCAAAAAAGCATTTGCCACAGTTATTTTTAACATCTTTTAACCATAAAATGCAATGAGATCTAACTATCCAACTGTTCTTTATGAAATATGACAGAATAGTCCCAATATTATGCCACATTTTAAGTAAGAAGTTATGAACTCTGAAGAATATTTGTCCCCACTTTATTTCTCTAAATAAAATGAATTTGACTGCAAGTACATTTAATGCTCAGAGGACCCAGAGGACTTAATAAAATTCATAATTAGAAAAACTAAGCTCAAGTTGCTGTTTAAACTTCTTCATTGGGCTTGAATTCCTCAGCTTACAATAACAAAGAGTAAATCTGTCTGTAAATCTGATGCACAAAAAACAGACCTCAGCTAAAGCTGTTCAACTAGCCAGAATAGGTTTGAGAGTGTGTTACTCCAAGACAAGTATTCTGTGGATGGCACTAAGTATCTGACAACCTTTTCCAGTTTTTCTGAACAAAAAATCAGACACACAGCAAGTAAATCTGACTTGCTCATGATAACAAATTAGAAAACAACAACCTAATTTTTCATGAGAGATATTAAGTCTTGATAATTCAGAATGGCAGAAGTAGGGAAATTATAATATTATAATTGTTATTAAAGCATCAAACACCACCTTGTGGACTGCAGCAGACAATACATGTCTGTGTGATGGATTGTTTCCATTAGTATAAACAACTTTCCTAGTGAATTATAATCATAGGTTCTGCAAAATTTGAGAATAATCCTAACAGGCCATAAATCCCAGGTAAAGGACAGTCCTCTTTTCCTATCAAACATTATTCACTACCCAAACACTAACACATATGTTAGTAATACTGTGCTTGCAATACACAACACTCAATTGCATACATACTATTTTCCAATGCTATTAAAATATCAAAATAAGCCTTTCTAATAAAAAAATTAAAATCAATTTTGGAAAAGTTGTGCTATTAATTTTTATACTGTCATTATAGGAAATGTGTCTAAGTGAATTTGTTTTAAAGAGAAGATCATTTTGCTGCAGAAAATACCACAGAAAGCAAAAGCTAAATTGTACATTGAAAAATAAAGTCCAAATAATGAACTGTGTCAGCAGCCTATCACTGAGTACACTTCTATAAATGTCTTAAGAAATGGCAAATTATATTTATAAACATTAAGTTCATAAACAAANTTATTTTCCAATGCTATTAAAATATCAAAATAAGCCTTTCTAATAAAAAAATTAAAATCAATTTTGGAAAAGTTGTGCTATTAATTTTTATACTGTCATTATAGGAAATGTGTCTAAGTGAATTTGTTTTAAAGAGAAGATCATTTTGCTGCAGAAAATACCACAGAAAGCAAAAGCTAAATTGTACATTGAAAAATAAAGTCCAAATAATGAACTGTGTCAGCAGCCTATCACTGAGTACACTTCTATAAATGTCTTAAGAAATGGCAAATTATATTTATAAACATTAAGTTCATAAACAAAATTCAAACAAATCTTTCTTAAAATTTAGATTCCAGTGTTTTATATAATGACTCTATGGAGTAATCAAAACTTCTTAAGCACCCCAAGTCTTCATTATGCTATCTTCAACCTTAAACACTAGCAACCACTGCCTTCCATTTTAAAAGTCTGCTGAGACTTTTAAAAGCTTTTCAATTTTGAACTTGAATTTTCAAATTCAATTGAACTTTTTGTGTGAATTCAGAACACTGCAAAATGTATAATTAAGAGTAGACTTTAGATGATAAATTACCTTTTAAGACAGAACACACTCTAATACTTTGTTTTGTTAGGGGGCAAACTGAAAATAGCCTGGTTGCTGTGTTTGAGGTGCACAGGCTACTTCCATCTGTGAACTGGTGTCATAACCAGAACAAGAGTTGACATAGTTTAGACAAAAAGAAGCCCCACTTGACTCTTACCAGTCATAGCCTACTGCAAAAGATGTCTCGATTGCTGGTGCAATGAGTTTAGCAGCTGTCATGATATATTCCTCTGCCAAGGACTTCCTAAAGGAGGAAAAAACCACAGAAACACAACACAAAAATGCAAAAGAAATTCTTCACTGTCAGGGTGGTGAGGCACTGGAACTGGCTGCCCAGAGAAGCTGTGGATGCCCTATCCCTGGAAATGTTCAAGGCCAGGTTGGATGGGGCTCTGAGCAACCTGGTCTAGTGGGAGGTTACCCTGCCCATGGCAGAGGGGATGGAACCAGATAATCTCTAAAGTCTCTTCCAACTCAAGCCATTCTAGAGTTGCATACAATTCTATGTCACCATTTCAAAAATATGTACAGAACAAAAATCAAAACAAAATGTGTTCTGGCTTCTTCCTGCACTCAGTACAAATCTCAGAAGTCACTGTAACCATTCCCTGTTTCTGCTATTTCCCTGTATCTTGTCTTATATATAAAAAATAAGGTCTTATTTTTTTCTGTTTTCCTTTCACTGCACACTAGTTGCACTTTTGTAAAAAATGCAGAGGCTGCAAGTTTTAAGCAGTGCACCCTGTAACATTTGGGGTAGATATTCTACTTTAGGGCAGTACACTAAACTGAGCAATCCAGCTCAGTTCTTCAGGTTCTTCTGAGCATGTTCTTTCCTTAGAATTGGGAGGACAATTGTAACAAGAGCTGTGGACAGGTGACAAGACTAAAATTCAAGGCATCAGAGTCAAGAAAGAACAGAGTCCATCATTACCTCTCACGTTCTATTTGACTTAAACTGTCGTTTTTAATGGCTTCAATCAGTAGATTCGTATGTAGATCATCCTAGAGGGGGGCAAAACAACTGCAAATTATACTAGCATACAAACATTTCAATTATTTTATAGACAATATGACTGCAAACATAAATTGATGTCACTTACTTTCCACATTTGAAAAAGCTAGCTTCAGTTTAAAGTAGTTTTCTAATCATATACTTTGAAATTTGGCATTACAACTACTTCAATACCGTTTTTCTGCTCACAGGTGATGTCACAGCTCACATTAAGGTTATTAACAGATGTAGTTCATGTCATGTCTATCAGATCACTGCAGTGAGAATATTCTCATGCTTAAAAAAAAGCATTTGCTGAACCACTGTGGTATTCAGCAGATGAGGACTTGTGCTACCTCCTCATTACAATAACTTGCATGATCATTTATGATTTCTATCACACATCTCTGTTAGGTCTAAAAGAAGTTATGCAGGGTATGCTGTGTAGCCCCTCCTTCCCCGTTTATCTGGGATAGATCATAGATTTATGCAAAATAAAGACCAAGAAGGAAACCATGATCTTCTCTCTGACCTCTTCATAAAAAAATAGAGAACTTGGAATGTCTGCTGAAACTATAGCTTGCCTACCCTTAGAAATAACTTCTGCAGTCTCAAGACTTTATTCCAATGAATGATCTTACACTGTCCTCAATTAATTCAAAGGTTTAATGATCCCTACTCTTATATAATTTCTAATTTGAGAAATTATATAAAATGCATTAAAATATATACATATATATCAACAAATATATCTGTATGCTTCACATGTTACATTTTATTTCCTTATGCTATGACAATAGGAAATAACAGCTCTTAATCTGCAAACAGTTTGAAGATTAGTTATTTATTTGATCTTTATGACATAGGAAAGATTTGCATCACTAAAAAAAAGACTGCTAGGAAAAGAGAAAAGGCTTGATCTTTCCATAGAGGATCTTTCTAAGAGGGACCCTAAACGTAGTAACTATTGTTTCCTCTCTTTAGCATCATAAAAAGCCAAAGGAAGTCCATTTTACAACAAAGTCTAGAAAACTAAAATAAGCACCTGTAAATGTTGCTACAGTTTTCTACAGTACAATATTACAAGTTTTATTAGTATTCACTTGACTAAACTTGCATTAACCCACTCATTGTTTAGCTCCCTTTATTTTACCTTATAAAAAATTCATTAAAATTTTATATAAATGAAGATGCTAAAGCAGTAAGTCAGCTATGTAAGTAGCTCACTTTGTCAACAAAATCATTACAAAGACAATCTTGTGGTGTGGGTTTTATTTATATCATATCTTCTGAGGAAAAAAAGATTTAAATGTTCTCATTATTTTACACATCTGAGCAGTTCTATCACATTAAATTCATGCTGGTAAAAAAGTTATTTCAGATACTTAAATACACATCAATTTCCATATTAAGTGCAGTCCAAGCATTCAGTATCTTTCCTTCTTTCTCCTGATTTACTATATAAAGACACAGTTCATTTTTTTCCAACTTACATTCAATGAAATATATTTGTCTTCATAATCCACTTCCAAGGGAACTTCGATGAGGTTTTTGAAGGCTTTCTTCATTTGCTCACCATTTCCAATAGCAAAGTAACACAAGATCAGGTTGAAGCCTGCCTTCAGGTTTGGGGATATGCTCATTATTTCTTCAAATGAAGAAATGGCATCAAGATATTGGCCAGTTTTAATAAACGCAACTCCAATATTTTCCATTATTTTTATCCTAAGTAAGAAATCTTGTTTAGGTTATATTTTTAATTATTAAATCATACTGTATTCAAAACTTGCATTTCATAGCCATGCTCCTAGAAGAAACTCACCTCATCTGTTTGTGGGAACTAGTGATCTGGTCTAGAGCCATACGGTAGAATTTGATAGCTTTGGAATAGTTCCGTTGTTTTAAGTATATATTTCCCATATTTACCTTCAGTATACCTATCAAAAGGAGTCAATGAGTTACAACATTTTAAAAGTGTTTCAGAGTGAGAGAGTAGAACGACTTCTAAATAAATTTGTCTTCATTATAGGATAGCAGTGTCCCTTGAAAGTAGCAATGCACAGAACTGCCTTTGAGAATTTTACTCAAGAGAAGATGAGAGAGAAGATGAAGTAGTGATGAAATCTAGAATAGAACTATCATATAAGATGTATTCTGATTTTGATTTTGAATTGAGGGATGAAATGGAGATTATTTATTGTGCTCTCCAGGAAGACAGCAAATAAGCATCTCTGAAAAAAACACATTGTAGAAGTCTCAGAGATATGCAAAATACTACAAGAAGCTTTCAGGAGGGAAAATCACTGTCAAAAGAGAAAAAATCAAACTAGAGAAGAGCACATATCTTATATGGCATGAAAAAATTATGCATTTGTCTTTATGTTTAGATTAGTCTGTGGAAAGAGAAGACCTCATGAGTCAGTATTGTTTAATGTGGTTTGGCTCTCAAAGTCAGAGACTATGAATATCTGTCACCCACTCTGGGTGGCAGACACAAGGGCTGAGCTCTCTGAGTATCAGAACCATGCAGATGCAATCCTCACTTTGAATGCCTGACTACCAGTTTTTAATCCTCTTTGGAATACAACCTACCTCCATTGCTGAACATCTTATTCTTCACTATAACTTGGTAAGTAGTCAGTGCTTCAGCATACATTTCATTAGCAACATACTGACTGGCCAGATTGAGGAGAACCTATAAGAAATTGGAATTACAGGTACAAGAAAATATATTGTCCTCTCAACAGTAATAAACTTGAATTCATAGTAGATAATTTCAAGTTAATTTTATCTTGGAACTACTGTCTTTACTACTTGTAAGCTTCCCATCTTTAACGTTCCTTTGTTCTTGCAAATTAATATAGAGGAAACAAGTTTAAAATCTACTTATTCTAGGCAATTCTTTTATTTTTGTACATCAATTGCTAGCATAAGAAGTTATGCTACATGGGCCTTAGACCTAAGTAAACACATTGCTATAATGCAAGGTTATTAAAAAACATTCATACAAGGTAATTCTCAGAAACTGTGCACAATTTATGACTCCCAGCATGTGGAAAATGGTCCTAATGCCTGTGGTCACTCAGTTTAGAAGGGGAGAATTTTTCCTAACTTTTGTTTCACAGTAGAAGTTCTGTTGGTGTCAGATAAAATAGCTCTCCATTTTTTCCACAGCTTTATTCTGACATTCATGGTAAAATAAATTACCAGGTCTGCCTAATTCAATATACTAATGGTTAATACCTGTCTCTACAGCACTACCTGGAGTATGAATTTAAATATCCCTCAAGTATTTTTATGCATGTTGTACCCTTTCTTTAAAAAAAGAAAAAAAAGTTAACTATTTGAAAACCAGAATCTAGATATCTGCTTTAAGATTCAGGAATATTACTATATTCTATTTCATGCAACACATGCTCAGTCACTTTATGGTTCAATTTAAAGGCAGCATCTGATCTTTCCTGTTTTGTTTTCTCTTCTTGGCATCTTACACTCTCTTGATTTCTGAAATACAGGGTCTGCATCTGCAATATTTTGGTATGCAGGTATAATGTATGAATAAGTATCTGGAATACATATTCATGGAAATTCCCCTCCACTTAATGCAGACTGTGTGGTATCTCTGGTATTTGAGATTGCATGGGAATGGACTCGATGACAGGAACAGATCTCCTCTGTACACTGCCAGGAGGATTACAACACAGACACACACACAATCAGGAAACAGACATTTCTGCTCAGGAGGCTTTTCAGCAACATTTCAGTAACTGAAGATTTCCAAGCACTTACTGTGTAAGTGAGGTCTAAGTTGATACCTTCTGGAGGAGCGATTTGTTCACGTTGTCTCAACAATTCTCTTTCCTGTCTTCCAGCCTCTTTTGCTTTCTCCAGAGCCTTAAACAAAAAACTAGAATTTAACAGTGCCTTGAATCTTACTAACTCAAGATGATGAAAATACATTCAAAACAAGTATGAAGAGAATGTACTCATGTCTATTTTCTTTGGTCTACAGACTACACCAAATGCCTGAAAAAAGCACTATAACTCACCAAAAGATTTAATTAGCAATAAACAGACACACAGTTATCTAAGTCTGCTTAGCTGTCTAATTATGTACCCAATTATAATTCTCTGCAGATTGGTGTCAATATCCTTTGTGCAAGTAATGCTTTGGGTCTAGAACTCCTGTGTGCCTCCATAAGGGTGCAATTATTAAGAAAATAATGGTTACTAGTCAAGGTGGCTACTTGGAAGCCAGTGGTGAAAGAAGTACTTCAAGATTTAGTTTGATTTCTAGTCCTTAAGATAGTAGGCAAATCCAGATTGGCTGTTTTACAGATAGAGTTCACAACTTTGATGACTTTTGCAGGAAAATGGATATTCTGCTGGACTTGACAGAAACAAACATCCTATAGGACCCCTGGAGTTGTCTCATACAACCTACACAAGAAAAAAACCCTTTGACATCAAGAGCATTCTTGACCACACGTGCAAGAGGCTCAGGGAAAAACTAACAAAATAGATTGGTTAATTAACCACTACTCAGTGGCACAACAATGCTTTAACATTCTCTATAACAGAACAAATATATTCAAACTGTCTATTGGAAATAGCTCCTTATCCATGGTAATCTCCTGATCATACCTAGGAACTGTTAAATGCTGGCTAGCCTGGGACAGAATTGTGCCAGTAAAACTAATCCATCAGACCTGTCTGAAGAGGTCAATGGACACAAGGTGAAGGGAATTTTTGTAACACTGAAATCTTAACAAATATACATTCCAGAAATACAGCTCCTACCTTTTTTTTCAGCAAAGCAATGTATCACTAGACTAGAAGAGTCACAATAAATTTAGAATTAAAATTATTTTAATAATTTTAAACATTTGACTGCAAGTAATTTTGAAACATCTATCTATACAAGTTACAGCAGAGATGAAGCGAAATTCAGAAAAACTACCAATTTCAAGTCTCCACAGCCATTGGCAACACAGCTTTCTTCAACCAGATCATTCACTTTTTTTTCCAACTGCCTCATCTTCTCTTCTAAACTAAAATATAAAAAACAATAAAAGGATTAACATTAACTTTAAAGTATCGTAACTGCAAACACTAAGCTTTTACACATTATATTCTCAATAAAACAACACAAAGACATATCACATGTCACAACTAACAGATTTTCCCATCCAAGAAAGTATTGTGTGAAACTATGCCTAGAGAAGATTGTCCAAAGATATCACATTCACACTCTTAATTTGAGAACAGGGACCTAAGAAAACATAAATCCTCTTACAAGAACAGTACAGACGGGCAAATTCCACAAACCAAATTTGCTCAGGATAAGTAATTACAAAACAATAGATGAGCCTTCATATCAAACACTAGTGAAAAGAAGTATCACATTAAAAGCAATTAATTGAACCTTTATTTGCATTATATAACTCTAAAGCATTACTTGCAAATGCAGATTATAACAAAAAGTTATGGTTTTTCTAGAGACTTTTTCCACTGCTAAATAACCAAACATTTCAGGAGGATTCCTTATTCCTATATAGCTACATTGGGGGAACAGAACTTTGGTATTAGAAAGCTCAATGATTTTCTGAGCAAACTCCCCAACATTCGCACCAGCCTGCAAGTTTCAGCTTAAGTGCTAGCTCAGAGTGAACAGGGAGAAAGACAGGCAACTTCCCTCAAGTTCCTCCCAAAGAGCTACAAGAATCATGGTGCTCCTTGCCTGCAACACACACTTTCATGGTCCTGCACAATTCTGTGTAAGTATTACAGCATTTGTGTGGCAACAGCTACACCCAGGCTGCTGAGCTAGTCAGAACCAGAAACCACTGAAATCAGATACTCCTGAAAGTCAGCCAACCACATGCACCAATGTTTGTGGTATTATTCCACCAAGTTCAGAGTTTGGCCCCTCGAGGTTTTTGTAACTTCCTGGATGTTTTTAAACTCTATGCATGGCTGGCTTTCTGTTGCTGTTAATGCTTTGAAAGAATGTAATGCAGAACTGAACAAACCTGTCTGAAGTTTTCTTTTCCAGAGGTGAAGCAGGACCTTTTGCTTGGCCAAGAGGATCAAATGAAGAACCTGAAAAATTAACAGAGTACTGAAAACTGTAAAATAACATCTCCCTGTGGCAGCTGGCAACTTTTACAAGCCATACCTCTCACAGCTGCTTTAGAGTAACCTGCAGCTTGCACTGCTGTCATTGGTCGAGAAACCCCATCCTCAAATAAAGAAGAAGATACGTTAAAATAATCTCACTAAAAATTAAGTTGTAGACAATACAGACATAATTATTAATTTTATATATAATTTTTATATATTCTTTATATATTATTTTAATGAAAATTTGTTTATTGCATGTCAGTAAGTGTTAGAAAGTACTACAATGTTATTGCTTCCAAATCTGTGCTCAAACAAAACACACGTCACTATTCTCATGCTTTCTGACAGTAATATGTTAAAAAAAGGACAAATTAAAAGTGTAATAATTTGAATTAATTCAATTAACTTCTAAGTACTTGTATCTAACACTTACCAGAAAAATTCACCGTTTCAAATGAACATAAAATTTAAATATCGGAACTTTTACCTGTATAGCTCCTGTCACGGGTCTTCCCATAGATGAAGTTACCTTTGACTACAAAAATAAGCAAGTTGTTTGAAATTGTCACATCAAGCATAGGAAGCCTACATACGGTCTTCTCAACACTAAATTTAAAAAGTTGAGCTAACTCTCACGTAAGTTCAGGGCAAAGTTCCCATTTATGTCACTCATATGCAATATATTGCCAGTGCTTGGCAGAATTGAAGATGTTGAATGCTTCAGTTGGCACAAATCCACAATAAAGGTTTTTTATGTATTTGGATATTTCCATCAGCTCTTTTAAAAAGAAGTACACAGAAAATTATCTGATGCAGCATATTTTCCATTATTAAATTATTGAAATTGCCACCTTAATATTGAATAAATAATTTACACAAAATACTTCAGTAAAATTCTAGGTAGAGCTGATAAAATCTGCCACTGTATTAATCTCTCCAATATATTTTTATACAGATTTATTTTATCAATACATCTAAGTGTACCAAAGTTCACAACCAACTTTTCCTGATTCAACTAGAGATGTTTCAGGGCCCATATTCTTCATGACTTGTTTTCACATCAACTTCCAGAAAACTTTCCCAAGCCAAATGATAACCTATTCAGTTCCCCCTGCAAGTGAACTCAATTAATACCTTGGACTCTAATGCTGCCTTATGCAGTACAGAAGATTTGAAGCACAGTTCATGAGAAAAGAAAAAGAACCAGTAACCATGCCTTGACCGAGTGCCAAGTTGTGAATTAAAACTATTGAATAGATGGAGTTCACCGGAATGAAATTCTTAATTTAGAAGGGCTCACTTTGTGTGTGGAATTAAATGGTACATTTATAATTTGTAAATGACATTTTCATTAAGGATATAACAGAACAAAAACCTGCCCCAAATCCAGTAGCTAGAGGTCTTGGACTCGATGTACCAGGAATTTTGGCTGTCACCTGGGTGGGAAAAAAAAAAACACAAACAAAAAAACCCCACCAGTTAAAACCTATATGGGTCAATTATTAGTGTTTCTACATAGTAATATCTACATTATTACAAAGTGTTCTTAAAGGTACTTACAGGTGGTCTTCTTCCATGACTTGTTCTTGCTGCCTGCTGAAAAGCTACATCATTTTCTAAATCCTAGAAAAGATAAAAGCATTAACTCTTTTAAAACCACAACACTCAAACTCACAATTCCACAACCTTCAGACTACTGAAAGCAGATTGGTAAAAAATCAAAAATTCTTCACGAAATATTTGAAGATAACTGAACAACAGGGTTTGCTGACAATAAATTACAATTATATTATTTGTCTATCTTTATTTTAGATTAGGAAAAGTAAAAGCCCTTTATTTTTTAAAAACACAGAGGAAACAGAGCTGAAGTCATAAAACATAGCACGAATTTATTTTTCCATCCAAATGCCTACTACTTATGCTATTTCTGAATTTTGACATTAATAACTGCAATGCAAGACATTAAAACATCTCATGTCTCTCAGGCTCAGCAGCAATGCCTTAAACTGGGTACTGGGATTTCACACAAGTCTTGCTAGTGGGTTTGGACCACAAGACATCACTCTCATCCCAACTCCACCACAACAGCAGTTACTCAAAAGTGGTCTGCAGGGCTGCTTTAAGACATCCCAGATGCTCTACCCAATTGCACAGAGACCTGCAGGATTCCATTCTACTGTGAGCTCCTCCAGCAGCAGGACAGTAGGAAATCAATGACCTACTGACCACTCAAGAGCCTCTTTTGTCAGAAAACCTGCTGCAGCAGAAAGCCTGGGAAACACCACATTGAATGTGCCTACAAATAATTATGATTTTATACCTCAAAAATTCTAACCATTACAGCATCTTAGGTCTGTTGAGATCTGCACAAGTGTTTGGTTGGAATAGAAAGCTATCAAAGAACTAACTATACAAGAAGTTGAGCAAACTTCAGGTGTTTATGGCCAAGTAAACTAATTTTCACTTCAAAGCAGTTGTAAACTTGTATGTTACTGTATCCATAAATTCTTATCTTATACTTTTAACTTAAAATTATATGTATGGGAAAGGTGGGAAATAGCAAATATTTTACCTCTGTGTCAAACATGGGATTGTAATCATTGTAGCCGGAATAGAGATCATCTTCATTATTCTCAGGAGCCAGATGCACATTCTGCATCATTTTTCTGTGAAACATTTAACATCCCAAATGCTATCTCAGTGGTTTTACATAAAAATTTAAATAAATATTTGTATTATAAATATTTATATAAATATTTTAAAATGCAAAAAATAAACAGTAGTAGTTTGACTAGTTATAAAAACTAGGACTTGCCTATAAACAATATTAAATGTCACCGTTTCATGGATTTATATTTTTGGTTATACTTATACCAGTTATGAAAATTGTTTTTAAGATATTTAGCTTTAAAACTAAATGATAATAACAAGTAACTGCATTACTACTTCTAGAATGGTATCTTTCCACTGTCAGCTAGCTCATGTTTAAGACAACTCAAATTCTAAAATTAGTATTTATAGGACAAACCATAGTAGCAACTTTTATCAAAGGTATTTCATCTTGCTTTCAACTTTCCCTATCCCTTTCCCTTCCTTCTGCATTCTAACATCAACATAGCTACAGCTATTAAGCCATTTCAATTAAAACGAGTTTTAAAAGCCAGCATTAAAGAAGCCCGGCTTCCAAAGTCTTTCTCCACCAGCATTTTCCTGTCTAATACGGTGCGTTGACCTGGTGGCCTCTCCTTCACGGAGGACAGACACTACGGTGCTTCACTTTGCCTGTTTGCATAAAAACCTCAAGAAGGCAACGTTTGCTTTCATCGATAACATGAAATACATGCCCTTCAGCAAACCTCAGCCAGGACGAAGCGCACGGTTCCTCTGCAGCGGCAGCGGGAGGACGAGGAGGATGGGGAGGATGAGGAGGATGAGGAGGATGGGAGGATGAGGAGGATGGGGAGGATGAGGAGAATGAGGAGGAGGGGAAGATGAGGAAGATGGGAGGATGAGGAGGGATGGGAAGATGAGGAAGATGGGAGG
>VZTB01017777.1:0-59657 GCA_013397245.1 Thryothorus ludovicianus | reverse complement strand
TTCCCTTCCCTTCCCTTCCCGAGATGGTCTCATTATAGGAGGAACTCCTGTAACTTGCTGCATGTTGGGTTCTCTTGTTCATTAACTAGTTTTGTTTATTGTCCTGGTTTTCACAGGGCTAGAGTTCGGTTTCTTCCTAGAAGCTGGTGTGGTGCTGTATTTTGGATTTAAAGGGAGAATAATGTTGGTAACACATTGATGTTTTAGTTATGCATAAGCTGTGTTTACAGTAAGTAAAGGACTTTCTGTTCCTCGTGTGCCACCCCACTAGCAAGGAGCCTGGGGAACACAAGAAGCTGGGATGGGGGCAGAGCTGGGACAGCTGGCCCTGACTGTCCAGGGGAATATTCCATACCACATGGTGTCAGGCTCAGTACATAGGCTAAGGGAAAGCTGTCTGGGATCTGATGGGGCATCAGTCACTGGATGGTGAGCCACTGTGCTGTGCATTACTTGTTTTGATGATTGTGATTCTTTTATCACTATTATTTTCCCTGGCTTTTCTGCCCCATTAAGCTGCCTTTATCTCAACCCACTGATTTCACTTTTTTATCCCCCTAATCTATCCCCCATCCCATTTGGGTTGGGGAGGGGGGTGAGTGAGAAAATGTGTCGTGTTTATCCTGCTGGGTTAAACCACAACAGTCCTTTATGGCACCCCACAAGGAGCAGAGCTTGAAGGGTTGAGATAACAGTGGATCTGACCAGAGCACAATAAAGCAAATACATTATAAGCATTTATGATATTAGTTTGGTGATCTCTGGCTGCAGTGTTGATTTATTTGCTCTCAGAGTTGCTGTCAATGTTCTCTGAGTTGAGTTATGCAACTAACTTGCTGTGTCTGTTCCCTGCTGTACTGTTTATCACCTCTGGGGCCCTGCTAAGGTTAGCATTTTGTTGTACTTTGTAACACTGGCTTATGATATGATAGAATTCCTGGTGGTACATTTGAGCTGGTATTTGTACTCAACATTTCCACACTTTGGGAGCCATCTGTAGGAAACCATTCATAGTTATACCTTTTGCCTTTTCTCATCAGAGAGCCAATCCATGCAGGAGATACCTTCTTCCATCATCCCCTTCTCCTCCAGCCTAATTAGCTCTTGAGAATTTTAAATGTCATCAGGATATCAAATCCACTTGTTCCTTTGCTGCATCTCCTGAATGTGTTTCAGGTCTTGTTTATGGTAGAACAACTATTTGTGGATACCACCCAGAGATCTGCCCCAAGGCTGGAAAGCTGAGTGGCAGGATGTGTGGGATAGCACCAGGATAGTGGGCATCTCCAACGTTTTGAAATTTCACTCCTAAGCAAGTGCAAAATCCTGAAAAATTAATAAAATGTCTGGAAAAAGTATGCTGTCATCCTGGCAATTCTAGAGTGGCAAAAGTCACTGCAAGATGCTGGGGCCTGGCCCAAGCCTAATGAGCCCTGTTCAGTGCTATTCAGTACCCTCGAGGGGCTCCAGAAGGCCTCTGGACCTGACAGTAAAACAGGGGGAACTGGAGCTGCTCTGACTCCTGTGTCTGGCACTGCTGCTGAACCAAAGAACCAGCCTGTGCTGGTGTCAGTCACCCCTGTACACAAGAGGAAGTACTGGAAGCAAAAGTCAGCTCATTTAGTGAGGGTGAAGGAGTTTCTTCCAAGAGGGAGCAGGAGAAAGATGTAGACCAGACAGACTACTCTGAAGCAGGGCTGTCATGAGAGAACAGGAGGAAGAGGAGAGGTAGCTGCTGACTGGGGAAGAAGAAGAAGAAGAATTCATAAATGAGGCAGTACCCACCCAATCCCTGTCCCTGAGTGAGCTGTGAGATACACAAAAAGATTTCAGCTGTCATCCAGGCGAATGCATTTTCACCAACCTGCTCCAATGCTGGGATGATAGCAGAGCCAGTAGTCTGGAACTGAAAGGCAGGATCCCTTTCTAGAAAAGGAGGCAGGAACAGAATGATTGGAAAAGTGACACAAGTCACTGTGGAGGTGACTCATGTCAGGTGTGAAGGAAAAATTCCCCTTCAAGGGAGATGTTAGATGTCACCCAGACAAGTGGAGCACTTTGGAGAAAGGTATCAGTGCCTGAGGGAAGTAGCCCTGCTGGAGGTGCTTTATGATGACCTGAATGACAAGCAGCCCCCCAGAGAAGCACATGAAGTCAGGTGCTTGTGACCCATGTGGTGGAAGTTTGTACAGAACCAGGACTGTCACGGTTTAAGCCAGCAAGCAGCTTCAATACCAGACAGCCACTCGCCCACCCGAATTCCCCCCACCTCCTCCATGGGATGGGGGATAGAACTGGGGAGGGAGGGGGAGGAGAAGAAATAATAATCTGAATATACAAAACAAGTGATGCACAGTGCAATCACTCGCTGCCCACTGACCAATGCCCAGGCAGTTTCCAAGCAGCAGCAGCCCCCCTAGGTTATTTATATACTGAGCATCATGTCATATGGCATGGAATAGCCCCTTGGTCAATGTGTCAGCTCTTCCAGCTGTGTCCCCTCACAGCTTCTTGCTCCCCCAGCCTGGTGGGGTGGTATAAGAAGTTGAAAAGTCCTTGACTTTGTTCCTAGACATTGCTTAGCAACAACTAAAACATCAGAGAGTTATCAGCATTATTCTCATTCTAAATCCAAAACAGCATTGTACCAGCTACTACAGAGAAAATTAGCTCTATCCCAGCAGAAACCAGGACACCTGTCCTGGAAAATATTTTGATATTCTGTAACACCATTGATTAACCGTGTGATCTTACTCCTCTGGGCAGTGTGTTGCTGCATTTGCTGTGTCTGCTGTGGCCTCGCAGTGGGAGCGCACTGGGAAGCCATTCAACCCATTGCTTGGAGAGACCTATGAACTGATCAGGTAATGAACTGATCTCTGCTGGAGGGTGGTATTCCATGGAAGTGATGTTTCATTAGATTTGTTAGCTGGCTTGGAGACTGCACTTCATCTCATAAGCTTCCAGCCATTCTCCTAGCAGCTGCTGCAGGTGCATGCAATGTATGTTCATGTTCACCAATTCACCTTTCAGTGAAGAGAAACTACTTAACTTTTCAATTCAGAGCAGGCAAATGAAATTTGCCAGGTTAAAAAGCAAGTTTTATCTACAAAATTAGTTTTTTTCCCTGAAACCTTATGAATGAAAAATGTGCATGGTATATAAGGAGAGTGTACAGGAGTGTTCAGAGTATCTAATAAGCAACATGGATCTATTAATGTGTAGCTGTACCTAAGGCAGACTTTTCTTTCAGTTAATATTTTGACTTGTGTTTAGGTGAAGATTTAAGAAAGAGATCAGTATCAAAAGTAACTATATTGATTCATCATATCTGGTAGTTTTTGATTCTTTTTTACATTAAGTCCTTAGTATTTAAAATGAGGATGTTCTATGTTTTAGTTGATCAGTTTAGCCTAGGCTTTTAATTAACTCTTGCACTGAGTACAGCAACTATGCATGGGTCCAGCTTTCCCTTTCTCCTCAGGGAAAACAATTGCAACTTCACTACACTTGATACATACATACATGGTTTGGTTATCTTTATTTTGCAGAGATGATCTTGGATTTAGACTTCTCTCAGAGCAAGTCAGTCATCATCCACCAATCAGTGCTTTCTATGCTGAAGGCTTAAATAACGATTTTGTGTTTCATGGATCAATTTATCCTAAACTCAAATTCTGGGGCAAGAGCGTGGAAGCAGAACCAAAAGGCACGATGACTTTGGAGCTTCTTGAGTAAGTGGATCAGTAACAGTTGATGGGGTACAGTCCCTCATGCTTGATGATCAGAGTGCATTAGAGTCTCATGGCTTAGGAACAGAGGTGCCCAACACCCACATCCCAAAGTCTGAGGGCAGATCACTTTGTGGGGATGAAGGGATGGGAAAATGAGGGGAGCTACCATCGTTTCCCCATACAAACTGCATGCTGCTAGTAGCACCAGTGGGGACCTGAGCCTGGATGTTTTCCAAGTGCTTGGACATCAGTTCTGCTGAAACCAGCATGCCTGAGTCCTGTTGGCTTTCCTCATATCTTTCCATGCTAACAGTGACCGCGCCAAAGTGACTGTTTTAAGGAGCTAATAAAATCAGTAGCAATGGGTTAATAAATTTCTTGGGTTTACTGTTTCAAGACTTAGCATGATGATGGCTTATTGAAGGACTGACATCCTGTACAAAGTTAACAGCATTTTAATTTTTATTCCCTTCCCTTAGGCACAATGAAGCCTACACATGGACAAATCCTACGTGCTGTGTGCATAACATTATTGTGGGCAAACTTTGGATCGAGCAGTATGGAAATGTGGAAATAACTAACCATAAGTAAGTTAGGAGTGTGAGCATTTTCACTTCCTGCAGGTATGAAAAGGAAAATTTGGAAGTAATTAGTGCTCTCTTGTTCTGCCTTTAGAACTGGTGAGAAATGTGTACTAAGCTTCAAGCCCTGCGGCCTCTTTGGGAAGGAGCTGCACAAAGTTGAAGGCTACATTCAGGACAAAAGGTAACAGCTTAATTCTAAATGGGAAATGGGAAACAAATGACTGCCCTTAGTTCTAGGGGGAACTGTAGAAATGAATGCCTTTAACAGAGTCTGTCACTGGCAGGAACTTGCAATAGCGGGGTTATGAATTCTGCAATACCAATAATGGCGATTTTAAAGTTGCCCTCAGAAGTTGTTCTTTCACATATTTTTGTCTGAAATGGGGAAATAAATCTCTTTAAGCTCTGTTGCAAACTTAGTCTGATTTTTTTGTTTTGGACAGCAAAAAGAAGCTCTGTGCATTGTATGGGAAGTGGACTGAGTGTTTGTACAGTGTTGACCCAGCTACATTCGAAGCTTACAAGAAAAATGACAAGAAAAATACAGAAGAGAAGAAAAGCAGTAAACAGGTATTATACACATAAAGAGATAGGATCTCAAAAGCGTGATAAGACAGCTAAATATTTTAGTAGCACTTCAAAGCATTATGATTTCTTTCACTTACCTTTTCTTTCCTAGTAGGATACAAAACAGATTGGATGAGTACCAGTATTAAGGGAAAAATTGCTTTTCTTTTCTTGGATTTTATTCAAACTTCCCAAAACCTGGTGTGATCTAAATACTGTCTAGTTCATTGCCTACGTCTTCCTCCCAAGTGACATGGAGGAAATAAAATATGCGTTAGTTGGGCCATTTCTGATCATGTATGATAACATATTCTGATGGGAGGATTTTGATTGTTAGAAGCAGGACAGATTAGTTTCTTAACTTGATAGAAGATTATATTTTCCAGATTTTACAGGGATTTTTTTATTGCTTTCTATTAAATTTTCACAACTGTAGAAGTGCTGGCAAATTTTTATTTTTCTTCACAATTGATTTTTTTTTTTTTGTCTTGTGAAAAAACCTCAATCATAAGTCTTCCAAACTTCTGGTCAGCACTAAGATTTTTGTTTTAAATGAATGGCGATGGTGACAACATGATGCTTGGTGAAGAAAAGCCACAAGCCACTTGTAGTTTAAAACAAGGGTTGTTCCCCTTTGGTGACTGCAGCCAGTTTTGGTTTTTTTTGTTTGAGTGTTGATAGTTTTTGAAGAAACTTGGAAACTCTGAAAGCAGTTGTGCCAGTGCAGGTCAGATTGTTGCTGTATCTGAACTTGCTCCAGTGCTTGTCATCAGGAGAGTGGTAAAGCACTGGGGATTGCTGCTTCTCTGGGAGTCTGACCTGGAGAACTCTAGGGAGAAGGAATAAAGAAAAACACACCCTGTGTCTTTGTTCAGCTGCCTATTTGCATTTTCCAACAATGCTCAAGATGATCATTGCTTGTCTTTGAAATGCAGCGTCCTGTTGCGTACTGCTCAAGATGCAGTGTTGCTCTGACTCCAGGAAAATACTTTTCCTTCTTAATTAACAGAACTCTTTCTCTGTAGGAACTCTTTTCATTTTTGTAGGAATAAAACTTAGGGGAAAATAATTTTTCAGGGAACTAGACAAGCCTTCACGTATGCAAAGGTGATATTTTATTAACATCAGAAGAGTTATAGTAGACCCACAGTTAGACCAGGATGGTTCTGCTCTGAATGAACTGGAGTCTTTATTTAATCAAGATGAAGCATTTTGTGCAGAATTTGCAGTGCAAATACATGGAAGAGAATAATGTAGGAAACAGCAACTGCCCTCACACGTGCCTCATTTACAGAGGTCTTGCTTTGGCAGTTCTGTTAACTATTCTCACAGCAATGTACTGAACACTTGAGTAGCACTGAGCATAAAATATGGATCATTGTTATGAGAGCATATGAAAATCCACATTTTACCAATTTCTCTGTAATTCCTATGCTATTTTAATGTCTTGTATCCAATAAGGCAGATATTGCATTGTGTATTGTAGCCTTTCTATAAAAGACTTGGAGTTTGACAGTCTGATATTGAATTGTCTTTCTTTGGATACAAGGATAATTTTGTGATGTGTTCTGATTCAAATTCTCAATTTCTGAAGGATTGATCAGGATCATTTAAAGAACAGAATGATGGGTTGCCAGCACAGTTCAGATATAGTCAATGAAAAGCCCTGCTTGTGTTCCTAAGAGTTGAGGGGCTGAACCTGGTCTGCACATTGCTCTGCTGACTGTTCATTATTAGAAGCACAGGGCTCCTCACTGAAGCAGAATCCTTACTACTGCTTCTGATGTTCTTGGAAGTGTAACACGTGAATAATCTCAGAGGACAGCTGAGTACATGTTGGGTACTGGATGTTTTCAGTATTAGCTGATGCAACCATGGCAGAGCAAAGCTTATTAGCAGTTAAAGCTGCTGGCCTGTAGCCAAAGTATTTAAAGCATTAGTTGCCTTTCAGTTCAGCTTTAATCTTCGGTGATCTCTGAAACGTGCTGCTGTTCTTAGCTGTGATTGTGACACCAGGTTTTCTTGGGAGAGCCTTATTCATTGCCCAGCATGGCTTTAGTTCAGTCTTCCAATATCCGCTTCTGTGGTGGAATTAATGTCAGCAGCATCAGAGCCCAGCTGCTTTAAAGCTGTGTGTAAAACAGGAAATGGTTGAGAACTAGATCAGGTCACACCTACACTGTGATCACCAGTTACTCTCCTGGCCCAGTAACCCTCTGTGGAGCTTTTTACCTTCTGAGAAAAGCATTTCACAGTCCTGTGGCTACAGCTGCCTCAGGTCTTATGTGTCACCCTTCATATCCTTTCCAGAAGCTATAGCTAATTTAGGATATTCATTTCACATTTGCAGTTGGTCATTTCAGTAGTGCACTGGTTAATACAAAGGAAGGTTCCTCTGGGCACAGAGCAGTAGGAAGGGCTTTTTGTTGTGCACAAACCGGGCAGTATCTGCATTATGTGCTGGTTCTTCTTTGTTGTGGAAGGATGAGGAATTTGGCTTCTATTCTTCACCTTTAATGAAGCAGTAGTGAAGTTAAGTATCAGGCATGAAAATGCTTTTAGTTGAGGAAACAGGACATCTCTGAGGTGGAAAAATTGGCATTTCTTATCAATTGAGCATCCAACTTACATCTACAAAGATGCTGATGCAAGAAATTGTCAGTAGTGTTCCACTGGGAGGGAATTGGGAGTATGTGTGCTATGTTAATGCCTCAATCCTTGACAAGAAAAGTTTATTTGCTGAAATTACTCACCTTTAGTCAGGGGAATAATTTTCTCTAAGTTCCAGTATTGGAATGATTGGGTGTAAATGAACCATGACTTCAAAGAACTGTTTGTTTCTTTGTGTGCTGCCTTTAGGTGGGCAATACTGAAGAATCAGATGAGATGCCATTGCCAGACTCTGAGAGTGTGTATGTTATTCCTGGAAGTGTTTTGCTATGGAAGATAACTCCAAGACCTCCAAATTCAGCACAGGTAAGCTATGCTTCTCCTTATTGAAAGTGTTAGTCTGTTATATTGTTAGTCTGTATGGTTTACACAAAGCACATCCATTCGTTGTCTTTGTCATTAGCAAGTCTGGATTTGCCTGTTTTTTGCAGCAAGCCTTCCCAGCACAACTGTAACTTTCTAATGTGGGGTTGGAAGGATAACAGCCACAGGGATCAACCTAGGATTGGTGAAATTTCTCTGGAAAATGGGATGCTTCATGTAGATAGTGGCATGATGCCTTTCCCCAGCTCTTCTCTCCACCCTGCTTCCCCCACTGAGGCGCCAGCCTTGTAAGAAATCCCACTGAAGGGCTTTATTAGAGACCAGACACTTCCAAGGACAGACCTGCATGGCACAAGTAGGTGTGTGAAGGGCTGTGAAGCTGGAGAACCACTAGGCAGAATACAAAGGTGTTAAGTGCAACTAAGACAAAGAATTGGTACAGAAAAGATGCCCCCACTGCAGTAAGCAAGGGGGAAATCTGTCTACAGAGACAGAGAAAATAGGACTGGAAAAAGAAGATAAGAGAGAAATAGTGCACTGAGTAATTGGATGCTGGCCTCCTTTAACAGAAACAGCAAGGATCACCTACACTTCCTGACAGTGCAGTTTTGCTGGTATCTTGAGCAATCGTATATTGACTGATTAAATAATACAAAAGCTCTTGGATGTTTGTTTTTAGACAGTTTTCTTTTGTATTAAGACGGTAGCTAAAGGTGTCATAAAGTCACCTTTCATCTTTGTCTCTTAATTTCAGATGTATAATTTTACAAGCTTTGCTATGGCTTTGAATGAGTTGGACAAAGAAATGGAGAGTGTCATTCCCAAAACTGACTGCCGGCTACGACCAGATATCAGAGCTATGGAAAATGGAGAAATAGGTAAATTCACTTACGGGCAAAGGTGGTTTTATTTTTTCTTAAAATTGAGGGACTAGAAATAAATTTGCTGGATGAACAGCTAGAGGAAGTAGCTCCCTATGCATTCCTCCATGATGCCAGGCAGTAACTCTAACAGAACATTCTGCAGGCTGTGTTGAGTTTCTGGTGTCACCCACCTGTACAGGGGACAGTTGGGATGGAGCTAATCTCCTTCAGAGTCACCCATATCTGCTGCTGTGGTTTAGACTGGTGACCAAAGCAGTGTTGATAAACAATATCTGCACAGTCTTAAGGAAATACTCATGAACGTTTCAGTTTGTCTGTTTCCATCAGCCTGATGCAGAGGGAGTGTTTTGTGTGCCAGTTCTGAGAAATGCAGCCAAAACTATTTAAGTGAAAATGCAATGCCAAAAAATACACTTGATGCAAAGTTACACTTTGTTGGGAGTTGAACACTTCTGCTGTCCTAAAATAGTGAATTAGAAATACATAATGAGACTTCCAGTGAGTAGAAGTGGTATGCTTTTAGAATATTAAAGCAGGATGGCCAGCTTTGTAGAGAGCATGGGGGCTCTTGCTTTCTCTGGCTTGCTGATTGGGGTAAGTTACATGGTTTTAGCTGTATAACAGGACAACAGCTGTGAGATTTCTGATAAATAGTCTGAGATCTAGCAATGAAAACCAGTGTCATGGCATAATAAAGTGCAGTTGTTTCTTTTTTCTCAGAAGCTGATAACCATTTCTTTGAGGCTTTTAAAACAGATCAGTCAATTCCTACAACCACTCTCTCCTGCCTGTACAACTGTTTTGTGGCCAGGATGATGGATATTTTTGGTTCAGAGCATCCCCAGTAATTTGTCTGTTTAAATTTGAAGAGCAAACAGTTAGCAACAGACCATATTCCTTCATGACACACTAGTGGTGTGAAGTTTGTGTAGCAGCAAGTAATATACAGTGGGTTAGAAGCTGACAGGGAATGGCCGATAGAAGTAGTTAAGAGAAGCATTCTTGGAAGACTTAAGATGTATATGAAATGCTTTTTGAGGATTCAGGAAAATGAGATTGACTTTAATGTAATCTTCTTCTGAATCTCACTTATTCCTCAGACCTTCTGATCATCCTTCCTGCCAAAGAGAAGCAACTGTTCGGCTTGTTTGGGATGCTACATTAGTGCATTACCAAAAATAATGAAGGGATGCTGCAAAGACATTTCTTTGTGATTTGGAAATAAGCCTTCCAAACCTCTGCTGATGAGGAAATAGAAACCAGTAGCAACTTAACTCAAAACTCAACAAGAAGCAGGTGGCCAAACTTCTGAAATAAATTTATCATATCTTCAGTTTCCCTAATGAAATAAATTCTATGTATGCCACCTGCCTTAGCTCACATTTGCTGTCATGTAGACACATTCCCAGGGTCCTCAGGCAATGGATGAATATATATTTAGCAGTCTTAAAGACTAGGATGCCACTGGCTGATCCTGGGGCACAGATGGCCTGTTTTTGCTCTTAAACTAAACCAGGAACCTTCAGTGTTCTGTAGAAGGCTTTTTAAATGGATATTTTCTACTACTACCCTTATTTATTTTCTGGGTCAGATGAAGTAATGTCCCTGTCTTATATACTGTGCTTTAACACCTGTATTTTTGTGTATTTTTACTCCTTCAAGATCTGGCTAGTGAAGAGAAGAAGAGGCTAGAAGAAAAGCAGAGGACCGCCCGCAAAAATCGTTCAAAGTCAGAGGAAGACTGGAAGACGAGGTTGGTGCCCTTGCCTCTCTGTGTGTGTAGTTATGTGAAGGCTTTGAACCTCATTCAGGCTAAGTGACAGTCTCCACAGGTGACACGCAGTGAGTGTTGTGGCAGCATGGAGAGCAGACAGTGTCAGGTCTGGCAGTGCCTCTGCAGACTCGGTCCCAGCGGGATGTAGCGCTTCCAGGGGGAAGCGCCAGGCTTGCTCTCAGTTCCTCCCTCAGTGCTTGCACACCCACATGCAAATACACACTGCTGTCTTCTCTGAGCACTTCTTGGTTCTCGCATGACAAAGATGTCACCTCTGACAGCTGCTTGGAAGGACTGTTGTTGCTGGCTACTTTATAATTGCCTCCAGTTTTCGTGCCTGGCCAAAGGGAGGAGGAAATGCTCCCCCTTGTGAGTTTGCCCATGGCTTCTCAGCCCAGTGGCTCGGTGCTGACAATGCTGTGTTCTCAAAGTTTAGCACCCAATTATCCAAGACCCTGCCCTCTTTTGGAGGGGGCCCCTCACGACAAAAGAGGAGCCTAAGGGAAAAGTTAGCATACAAGGGACCTGTCAGGATGTCTTGGGGATTTTCTGGGGGTTTTTCTTAAAACTATGAGGAGTCAGCTGAGAGCTCTTACACACAAGCCAAGAAGAAACTGTGAAAATCTGACCACATGAATCTAGTTCGACAAGACAAAGGCTATTTAAAAGCATAGTAGTAAGTTGGCGTTATATTCTCAGGAAAAACAACAGTCGGGCTAAACTTTAAGTAAGCAAGGTTCCTCTCTATTATTAATACAGTCAGACACTCTGGATTAAATATCTTTAAAATGTTTGTAACTATAAATCACGTTTTTCTTTTTTTTTTTTTTTTTTTTTAAATGAAGTCACCCATCATCCCAAAATCCCAGGTTTGGATGTGTCTGCCTTTGTCTTTTTCCTGTGCCTGCTCTCCTGAAGTGTTTGGGTTTGTTTGCATAGAGACTGATGGAGAATAACATCTTTGTAAAGCTTCTAAGTGCAGGACAGCCTTGCACCTCTCACTTCCTTTCCTGAATTCAGAGGGGTTCTAGCTCTCACCAGGTGTTTTCAAACACAGTATTCTTCCAGGTGCCTGAAGCAGCTTAAATAGAGCTCAAAGCACCTGAGGCTAGAAATTGGGGAATTCCCATGGAGCTGTGGTTTTTGGGTTATATAATTAGCACAGATGCCATTCACAAGGTTCTGCAACTGCTCTTGTGCAGATTGTGTGGACCTGTTCAGCATGAGTCTGGGATTTCCTTTAAGAACTCTTTACTTTCCAGGGTGTTTCTAAAGCTTTGGCAGGAAATTCTGGTGTCTGATCTCCTTAGTAGGAATGCCAGGTGTGGCTGCCTGTAAAGGATGAATGTTAAGTTTAGGGAGAGTTGTGCTGTGGGGGGAAGAGTGCATGCTGTGAAGAACGCTACCTGTTCCCAGGTCATCTCTAGGTCTTATTCTGCAATTGCATTATGAACTTGGATCTAAACTACTGCCATTTCCTGGCCACAGAAAAACAGATTTCTTGCTTTGTCTAGTAGAATTCCTCCTTCCTAAGACAATTCTCCAAAGTGCCCAGTGATTTTTTTTTTTAATATATAATTTTATTAGTCTGAATCCAATTTAGAACTGGAGTCTTGGTGTTTCTCAAGAGGTGATTAATGTTGAACACTTAATATTTTAGATGCATACCAGTAATCTTAAGTAAAAATATTTAATTCAGTTCTGAAATACAGCAGTGGTCTGTTGTTTTGGACAAAGTCTGTCCTGTCTTTCCCACATCACTGACTGTTAGGTCTTAAATGTCTCTCAGATTTAGCTCTTCCCATTGCCTTTCCCCTTCCTATTGAAGTAGGCAGACTCTGGAGGAGGGCACTCTGTCCTGACCCATACAAGTGTTAAGGACACACTAATGAGCTCTGGGGTCATTAGAATTTCTTAATCTGAGAGGTGAGATCACTGAACTTTGTTTCATGGCAAATGTTTGGCTTTAGCTCTGGAATGAGCTTGTCACCAGTGAACTGGACACCTCAGCTGATCCATACACCTCTTACTTGGGAATAGCTGACTCCTCCTGTGGCAGGAGAAGCAGGAGTGAGCTGTGTACAGTACTAGGGGTGAATGACTTCTGCTGACTTCAGTTGACTTAACCAGAGCAGCAGGAGAACCACAGGAGCATTCATCCGTTCAGTTGCTCCCAGGAAGGCAGCACAAGGCATTTCTTCCAGCACAGCTCTCTCAAGTCCTTTGAGCCAAGCAAGACCTGTCTGTTGGCTGCCCTGCTTTGTAACATAACCCTGCAGGACTGGTGGCCTTTAGGCTTTTGCCTTTTAAAGAGATCAAGTCATATTTCATTCAAATGTGCTTTTTCTCTTCTGAAACATTATGGTGCTGGAGCAGGGAAGGGCAGAGTTAAACAGGCTGCCTTGCACACAGATGATTTACTTAAGTGTGGTCACTACAGTGAGTCACAGAAAGAAAGAACTGGCTTCTGCGGTCAGGGAGGAGGTGAAAGGAAGCTGTGGAGCACATTAACCACAGAAACAGCTTCTACCAAGCTGGCTCATGCCATAAATGTGGCTTGGCAAAATACAGAAGGAAGTTAAAATGCTTGAGGTCTGGTACTGTGCGCTGTTGAGGCACAAGATTGAGTAACTGGGCCAAACACAAAGTGGCATTCACTGTGTGCAGTATGGTGCCTCCAGATTAAGCACGAGGAGAGAAGAAAGGAAAGAAAGCAGGTGCTCAACTTTAGTGTTTCTATTAATAATCAGCTTAGTAAAAGCTTGCAAGTAGCTCCATGCAGATGGAATCAGCTTTCTGGGCATTCAGATGGAGCCTCCTGCTGCCAACAGTGTAACACAACATAGTTAACTTGTAATAATCTCTTATTCTAACTTGTAGAACTCTGGCAGCCTGTGGGTGATATTTCATCTACACTGAGGGTAGCTGGCACACTCGTTCCAAGTTACCTGCTGGGAAGCAAATGCACAGGCAGTGGAAACAAGGTCGAGTCACTTGTGAAGAGCAGAGAGATGTATTATATAGGGATGGGGTATGGAAGGCCAAGGAACTTGGCAAAGCATGCAAAAAATAACACAAAGGGCTCCTACACATATGTTAACCAGAAAAGAAAGGTCAAAGGTGATGGTTTTTAAGGTGATGGTTTTTAAGGTGCTTTCCAACCTAGGTCACTCTACAATCCTATGATGAAATGCATTGCAAAACAAGGCTTTTAAAAAACAAGAGGTTATCTAGATCAAGGGAAATAATATTTGTTTTCAGGACTGCAGTGCTTGTGTTGTTTACACGTCTTGCAAAACCTTACTGCTTTTGCATGCCAGAATGGTTGTTCACAACTGCTTTGAAATAAAGCTGTATCTGTCCTTTTTTTTGCAATAATCTTGGCAGCTTCAAATGGCACAACACTGGTGTCAGTGATTCCATCTCAGATGTTTAAGCAGTGTAGCAAATGGGGAAATGTAGTCACTGAAGATGACTTTAAACTCACTTGTAAATTTAAAACCAAGAGGACTCCTGCAATAATTATTTTGTGCAGCAAACTGCTGAAGATGTCACAAAGCAGTTCTGAACTTGTACAAGTGAGTCTTACTAGCTTCACTAACATGCTGTGTGTTTCCTTGCAGATGGTTCCACCAAGGCCCCAATCCCCACACTGGTACACAGGACTGGCTTTACTCTGGCAACTACTGGGACAGAAACTACTTTAACTTGCCTGATATTTATTAAAATGCAGTAAGGAGCCTCTGACTGATACAAATAAGTCTTAATCCGTTTTAATGTTTTCCCTTGTTTTACTTATCTCCTGAAAATACTGACATGTTATCAAACAGAATATTAAGCATCTCTGCAATAAATCTGGTGGTACATGATCTGCAGTCCTAAAGGTAGGGGGAATAACTTTTCTGGCTGATGGTGGGTCCTGCGTGGACAAAGTCGCTGTGGTTTCAAGCTGTCCTGAGTACACCTATATTAGGTTGTGGTGTATGAGGAATAGAACACCTTCAGCTGTTCTGTGAATACTTTATTTTGTAGATAACATTGGCACAAGTAAAACCAGTTTTATTTATTGTGACACGGGCAAGTTTAAAAAGCACACAAAGTAATTGCAATATTCTATCTTTAAATGAAGAAAAGGGTCTCACTTCTGTAAAGATGTAATTTTTCATAAAGTGACTTTTCTTTAACTAAAGTAATTCCCTTGAAGCCTGAGCTCCGCTCAGGAGATTCCAGAAGTGTTCCCATCTCTGGAGCAGTAATGCAGTTGTTTAAGCTGGTAACATTACTCAGAGGTTATTTATTCAATGTTTTGTGCAGTGTGTTTTGAATTTTGCTCTCCTGTTTTGCTACCAACCTTATGGTTTAAGGAATTAAGAGCCATTTAAATATCTACAGATTTGATTTGAACTGCACACTAGCAACAGGTTTTAAAAGAATCTGTTTCATGCACTAGAAGTTCCGGTGCCCAGCACCACTGCAAGCACCTAACCAGCCCAGGAATGACCTGGTGGAACATGGCAGGGGGACAGGACTGTGTCTGTACTGTGCAAACTCCCTGGGAGGAAGTCTTGTGCATTTCAAAGGTAGTACAGCACCTCAGTGAGGCCTCCTGTGCACAGCTGCTTTACCCCTTTTCAGTGGGGTGCATTCAATCTTAGTCTGTTTATATTGAACTGTGTACAGAGCTTCTAGAGGGCGAGCTGCTCTTTGTACAATATTTTAACTGCTGTCTGGAGGTTAGTGTTAATTGAATAATTTAATTGCTACTAAATAAAGGCTTCAAAACTTCTTGCATCCAGTCTAAAGTGAGTGGTGTTCAACAGTGCTGACCCCTTCTGAGCAAGCCTGATCCAAAACCTGCTGCAGTAGGAGGACAGGTAGTATGTTTCTCTGTGCTCCAGGGACCTCTCTTCTCCCTAAGCAAGGAAGAGTCTCCTTCTAGGGGGTGGGGAGGGCTGCTTCCTGCAGCTTGAGCTTTGAGTGGACTGCTGAAACTGTTAATAAGGCAATGAGATGCTTTCTATTTTTATTCTAAGCACTACTCGCATTACCCAGGTCCTGATGCTGAGACATATTTGCATAGATAAGGGAAAGCTTTTTCCTTGGCAGCCTTTCCTGCGAGGGGCCAGCTCTCACAGTGACCTGTAGATGCAGGAGTTTAATACCTGTTCTATCTGTAGCAAGCCTCTACTCTGGCCAGAGCTTCTTGAAATGTGTCTTGACTTCTGTGCAGCTTCCAGGTGTGAGTCTGAGATGCAGAGAAGCAGCGTGGCTGTTGGGTCAGTGCAGGTCACACAGCACTGAACACTCAGTGCTAAGGAAAGCAAAGCATTTAGATCCTGCCTGCCCCCCATGACTACACCGTGGCAGCACAATGAGAGGCTGGGTGCAACAGCTCCAGCAGATGTGGCAGCGAGCACAGTTCATGCAAAGCTAATATTGGGGATGTTCAATATGGGAATGTAGTTGTAATTGCAAAAAATTTTAAAATTGTTTTGATCATTTGCTTAACATTATTTGACTTATTGCAATGTAAACTCCATCTACCCTGACCTCTTCCTCAAGTGCAAACAGCCTCTCTGCTCTACCTGTTTAAAAATTAACATGAACTCAGTAGGTAAGTGTAGAACTACTTTAGGTGCTGCCTAAATGCACTCTAAGGGGGGAGTATTTTGCCCCACTCTGAATATTACACAAATGCTAGAAGTTCAGGCTACAGGCAAAAAGATGTGTATAAATGAGATTAAGAATGTGGCTCTTTTAGAATAAAATCAGAGCAGGACTTGCAAACAGTTACAAGCAGAGGAAGGCAACTAGTTTAATGAATCATCTCTAACATTATTTTATTTTGAAAAGGGTCAAATTAAGTTTCTAGTAGTAAAATCCAAACAGTAGCATGGTCCTGTGTGGGAAGCAAGCTAGCTTCTTCAGTTCCCTGTTATGGCCATGGGGTCTGATGTAATGGTAGCCTGTTCTTGCAGTACTGTAACTTTCTGCAGGAGCACTTAGTATTGTGTGCTCCTGCAAGCTGGTCTTTGCAGACATCAGCCAGAAGGATGGCAACTGGGAAAACATTGGCTTGTATGGCTTAGCTGCACTTTCAGCTGCAGAATTAAAACCAGGATTTATTGATTTCTCATCAGGCCATGCAGTGGATCTCCTCCTTGCACCAGCATCTGGCTGTCCAAAGATGGCATGAGTAAGAAACAGGTTTCCAGTCCTCTATGAACATCAGAGCCCACTAGAACAAAAAGTGAAGAATTTCCCCACTTCATTTTTCTTGCATCACAAAATTTGGAGCAGATATTTGTGGCAGCTGACCATGTTGTCGATCTTTCCCCTGGAAAAGCTGAGCATTGCCCAGGAATAAGGACCACCCCCCCCCACCTCCAGCAGGACAAAGGCTTTGTGGTAATTTTTTGTCTCAACTAACTTAGACAACCCAAGGTTCACACATTAGAGTGTGGTGGATGTACCAGGCACCTGAGGCTAAAAAGACAGAAACCATTGTTGGAATCAGGAGCAGTGAGTTCCAGTCATATTGTAAATCTTTATGTCTTAAACAAACACACCTAGACCTAGAAAGCAAGCATAATACAGAAGGGATCTGGGACAGCAAACACCATTTGGTATGTGGGTAACAAACACCTGCAACCTGGAAAATAAAAAATAAAATTAATTGTCAGAGCAGAGGTTGTTTTGTCTGATATTTCTGAAACTGAACTTTGACAAACTTGCCTAGAAGTTTGGCTTTTTTCACAAAAAGCCATTGTTAATCTCTAAATCTACCTAAGCTCAACTCTCCTTTACAAAAGGCTCTGCTGTTGCAGGGAGAGTAGGATCAGGACAGCTCCACACTGGAGGATCTCTCCAGCTGGGCAAGAGCTGAGCTGGGCACACACCACCACAGGGAAGAGATGCTGGTGAAGGCCTCACCTGGAGAGATGGGCACCAGCTCTCTTGTTCCTTGTGGAAGGATGACCAGTGCTTGGCCCACTTAGCCCAGCTGCAGAAACGCACCAAGTCAGCCACCACAGGCATCCACCACCATTTTTTTTTCTAAATTGAAAAACTTAGGTCACTGCTGGAATAAATTATTTTTCAGGCAAAGACAATAAAAACTAGGGCTCCAACTATTCACCTCTCTTTAGCCACAGGGCACATGGATTATATCTTAGGTCCCTGACATCTGCTTCAGAAAATACAGGTTTTCAGCAAGATCATTTGGCATGAATGGGCATGTTCCCATCACTCTTACCTGCTTCTTTGCCCTCAGGAGTACAGAATCCTGGCCAGAGCCACATTTCTTGGACCAAAAGGCAGTGAAATCTAACACATGCAAGGGGGCCAGGCAGACAGTGTTGGTTCATTAGTTTCTTAGAAGTCACCTCTAACCCTGCATTGCACCAAGAAGAGGTGATTTATTTACCACTAAGCTGTAGAGCTGGAAGCTGGAAATGGGAAGATGACATGAATGCCCAAACTTTCTTACCTGACAAGACAAACTTGCTCAGTTTGAATCCACTTAATTGGTAGATTCTGTTCTCTCACGACGGCAATTAAATCATCAGATGGACCTAAGGTCGTAGTACTCGAGGCCTGGCTTGCATTTAATGGCTGCTTCATCTTGAACAGATAAATTTGTTTGGTCTACGAAGGGAATTACTTTGCAAACTGCTCTATAAAAGATGAAACCTCTGGATCCATAATCAGCTCATCATCCCAACACAATGATACAACCTCACTGGTTGAGGTAACTTTCACTGCAGAAAGGTACAACCTGTGATGGATCACTAGGAGCAGGTGATGGTAGAGGTGAAAGGTGATGATTGTAAAACCAGCACAGTAGCAGAAGAGAAGACCAGTCTTTCAGTGCATCATCACAGCTCAGCACTGAGCTGCTTTCTGAATGACATCAGAAATTATGAGGGACATTATTCAAAGCATTACAGAGCTAAATCCTCTCTGAAAAAACATTATTCTACCTGCCAGCCCAAGCCAAGTCAGACCCATTTATAACCTGTCAGTATTGGGCAGAGCCACAGAAAGGAATGGCTGCCTTGCAGCTGTGCAATCCAGTTAGCTCCCTACTGGTGCACAAGCCCCAAATCCTCTACTGGCACTGTTGAGTGGGAGACTCCAGAGGAAGTCTTGCTCCTAGCCCAAGTGCTGTGACTGTAACTGCCCTGGTGCCTCCTGGATGGTTGGACAGAGATGTTTCCTTTACACAGGCACTCAGATGACAACATCTGAATTACACAGCCTCTCTCTCATCATATTTGAAAAGTCACAGCAATCAGGCAAAGTCCCCAGTGACTGGAGAAAAGGGAGCATCACATCTGTTTTTAAAAAAAGGTGATGAGGACTGTAGGAGCTACCAACCAGTCAGCCTTGCCTCTGTGCCTGGTAAGATCATGGTACAGCTCATCCTGGAAGATATATCAAAACATATGGAAGACAAAGAGGAGGTGAAAGCCAACAGGAGCTGCAGCTTCTCTGAGGGCAAATAGTACCAGACTGATCTAGTGGCCTTGGATGATGGAGTGATGCATTAATGGACAAGGGATGAGCTATGGATGTCATCTTCTGGAGGTCTGGAAGATCTTTAACAGTCCCTCCCAACATTCTGGCTGCTAAATTGGAGATACATGGGTTTGATGGATAAGGAAGTGGCTAGATGGGTGAAAACAAACCAGCAATAAGTGGACCCTCAAGGGTCTGTACTGGGACCAAAACTATTGGTAACAAGTCTGTAGCAGACGTGTTACTGTCTCTTCAATGAGAGCAATATCAAGTGCACCCTCAGCACATGGCACCAAGCTGACTGTGGTGCAGTTGATTTACCAGAGGGAAGAGATGCTATCCAAAGGGACCTGGACAGGCTTGAGGACTGGGCCCACACATATTGCCTGAAGTTCTGCCAAGGCCAAGTGCAAGATCTTGCATCTGCCCACAGCATTCACACATTCCCATGAGCCGCTGCCTTTTCCCCCTCCCCACACTACCATGAAACCTGTTCCTGCTCTCTGCTGCTGACTTCCCTAATGCCCAGCACAGGCAGAACCCTTCTAGGCAAGTGCCTTTGCCAAAACCTGCTTTCCTCACTAGCAGCCAAGTCAGACATTTCTTCCCAGCACAGGATGAGGGTAATTTTTCCCCTCAGCCTCAGGCTATGATCCCATCACACAATCTAAGGCTGCAACCTGTGGAAAGCAGAAAGGCTGCAGCCACATCCCACACCTCTGCCAGCCGTGGTAAAGGGGTGGGTGCACCAACCATCCCCTGCCTTACAGCCTTTAAAGACAGGTGACAATCAAGGGATTTGAACCAACAAACTGCAAAATACAGCACCTGAGAAGCAATGTTCCTTGGTGGCCTCTGACAGAGGCTCAGAGGACACAGCTAGAGACTGTAACCTCTTCAGCCACATCCCAAGAGGAACAAGGTTACTCCTTTATAATGGCTTTGTTTGTACTGCAGAATCTTATGATTGCAAGGGCAAACCCTGAAACAAACCTCACCTGCCCAGGTGATCAGAGCAGGTGACATTTGCTTCCCAGCCCACAGTATGTACAAAAGATCATTTTCTGTTCCAATACAACAGGCACAGGAAAGGTCACCTCGTAGTGCTGGATTTTCAAGGTTAACACTGTGTTTTGGAGGATCATGAAGACAGATCACATGGGCAAGGCATGATCTGGAGTCTGCTGAGGGATAAAAACTTTAACCACCAACATTGCTGCAGATCAGCCTTTGTTAATTGTTGGAAAAACCATTGCCTGCCTACTTGCTCTTGCATTCTTAGATGTCTGCATCTCTACACAAACCTGAGGGAACTCCAGCAGTACTGAAGATTTAAAACTCATGGGTGCTAAAGCATTTAGAAAAATCTACAATAGCTTCTTTTTAAAAGTAACATACTTGCAGCAGAACTCTCTGCTAATTATGAATGACTTTCAAGTTTATTCACAGGAAAGTATGCTAATGGTACACTCACCACAAAATGCTTCTTGAATTCTTATAATTTCTCAAGAAAACTTCTCACATTATTGCTTCAGTCCTGGAGAGTGACAACACAGATTATAGTATTTAAAACATTAAATATTCATATGTAATGACTTGTGAAACTAGGAAGAAGAGCTTCCTATAGAAAGAATATTTCAAGAATATATGTATGAGAAGTAGAAAATGCATCATTTTTGCAGTAGGGAGAGCAATCCAAAGTCTAGATTTCTGCATTGAGAGCACATGGAAGCAGCACACCTTGATAAAGGCATTACACATACCTGAGTGTGTAGGTAGCCATGATTACTTCAAAACCATTCTCAATGAATACAGAGCAGAGGAGAACTTGCACATTTGCTTCTCTGGAAAACTTTAGGAACACCAGGTATGCAAAGTTCTGCACAGCAAAAGCTTCAAAGATGCTTAGCACAGATGTCATAGACCACAGAAAAATGTATTACCAGAGGTGACAGAACTGAAGCACAAACCTCCATAAACATTTGAAAAGGCTGCAGGACCTAACATAAAATTGTGTGTCTGAAACTAAACAGTGGCTATAGGAAAAAATATGTCTGGAAACTAACTCACTGTGCTGGAACTTTAATGCTGGTTTTGGAAGCCTTCAAGAGCAATGTACCAGGTACTTTACACATCACCCTTCAGCCCCATGAGGAAGGGCCTGTCAGCCCAAGAGCAGCCTGCCCAACTGAGGTCGTTGCTTTGTCCTACCACATTTTGCCACTCTGCAAAAGTAATAGATTCCACACAACGTTGACATCTAAGAGCCTGGCCAGAAGTTCAGCAAATCAAGGTCCCAGATAAACATTGTTTTTCTACTAGAAAAGGAATCAGGTCTTTCATTAACTGGGAAGAAGTCTGTGTCCCAGCAGTACAACTGTATTTTTTCAATACAGTAAACACTTTGCTTTTACTGAAAGACTGGGAGGTCTTTATGACAAAAATGATTTTGCTTAGAAAATTCTGACAACCTCTTTCTCCCTTCTTTCTCAAATCCTCAACTCAAACAAGTAATTTCTTTTCCTTTTAACCTCTGCCCACCTGGGCATCTCCTCTAGGTGAGCACAGATTGCCAGAAATGCCTGAACAGCACTGACCAGCAGCCAGTCCCGCTGAGCTTAAGAGATTACTTGACTGGACCACTATCATGGAATAGGTCACATCAAGAGATAAGCAGCATTTTGTAAAAAGCAACAATGGAAAAATTAGGGCTAAGAGTCAGACAACTGCACATGAACTCCCCATGGCTGACTCTCACTGGTGGTTAAAACACAGGGGTTTAGTAGATGGTGAAGATCCTGGGCAATTGTGCAAAGGGGTTCTGAGCAGAAGCAGGGAAGAAATATGCAACTAATATGCACCTACACTGGTGACCTGTGGTGGGTCCAGCTGTGGTGTCCAAACACACATCAAAAAAGTGATCAGAAATGGAAATAATTCAGCATTTAATTCTGGAAAGGCTGCCTTTAAGTTGAATTTCTGTGTGATAGGAAATGGGTGGGGAAGAGGCCAGGTGAGCAGGAACACTTTTCACCATCTCCTAACAATAGTACACTTTGTGACTTGAACAAGTCTATTACTCCTAAATTTCACTTTTCCTTCGTGCTCTAGGCCGTCTGCAAAGCTGACAGATGCTACTGGTTGCCCAGCTGCCTTAAAATAAAAAGATTAGCATAAATTTACTTAAGATTAGCTTTAACAATATTTGTTTGAGATTGCATAACTTCTAATGAAAGTGCTTCCTACTAGTGGTGTTTCATAATAATTGCTGGAAAGGGAAGTTGAATGCTGTACAGGCCACTCTGCTTTCACCCCACTGCAAGGTTTGATCAGTCCTACACCAACCTAACACCTACCCCTGTTCAGACTTCAGCAGGTACAGAGCAGTTCTTAAACACAACAATCACATTGTTGCAAACTGAAAAGCAATGCAGTACAGTGTTTAGGGAATTTTATTTAGGAATAAAGCATAACTAGAATATGAAACAAGCATTCCAAGTCAGAGAAATTAAAAGTGCTTGCTTTAGAGTAAATTAGAAACACTTTTCAAAGGTGTAGGAATGCAACAAATACAAATGGTGGTTCTTTTCCTGCAATGAAGAACAAGTGAATTTGATGTCTTAAAAATGTACCTTAAAGCTTGTTCACTCTATAGTTGAGCTCAACATGTAACTCACTTGCTAATCCAGGAGACTGTAATTATACTGAAAGAACAAAGGCTGGAGGTAATTGCTGACTAGAAAACCTTGTTACAGAATCACATAACATCCTAGTTTTCCCACTATTGGTATCATCTTGTTCAGAAGGCCACCTATTAGAAGTCAAACTCAAGAAGCAAAGGAACAAAATTCATGTTCACATTTCTTTTAATTTTACTCAGAAATATAAAAGTGCAAGTTCTGTAAATTAACAACATTTACAGTACATCACAATAAATATGCCACCTTGTGACATCTAAAAATTCTAGTTATGTATTTGAAATGAGTCGTACTGAGATAAAAACTGCATCAACATCAACAAAAATTACCTGTCCCAGTAAAGATGGCCTTAATATATTAATTAGCAAGATGCATATTCCATTATTGCTATTAGACCATGCCTCCGAGTTCCACAGTATAAAAACTTACTAGTTTACACAAAAGACCATTGATTTTTTTTTTCTCATCACAGGCACAATCTAACATAAAAAATAATTTTGCCATACACAGTGTAGGAGGGTCTCCTACAAGGAGAGTAGGGAAAAAAAATAATACAGAAACATACAGATGTCATAATTTTCTAAGCCCACAGGAAAGCTGCACTTTGCACAGAGTTATTGAACTGTTACATGAACATATAGTGTCTTTCTATTCCCACTCCTGGCCTGGTGAGAACAGGCCTTTTAGTAAATTTACTACAATTTTCTAGCTACCTCCAAGTATGCAGACTCTAAATATCCCAACATAAATCGCATGCAGGTGCTTTGTGTCCTGAACAGCCAAGTCTCACATCATATTTAAGGAGTGTATTTAAAAAGAATTTTGCCAGTAGCTGCACCATTCCTAGCTATTTACCCAGAATAGACTGTCTGATTGCAAAACATTAAAAGTCAGATAGGACAAAATAAGATTTCAAGTACATTAAAGTCCATTTTTAAAATAATTATTTGAACTCTAAGCAGTCACTATATACATATACAATATATAATTTTCTAGTCAATACTTATTTGGATTGACCAAATAAGGTTGAACACTCATTTATGACTCAATATTACTGTCAAAGTGGAATAAAAAAACCCCAGTGTACTACCTGTAACACACCTAGATTATAGAAAAATAAAACTGCTTTTTTTAAAGAGTTCCTGCTCTCCTTCAGGAACTGCAACAGAAGTGTTAAACTGCTCTAGGAATGCCTTTCATAGCAGAACTGTGTCTTTCTAGAGAGAAATAAAAGTGTCACAACCATTTCATGTGGCCTACCAAACAGGACATTATTTCTCTCCTCCATATCAGTCTTGCTTTAGATGTAACCTCAAAAGCAAATCAATGAAGGTTAGGTGTGGGCAAATTCTAGAACTTTGGCAACATGCTCTACAAAAAGGTAACAAGAAATTAAAAAAAAAAAGCTTAAGCTAAGGAACTGTTTAAGGCAACCTGACCAAAGTAAAGATAAGGCTTTTGGATAACTATTTCCAAGGATATCCAGTTTTCTTAGCTTTGGAAAGTAACATAATTCAACTAACTTTATGGTCAGATTTCCATTCATAAGCTTCTTTAAAAAAATATTTACCTTCCTAGAATATAATATTAGCTGAATATAAAGCATAAGGAAATACTACACATTACAGACAAAAGTAAAAAAAAAAAGCTACAAATAAGCACACTGATGGCCAAGTATTAAAAATTAATATGGTCATTGCAAGTTTCAGGCTCTCTGAGGTATTTCAATAACTCAATGTCACAGGCTTGAAATACTATACAGAGACTGAAGATATTGTAATATTGGTGTAACTAACAAAGCAGATTTGTGGGTTGGCATTTTGTTTGGTTGCAGGTTTTTTAAATACCTTTAAAGGTCACTGCCATAAGGATCCAGCAGCTTGAATGAAAAACATGTGAAATCTTAATAACAATCTTGGTAATATTCAGAATATAAGAGCCAAAATAAGAAGTGCCCAAGCAGTAGCTGCATGTCAAAGTATTTGTCTGGAATGTACCAGAAGCAAAGAACCTAAATATTGACATCACTGATATCACAAATATGAGCTGGGTTGGGAGGGAAGGGATAAAGAATAAAAGGGGATGAGAGGTTTAAAATTCACCATTAGTCATCATGAGGTAACCAGCATAAGCCACTAAAATTTAGTAAGATACGCTTTTTCTTACTTTACAGTTTTTCTCCTCCTCCTGTGTACTGGCTTATACTTGGGAGAAAAAGGACTATTCTGACTATTTCCAGCCTCAACATTTAAACCAACTACTTATTTTGCATTATTGTAATCAAACCAAAAGTGCTCCTCCTGCCAAATTTTAGATGTAGATCTGTTTTAAAAGGTAAAAATCCACCTTGTCAATGTTGTTGAAGTAAATCATGTGCTTATTTAGGCTCACCCATAAGAGTTACAAGTAATTGTGTTCAGCTTGGTTTGAACAAAATAAAATATGAAGAGTTAAAAACACAAGGTCACTTAACCTTCTTCCTGGTTGATTCACCTTTAGTTAAGATTGTAATGTTTTTACTCAGCCATACCAACTCTGACCATACTAGGAAAGTGTCTCTGGCACAAGTGGTTTTCAGAAGAAAAGCTGTACTTCCCAACAGCTCTTTCTTCTGCTTCATCCTAAAGTGCAGAAACTGTGGGAAAGAATATCAAGCCTTCCTGTCGGTCACTGTGGAACCACTTCCCTTAGAGAGGCTAAGGCTGCGTGTATGCGGACGTGCAATCTGTTCTCAAAGTCATAGCCAGAAAATTCCTCCTGGGGGGGAAAAAAAAAACAAGGGAAAAAACCTCAAACATATACTTATTAGCCTCCTTCACTTCAAGATATGAAGATAATTTTGCTATTAATGCTTTAAAAATCACATTACAAAGCAGTCTGAGGAAAAAAGGTGACCTGGCGATTGCATGTTGCAATATCCCCACATTACCCCACAGCAAAGGAATTATTACAGAAATTCCAAGTTGGTAAAGAGAGCAGATTGAAGCCCATATAGTTTAAGAGCACCTGAAAGGTTCTACTAGTCCAAAAGCTCCAGAAAATCCCAACAGGCCCAAGGCAGGAACCAGTTGGAACAGACAAGGAATGGAGAATTGTCATTTTCAAAATATTTGTAGCCAAATCTTGGTTGAAAATCTTATCAAGGTTCTAACACTGCAAGAGCTGTCAGTGATGTGGGCTCTGTGTGATGACTGACCTAGGAGCACTTATCTATGGAGCACACATAAATGTGTATCATGCACATTAATGCACATCTACATGACAGGAGGTGTAGATTACAGGTGAGGGACATCACTGCTTAACACCCACTCGCCCTGCCCCAAACCCCTGAAAACACAACCTCCCAAATGCCCTTTCATCTCAGACAGTTAAATTAGAAAGTGCATCAGTTTTTACCTTGGCTTGGAGCAGTAAGGTTTTGCCTCTTGGCACAGTCTACAAAAAGACGAACATTGCATTGGAAACACATCGCAAATTTTACAGAAAATACTTTAAGTAAATGAGCTGGTGAGACTTGAGTAGCATCTCTACCTTTGGAAAAGGTACTGAGCAGACAAAACCCTCTCAAATTAGGAAACTGGAAATACTAATCAGGCACCCAGGAGAAGCACTATTATGTATTTCTAGTGTTCTACAGAAAAAGAGAAATTGCAGAAATTATAAAATCCTATTCCCTTCTATTTCTTAACCATTGTGGAGCTCTAGCGTGACACCAGCTACTAAATGAAATTTTGTATAAACAGGATCCACTCACCTCTAGTTCTAGCTCTGCCTTCCCCTACCCCATCCCACTTTATTGAAGTCAAGCACCATTTACCTCTTCATTTTCTGAGTGCCACAAGAGGGAGTTTCCTCCACATCCTTCTTATGCTAAACGCTCCTCCAGCCCTCAAACACCCTACATGAGGCACATTCAGTTACTGTGTGCACACACTACATGTAAAGCAGGAGGAAGGACTCCTCTCACATTCTTCAAATCTTAACATACCTGCACTACCCACCATATTTTTAGGGTTTTTTTTAAGAGACACTTGACATGATCAAATTTAAACATGAACGTGGAAAGGCAGGCAGCAGGAACATTATGGGACTCAGACCTTCTTTCTAGTCTTCAAGTCTCCAGCTCTAAGTCTTAGGGCAGCAGGGTTTTCAAAAAGGAAATTACTTCTAAAAGCATTTTCTAGTTGTGTCCTTTGCCATGATAATTGTTTCTACTGAAAGATTTTCCTCTCCTTCCCCCTTTAAGGGGAAGGCTCTACTAAACCTGACAACACCAAAACCAACTGAAAACAGAATCTTAAGAATATGAGATACTATCAGCCCAACTACTTCAAACACTACATACAGTGAAGGGGGGTTCAAGTGATTACCCTCTAACCACTTCCCCCTAACCTGTCATCTGATTAATGACACAAGGTGGCATAAACAAGGTGCTACAAAAGGTGGCATAAACTCCAAGGACTGGGGTTATACATTTGAGGAAGGAAACAGCACCAAAAATTTGCTCTGGTTTAAGATTCTCAGAGGTAGGGTGTGTGCAAAGACCTGAACAATTAAATGTACTGTCAGCCAAGCCATTTGGACAATTTGAAAGCCAGGTGAATTATTTTACTCCTCATCCTGAACAACAAAACCCTCACCACTTCCACTTCAGGGTGGAAGTCAAAATGCCCACAACAAATATCTCTAATGGAATTTAAATGACTTAAAAAAACCACTTGCTATTTTGAGAGGGCATCAAATTCTATTTGAAGGGGATAAGTACAGGTAAACTTTGAATGGCATCCAACAGGGCATTAAATAGGTAAGAAAAGGACCCTAGGCATCTACCACACTAAAGACAAGAAATCCCTGCCTACTCAGGGCATTCTGGCCAGGCCTTTGTTGCCACCAGCAGCAGGAACACTCTCAATATTGAAAAACTAAGACATTGTGACCTAAAACACATTCTGTTTCTTGGATTGAACTCCCTTCACCCACAATGCTGTAAGTTTCTTTATGGTAGGTATAAAACGAATTTTTAAAACTGTACTTTCAACATGCACAGTCAGCTACAAACTTGGTCTCATTCTTTGCATAGTGGTGTGTTGACTCCTTCCACTGCTTTGTTAAGTTTAAAACCAGGTCATGCAATTACCTCTGGATTGTCTAAGAGGATACAGCCAAGTTCATAGCAAGCATATGGCTGGACGTACAAGTTGCTTTGACGGGAGAGTTCATCTTTAGCAGCTCGCTGAAAGTACTGCAAAAATGAAAGGAAAAAAAGAAACCAAAGACTGCAGAAGTACATTAAAATTGACTGCCTGTTACTTCCAAATAATGCAGAGCTTTAAGCTTTAGAAATTAGCCAAAGCTAAAATGATAATACATTAAAAATTTACAATGGTATAGATTCTTAGATTTTTTTACCAACACTACTGTATCAAGGCAAAATTATTAGTTTGGATTTTTACCAAGTATTACAGTGACTGATTCAAGAGTTTTTCAACTTCATATTGAAAAAAATATTATCTCTAACAAGAAACTGTGACATCAAAGATGAAGTGCCCAGATTATTTAAGGGATGTTTGAGAGAAATGGGGCAGGGGAAAGGAGGGTTTAAAGCCAGCATCTTGCTGCTTGTATGAATAGCATTCTATTTTGGGAAGGAAAAAGGAGAGTTGTACCTACAGATCAAAACCTGGAGTGGTGGCAAAATTATTATTTGGTATGTGCTAATAATCAAATCCCTCTCTCTAACATCTTCAGAGAAGAAGCAGCAAACCTGTGCTTTCAAAAAGTCAGTCTCCAAGATACTTTAAAATAAAATTAATTTTCTTTGGTGGACAAAGTACATCTAGCAGAGCAACAACTTTTCTCTTATTCTTCCCAGCTTCCCCTTAACCCTTTTTACTACAAACCACTTTAAGTGTCATGTTCATTCAACAAAATCAATTACTTTCACAGCACAGAATATAATGAAGAGATGTTAAATCAGAAGGTTTTTAAAGAAACTGTTAGAATTCACAAACCAGAATGATCAATGGCACAGAAAAACTAATGACTTGCTTAATATTCTAACTCGAAAGTTTTTAAAAGAACAGTTTGTAAAATAGGAATAATGGTGGCAATTACCATTTAACAACTTACCTGAACAGCATCTTCAGAATTTCCTAAACATTTGTGTATGGCACCAAGAAGCAAATTCCTCAAACCAGCAGCTGATGAATCATCCACATCATGACAAGCTTAATGAAAAAGATTCCAGTTAACAAGGTGGATTGAAAAACTTTCTTAGACAAGAACTGTGACTTACATTGTGTGATAATTAAATTTTACCAGAAAAAGGAGATACTAGTAACATTAATAGAAACCCAAATAAGTGGTTTTCTTTTAAATACAACCCATTCTCCATGAATCTCATCAAGAAGTCTGTTACTCATGAGAGCAATTCCTAACAGGAATGAATGAGTTGAAGTCAAAGGCAGTTGGTGTCTTCCTCTCACAAAAGGAGGACTGATTTCTACTAGTCTTTGAAATATCCACTAAAAGGTAAAGTTAAGAACTAATCCTCTCCTTCTGGTGTTACAGGACACTGGTTTGTCCCACATATTGAAAGAAGAATACATAGTCCAAGTTAGAAGGAGCACAGGGCAGGCAATCAGACAAACCTGATTTTTTCTGAAGTCAAGTGACAGACGTACAAAAATCTGTCCTGGACTTAAGAACCCAGACTAGGGTGTTTTGGCATCACAATTCTCAGTGATGATAGGAGGATAAGGTTTATTTGCCAGACCTTAGCTGGTCCACAATCTGGGGACAGACTGTGCCTCAGCTGAGTAGTGCTCTGTTTCCAAGAAAAACTGAATCACAATGCATGGAACCCTTTCTAAACTAATCAGACTCCATTTTGATCAAGCTTATTAGTGCCAGCTCTGCTAAATCAAGGCGAGTTCCATGAGGAGCCATTTGCACTTGCTCACACCAGCACCTCCTAGAAGGAGAGAGTACAGGGTTTTTTATCCCCTAACTGCTGTGTCTGGTGCAGAGCAGCTCCTTGAACATTTTGCCTCACAGCATAAACACTGCTAGATCTTAACCAGCTCTGCATTCACAACACAGATAATCCAAAATCCAAAGAAGCCACCTATGGAAAATGATAACGTGGCTTTGTCAAGTATTTGCATTGTCAGCTCTCACTTGGATTACAAGTCTCAAGTTACTTGGCATTTTACTTACAGAGATGCAAGTGGATACAAATTAATTCCTTTAAGTCAAGGTCTAGCCTTGAGGAAAAGCCTGGAAATCCACCCCAACAAATTACAATCCAACTGTTCATGACAAGAGGAAACAAATGTGGAAAAAATAAACCCCTATTATTCATGTTTTTGAAATACACAGGTGCAGAAATAACACTCCCTGTACAGAAAACCTTCAACCAGGGACAGCTGATGCAGACATATTTGTCAGCATCAAACTTACAAGCAGTTTATCTCTGAATTTGAACCTGTACTGCTATTTCACATTAAAATGTGAATCACTGACTGGAAGCTTACTTACACAAGGGAGTGTGTGGGAGAGAATACAAACTCCCTGCATCCTCTAAACCTGACTGCTCTGAAGGCAAATGACAGCCACAAAAAATATTCGCATTTATTTTGATGTAAGTAAATCTGATTTTAAAGCCTACATTACCTTTGTGACTAGAAAACTAGGGATCTGAATATAACCCACTGCCAGCACACAACTTAAATGGCTAAGTCATCTCAAATTAAAACTAGAACAAACATCACTACTAGTCCTGACTCTTGACTTCAAGACAAGTTTTCTAACTTAACGTGAAAATTGTGTACAATCCCCAGAATTTCACAATTACAGAAAAAAGGAACTCCATGGTAGACAATTTTTATTTTCTAGATTAGCAAGTAATAATCAGAGGATTTTAGAATGGTTTGGGTTGGAAGGGACCTTAAAGACCATCTAGTTCCAGCACCATGCCATAGGCAGGGACACCTTTCACTAGACCAGGTTGCTCAAAGCCTCATCCAGCCTGTCCTGGAACACTCACCGAGATGGGACATCCACAGCTCCCCTGGGCAACCAGCTTCAGTGCCTCACCACCATCATAGTAATTTCTTCTTAATATCTAATCTAAAATCTACGTTCTTTCCATTTAAAGCCATTCCCCCTTGTCCTGTCACTCCTTGTCCTTGTAAAAAGCCCCTCCCCAGCTCTTTTGTAGGTCCCCTTTAAGTACTGAAAGGTTCTCTAAGCACTCCCTGAGGGCTTCTCTTCTCCAGCCTGAACATCCAAACTCTCTCAGCCTGTCCTCTTAGGAGAGGTACTCCAGCCCTCTGATAATCTGTGTGTCCAAACTCTGGACCTGCTCCAACAAGTCCATGTCTTTCTGGTGCTGAGCACCCCAGACCTGGACACAGCACTCCAGCTGGGATTACACCAGAGCAGAGCAGAGGGGCAGAAGCACCTTCCTGGACCTGCTGGCCACTCTGCTTTCCCTGCAGCCCAGGATGCAGTCAATGGACTGCCAATGCACATTGCCAGGTCATATTGAGCTTCTCCTCAAGCAGCTTGAAACTGTTTGCACAATGCAAAGAAGAGTGATCGCTGGATGGAGTGAGAAGCACTGAGCACTTCATGACACACACAGCTACCACAAGCTTCACATGACACCCAAAGTCAGCTGGAGATGAAGGAAGAGGCAACCACTAAGAAGGTCCCAGGACAAACAGACCTAGCATGTCATAGATAACCTCACATGATACCTGTTTCCTCTTACAAGAAAACTGATACGCAGGAATGAATAGGAAATCTTTATTTTTTTCTATTCTGTGGCTAGATTTAAATGAGTTACATTTTGCTTAGTGACTTGGAACAGTAACTATTATGCTGTTGTTGTATTTTAAGCAATGATTAACAAACAGTTACATGCAGCACGCAGTTACAACTTCTCTCCAAGAACTTGTAAAAATGAAGCATTAGGCTGAATTGTAATGGGTCATTATTTTTTTTGCTACTCACCTGTTTTTTGCTATGACACGTGCACACAAGTTAAAATTTTCATGCTACTGCAACTAGCTACTCCACTCAACACCATAAAATCATACATCTAATTTTAAAATGTAAATAAATCAAGGAGCCTTGTAAATAAATCAATCACATATACCTTGACTCATATGCTGTAGGTTTGAGAGGGAACAGTTTGGAAGGGCCTTCCATAAGTATAACACTTCAATGGATGCCAGGACACAGAGCTCTTTGGTTGGCATTTGTTTCCTAAATCTATCTGCCTGCAAAGTGGAAGAAAGAAGGAAGGGAGATTCATCACTTGTTCTTTTAGAGGGAACATGATACTCACAAATAATGTATTCCAAAACTAACTTCAACTGTTTTATAAAGTCATCCAACAACTTTATGAAAATAAAGTCAGTGGTAACTTTGCCTAAAGATTTGAAGACTAAAAATCAAAATCTTTCAATTAATTTAAGGGCTTACCACATTGATCAAAATTAAAACCTCTTTGTATGCAGCCTGACTGGGTTTTACAGTATTTCACAGTCCCAATACACAGTGTCTGGATGCTGACACAGTACCATCTGCAAGATCATCAGCTGAGAGCTATTTACTAGACAATTCCTAGCTCTCAAAAACAACTAAGGCTTTAACAGAAAAGACAAGAAAAAAAGAAGTAAGAAAGGCAAAGTCAGAAGGAAAATTACCAAAGCAACAAGAGTATCATGTATTTTTATCTTTAATTATTACTTTAGTTGTAGAGTGAATAGCTAATTCACATTTTCTTTGTTAGGTCCTTCAGATGACACTATTCTTTTCCCACCCTATTCCTTCCCACAAACTCTACAAAAGAAGCACAGCAGAAAAGAGACACATCCTGCTAAAGAAAATACTGAACTGAGAACTGACCTGTCATCACTGTACCAAAACAAGTGAGCCTACACAAAAACTAACCTTTTTCACTGAAAACTGTTCAATCTGATTGTTTTTTCTTTTGAAAAGCTTCTGAACTTCCTTGAACACATTCTGAGCACCATTGACATCACCAGTGGCTCCTTGACACACTGTAAGAATAGAGAAATAAAAATACATTAACAGTAATGGGATATGAAACAGGAAAAATTAAGATTAGATATAATATGGTCACAGAGAAAATCCTCCACACTCTCACCTCCAGAAAGTTATTTAGATTGAGGATTTGACCAACATGGTAATCTCAACTCCCCCAGGTATCCTCTCTGTTCATTAAAAAGTCAGTACTTATATCCATTAAAGGAAGTAATACCACCAAGCTTGTAAAGTGGTAATAATTCTGTCTGCATGGAGAGGGGTGTGTGCAGACAGGCAGGTACATGTATGAGCATGCAAGTGTTAATTATGGAAACAAACACAATTGTGCAAGTCAAGCCTGGCACAAAGCTGCATGTGCAGCAGTCAGTGTGGAAGGCATTGCATGCACCAGCAAGTTTTCCAAAAGAAAGCAATGCCAAAAACCTTACCACATCACTGACTTACCATTTAGCCAACACCCTGGATATACTCACCTGCTGTTAAATAAGCATAGTAGCACTGGGACCACCTGGATTCATTTTTAAGCCTTTCAAAAGATTCAAATGCATCTTTGAAGTTCATCTCTATCATGCTGCACCAACCTAAAAGCAACACTGATTTAATTTCAGGGAAAGTACACTAATTCAAACATGGTGTCAACATTATTGAAACACACAGTTCTGTTGTGTTTGTTTTGTTATGAAAGCTGGAGCTTGTTTAACAACTATAAAAGTAACCAGAAAATTAAAACCAAAACCAATTACAAATATTTAAAGTCTGGTTTAAATTTACTGGGACATTTTGAATCAGAAGATTCCACAGGAAACAATGAATCCCCATTTCAGAGCAGGAACAAAATTATACACCAAAAGCTCTCATTCTTAAAATTTAGATACTACGTTTTGTAGAATGCTGAAATTTACAACACTACTACTTTTCCCCTTATTTTGTACTATAACAAGATCCCATTTAAAGCTTGAAGCAACCAATCCTCTCCACTATAAAGATTTGTATACAAATTAAGACCATATATCATATCCTGCTTTTGACAGAAGAAAATGAAGACAAAATACAGACCCTGCAAACTGTGAAGCTTCACTAAACTGATTAGTTTTTGGCACAGAGACGATGAATCCATAGACAAGTCAGATAAATTTATTTTTAATTTTAAATAATACTCAGTAGGTTAACAGTTTGCCCTCGATTCCACAGTCTACTCTCTGGTTTTGCATCACCTTATACTTGCAGATAATTTTATTATGAAAAAGTGTTGAATTCTACTGGTCTAAACAAGATTATTACCATAATCTACCCAAGACAAAGGACAGTAATCTAAAATCTTTTTTGAAATCCTAGTAAGAAGTCTCCAGCTTGTTTACTGAAGCTGCCAGTCAAAACTTGAAAGTGAGCTATTTATAGTGTAACCACATCCAACATACCTATTTCATATAAGCAGACATGTTGAATCTCCCTTTGGTCTGTTGCAAGTTCCAAAGCAGTATGAAATGAGGTCAAGGCACTATTAATTTGACACTAACAAAAGTGAAAGAAAAAGAAAAAAAAATTCAGACAACTGAGATTTAAAAGTTGTTGGATAATTTAATTTTGATAGACAAAAAAAGTCTTATTTTTTTAATAGGTAGTTAATAAAAAACAGAGTAGAGGAATTTAATAGTGTAAAAGCAGCCAGGTCAGATCATGTCGCAACCTTCTACCTTAAAAATCAATGACTGTATTCCTCCTTATGTGCTATTAAGTCCAAAATTCATTAGGTTTGAGCAATAAACTTGTACTAGTTATTCCACCTTTAAACATCATATTTTTAGCACCTGCCAATGAAGTTTTGTTTTCTGTATAAAAGGATACCTTAAGCATTTGATTTCATTTACTTTGAACTTTTTACCTCTTTCCATATCCCTCAGAAACCCCTTTAAGCAATAGTTAATAGAGAATTCATAAATGCTTCATGACACATAAGAAGATAAAAAAGCATATGAGAGAAAAAGCATTTTGATAAAATCATTAGCTGGCAATAGCTTAGCAAGAAAGAGCTGAGATTTTTCTAAGAACTAGAATGATAGTTCTTTTGACTACCTAGTTTTCCCAGTCTGGGATGGGACTTGTCCCTATCAATCATTATGGGGGGGAATGAAAATCAATATTTAATTAGTTTTAAACATACCATATATTCCAATACAGCCTACACCAGCTTTAACACTGTTCCTGTATTTACTATCACATACATTTTTTATAACTTATACAATAGAAGAATCTTTAAGTCATTCTCTGCCTGAGAGAAACCCTTGAAAATGCAAACTTACCATCTATGCCAGCATAACTGAATTTTAAAAATTCCTACAAAAAAATCTTACGTCCAGGCACACACAGAGCTCTGAAATGATTGTATTAGGTTTCCTCCTTTGTCTCATCAGGGAAAACTGGTTTAGTTGCAAAGGAATGATTTAACTGTAAATAATATACATTGCATCAAGACAACACAATTGCCTGCACGGGGAGCCACAGCTGTATCACTGTAAACTCTGTACAGTTAGAAACCACAACAGTGATTGAAATAAAATCCTTGTTGGCAAGGCAGAAGAATACAGAACACAGAAAGACAGGTGAGTTATATGTGCCCTCAAAATTGTCAGGGAGCCTGAGCCAGGTACACTTTGTTCACTCCTGTAACTCTCCACTACACATTACTCCACTGATGCTGCACCACCCCAACACAACTACTCAGAAAGGGCTAGTCTTTCAGAAAAAATAAAATAACAGTTTAAAACTTTACTTCTGTACCAGAAATTCAAAAGCTCTGTAAATCTATGTTTCCAGTGCTTCTGAGGAAAATGACAAAAAAACAAAACAAAAAGAAAATCTAAATATTTAGTCCTCTTCTAGGATACACTGCCTTCTAAACCCCTAACCATCCTGCAATAGAAATCACTTATTCCATACAAAGACTACTGGCAATGAACTCATTGCAATGCTGTACACCTGCCTGGGACAGCACAAGAAATATCAACTACCTGGCAATACACAAGTCCAGTTTGTTGACTATTCAAATATTCTATAACCCACCTCTCTAACTCTCTAGATCTCTCAAGTGTTTTGACATTTGCCTAAGTTTTCCTTCAGCAGCAAGCTCATTTAAGTATGTTTCAGAGACATTCATCTTTAATTAAAGTTTCAATCATCTCCAGGGATTGCAGCAACATCCTGGAATATGAATTATTACTCTGGGTGGTAATTCTTAAATTAATTACTATCTGTTTACTGTTTTAAAAGAACTAGCAAAAATAATTAAGTCCTAGGTGTAACATCCTGACTGCATTTGAAGTTGATGTTCTTGAGATTTATAAATATACACATACACACATAATTCCTTCAACAGGCATCACTCACAACTCTCTTGGACATAATACAAAGACAAAAAAAGACTAACCATAAAATATGTAATATACAGAACTACATAACCATAAATAGGATTAATAAACCTAATGTTAGAAGCCTAATCTTACACTTCTGGACTTCAGAATAAAACTAAAAGCACCCCAACCCATCAACTAAGCATCTACAGAGTTTACCAAGACAAAGCAGCTTCCCAAGACAGCACAGATTTTCCTAGAGTTGTTCTGAAATCTCAAGACATTTTCCCTCCCTCAGAACTTCTCTATTCTCAATCACCACTCTGAATTCATAAAGCTTTTAAAAAGTCATGCTCAGAAATAAGGGAAAACCAAAAATCAATTTCTAAAATCTAACAATTTACACCAAAGGACATTATATAGACATTTCAAAGCCTGTACCTTCTATTCCTTAACACAAAAAAAAACCATTTTTCCTTAGACAAGTCACAAAATCCAACTAGAATAAAACTAGGACACTGTACTTTATAGCAACAAGTAACTCAAAAGCCAGCACAATTCCTGAAAATCAACCGTGACATTGCACGTCTTCAATTTTTTTTCCTTCAGACATCACTGTGATTTTCTTCCAGAAAGTTAAGACTTCTTGCTGTTACTGTTGTCCTCAGTCTACTTTTTTGTACCACACCCTCTCACCCCTAATTAAGAATGATGGTGCTGATACCATAACATCTACAAAAGGTAGCTAAAAAGCAAGAGTGCTTGTAGGCATTACAATTCAGCACATGTTACACTGCACATTTTCAGTAGCCTGCTCATCAACCACACTTTAGCACACCTGAAAGTACCACTGGTGCTCTGCCTGTCAGCTGAAGTCTTTAGGACTTTTTCCTTCAGACTATTTATATGCACCTACATGACCCATAGAAAATGTGGGTCAAGCCTCAGAACCTGAGGTTTTTTTGCAGATAGAGATTTCCTGTTGGTTTTAAATATATAAAATTTACATATATATATACATATACACACTCACACACACATACACTCAGGGAGTCTGTTCCTAATTAAAGCCAAGCAAACCATGTCTAGTTCACAACTTTGCCAAACACTTGATTTTTGCTTCTTATCCTTACTGCTCTCCACACAAAGCTATCAATCTATTAAACTATTGCTGAAGGGTGTAATTGTAAAAGATTTTAAACAGTGTTGCTGACTGTGGAAAAAAACAAAACAAACAAAAAAAAAACCAAAACCAGAAAGCAAAACTGGAAGCTGAAAAGCAGAAATGGGTAAGATCCAGAACACCACCTCTCACTCTGCCCTCTCCCATGCCCATCTCTACAGGCTACAGGCTACAAAACCACACCTGAATAGCATAAGTCCTGGTTTCAAAATTAAACTTATTTATCAACATCATTCTAGTATCAGACAATACACATTTAGAATGTGGGTAGCGATATTTTTACTTTCACAGCAATAAGAAACGTCCACAGATACAGCCAGAAACTTCGTATTTCAGACCAGCAGGTTTCAGCCATTATTATACCAACTATATTTTTATATATCTTTTAGGCCTAAATATAAAACATAATTCTCACTTGTCTGCAGTAGTTAAAACTTACATGAAATATCACTACCAGCTTCAAAGGAAAGTTATTTCAAAGATAGAAATTGTAAGACCTTCACAAAGAAATACTTGTAAGGCTGGAATATGTGCCATATAATCACAAATCAAGCACAGAAATGTCCATAAAAGCAGCTTTAGTGATTTATGCAAAGGTCAGCAAAAATGCTACTTTTAATACACAGACTCTTAACCTACTCTTTGGAAAGAAAGAAGACATTTGATCAGCCTAGCAGTGCAACCTTCACCTTTCTGGTGCACTTTCATTCCAGTCTTCCCAGATTATTCTCCTTTCCTTTCCCTTAACTCGCTCAATTCAGTAGTCTCCAAAAACTTTCAGACTTTTTCCTTGAAAATGTGCAACTGGAAAAAAAAGTTGACAGATAATCTGCTCCACATTTATTGCACCTGTAAGGGACTTCTTCGAAAACTGAAGTCTGCTAAGGGTTTTACTGACTAATATCCATTCATGTTTTTGGGGCACAAACCATTATTCAATTCCACGCTGTTCATTTGTCTTTTACAGACAGGAAGGTTTCACACAGACAGTGCTTTCTCCTTGACTGCCTTCCTTGGCAATTTCCTCCTTTGTCAGATTTGTGTCTCACTGTCCAGTCCTGAATTACTGCTCCTACTTTCTGAACAATTTCCCTGTCTCCAGGTGTCCATGAGCTGAACTATGCTCCTTACTGTTTTTTCTCTATAGAAAAGACACAAACAGTAGGAAGGCTTTCTAATGGAATCTGAATATACCATCAGCTGAAGGCTATGAAAAATGTATGCAGGATCAAAGGAAAAAAAAATTGAGGGACTCAGTGCTAGCAGGCTCTAACACAAACCCTACAACCATAAATGAAATACACAAGGTCTTCTGAGTAACATTCAAGGGGCCTTTTATCTATCTGTACAATTATATTGTGTCACAGAACTGTTAAAAGACGATACATGTAAAAGAAAGACACTAAAGTATATAAGCTTCAGCTCAAGGTGTACTTGTAAGTGCATATAGGTCGAAATACAATTCTGGTAAATCAGTGGAATAATATCCCATGCCCACTGGAAAGGATTTAAACCTACCTGTGCACTACATTTCAAGGAAGGCCAAATAAGCCCTTCCTAGGCTTTGCAGGAGCTCTCCTCACCCACCTTGGAAATGAGGAGGAGAGGCCTGTAATGTGAGAGTGTCTGTGCACTTCTGGTTCAGAATCACAGAATCACTTAGGTTGAAAGAGACCACCAAGATCAGTCCAACCACCACCTCGCCAGCTAAACCACAACACTAAGAACCACATCCAGTCATTTCCTGAATACCTTCAGGGACAATGATCCCACAACCTCCCTGCACAGTTTGTTCCAATGCTTAACAACCCTTTCTGTGAATAAATTACTCCTGATGTCCAATTTGAACCTCCCCTAGCTCAGCCTGAGGCCATGTCCCTCATCCTATCACTCATTGCCTGGGAGAAGAGGCTGACCCCCAGCTGGCTCCAGCCTCCTTTCTGGTGGTTGTAGAGAGTGATAAGGTCACTCCTGAGCCTCCTTAAATCCAGGTTAAACACCCCCAGCCCTCTCAGCTCATGCTCCAGACCCTTCACCAGCTGTGCTGCCCTTCTCTGGACACACCAACAGCCTCAGTGTCTGTCTTGAACTGAGGAGCCCAGCACTGGGCACTACTCGAGGTGCAGCATCACCAGTGCCCCCTCACAGGGGGACAATCACTGCCCTGGCCCTGCTGGACACTCTAATATGCAATGGATGCTGTAAGACCAATGCCCAGATTCAGGACACATGTAACCACAAGTGTCTTGTGCAGAAACCCAGTGCAGCTCCCCATGCCATCAGTCACATTTCTTCCTTCACTATTGCCAACAATATTTAAGCAAATTAAGCTGGAAAAGTCCTATCGAAACCCAGAAGAGCCCAAGACACTTCAACTAGAATATTCAGGGACAGCAAAACCTCTGTGACAGAGCACCATTTGGAACAAATAAATGATGGGGGGTGGAGGAAGAGGCTGCTGAATGGAAAAGTTCACATGAAAACACACACATGAATAGCAAAGGGACATTTTAATTCCTGCCAGCAATCAAAAAGCTTTCTGCTAAGGGCATGGCTACACAACATTCCACCTGCCTGAGCTAACTAACTTAGTTAACATGGCCATGCTGTCTCCATTCACTTGGAGCTAAACCTCACTATCTCCATACAGTGTTTGTGCATGAAACAATGCAATAACATAACATTTAAACAACTCTCATTTGAAATATTACAGTTCTCCAGAGAGGGACTGACTACACAAAACTGACACTTATCCCAAATATACCCTCTTCACACATGCACTCAATTCATTAACAACTTACGTTTAGACTTTTGCCATAACTTGCCATGAAAGTCAGAAGAATAATCAGAATTTTATTTCTTGTTACATTAAAATACCAAGTTATACTCTGCATTCATTGTGTAGTTATTACCAAAAAATTTGATTTTTACAGTAAGAGTGGAATAGGCATATAAAGGAATAAAACCCACTAAGGTCTTTACTACTCAGGCAACAAGCAATACTTTCCCAAGACAGACAACTTGCCTGTGACAAAGTAATTCCCAAAATGCACCATTGCTATCAAAAGCCAAGCAAAAAAAACAAAAAAAAACAACATTCAAATCCCATGCAGGAATATGCCTGCAAATCTGAAACAAAACTGAAGCCTGTTCCTCTGCTCTGTTACTACCTCTCTGAAAATCCAGAGCCACATCTGAAAGATTAATTGCAAATCTAGCAAAGAATGATGACCAATATCAACATCTCAATTAGCTCTTGTAATTATAATGTTGACACGAAGGGTTTGAACATTCTGGGCTTCTGCTTTTGTGTTAGGTTTTCTAGTTCATGTAATTGCTTAGAAAATATTCTGGTCTGATATTCAGCAGCTAGGAGTTGAGTAGTACTTCAAACAGATTCTTAGAGAGTAATTCAGCCAAAATCCACAAGGCTGCTGCAGAGTTTGAATAATGCTTTGCAATAGCATTCACAAACACATTTTCAGTGAATACATTTCTGCTCAGGTCAGAGCTCACCCTTAGTAACAGAAAACATCCTAGTGTGACCTCTGAAAAGCAAAGTAGTTATTTAAGGCAAAGTACTGCAGAGAATTAGCTGTATATGAACAACGCATAAAACAAAGGGAAAGATAAATACTATGTACTCAGCAGATAATACTCAATTTTAGCTTCACAAGCAAAACTGAAATAGCTCAAGAAATTTGAGTGGCCAAATGCACTTCCTTTTAGCACAGAGTTGCAGAAGTATCAAGTAGCTAAAAAAGAATTTCAAAACGTCGTTAATTTAGACAGATCTAGTGGAAGAGCAAGTTTTGCTTGTGAACTTGAAACTAGGAAGGACTTAATCCTATCTTTCTTATCTTTCCATGTACCTGTATCTTTAGTCACAATCTGCTGAAGCTTGCACAGTTTATTCACATCAGAAAAACATAAGAAATGATCAAGAGGAAAAACTAGAGTAAAGGATGAAAACGTGCAGTACCTCTAATCGCTGTATCCTTCCCTTGAAGAACATGAACAGAGAAGAATTTGGATAAGCAGATTCTTTTTTGGCAAGAATTTCTTTTGCCTCCTTCAATCCTGCCTTGTTATCACTGCCATCAAGGGCAAAAAAGGGACGAACAACTGTGTGGTACCACAACAGAGCTAATCTAAAAGAAATGTAAGAATAAAAAGGATTACAGCTTGTAAACAGAAATTTAAGGATAACATTCTACATAGAGTAACTTTTAAATTATTCTGGAAGACAAAGGTAGATATGAATCTTGTACTATACAATCTGGCTTTATACTTTAAACACAATACTACTGCCATACATCAACACACTCCCAAACTGCACCTGAACATACAAATCAGCACATGTTACCCAAAGACAAAGTAACATCTGATCTCATAGCATCAAAGCAGTTGAGCCTTTAGAACTCAGTAGAGTTTGGAAAAAAAACTATGATAAAACTTTGAAAACTAACTCTTCACTAGGGAGGGAAACAAAAAAGTCAAACAAACAAACAACCCAAATCAAACAACAAAACCCAAATCAAACAACAAAAAATAGCCCCGACAAATATCAACAAAAACCCTGACCACACACCAGCAGGCACTCTCGAAATCAATGTGAAAAAGAAATACATCCTGTGTTCAGAAGGACAGATATTTATATGACCTACGTGGTACCTGGAAACAAAGGCAGAGCACAAAGATTTCCACGACTATCTGAAGAAGGAAACATTCCCCAAATATATGATTTTTCTCCCTCAGAAAGGAGAAAGATCAACAGGAATATTTAATCCTAAGCTTTCAGAAACAAACAGAATCACAATTCTTCTCATGAAGCAGAAGAGACTTTAGCTCTGCTGTCAGTGTTTTCAAAATTAACACCTGATGGTACCTGCAGCAGGTCCAGTAATAAAAGCATTAATTTGCAGATATTTGTAGATAATGGAATAAAAGAGCCATTTATGAGGGCAGTTTAAATTAGGTCTGGCCAAACCTTCAGCTCTTGAAAAGACCTGAGCGCAGTATGAAGTCTTGGGAAAAAAAGAGTACACAAAAAATACTCCCTTAAAAATACTAAATGGAACATCTCATTTTACTGAGATGCTAAAATAAAAAAAAAAAAAAAAGAGAAAACAATTTAAAATGTTTTGTGGTAGTAGTAAGAAAGAATGGCTAAATGAGACCAGTGACTCATACTAAGTAGTATGCTCTCCACAGCTGAGAATGTAATTCAGGTAAATTCACACAGCCTTCAGGGGGAGCTTTTATTTATTCTGCTGGCATTTAAGTTACAGGACATTAGAACTGCAGGTACGGAAGAAGACAGCAAAATACTTACCCAAACCCCAAATACATGTAAATAATTAACAGCAGAGATTTCATACAGTAGTAAGTGATGAATTTACTAAACCATGGTACTTTAAACAACAAACTACCAGTTTATTTTACCTGCTGTTGTTTCCTTTAAAGCAACATGACTTTTTGGTTTTGACTTTTTCCCAGTTACTTACTTTTAGTACTAAGTTATCTACCAAAGCATTTCAATATAGCTACTCACGTAGCTAAAGGGGCCTTCATGTCCTTACTTTCACTTGCATACATCAGTGAGGAAAGCCCCTGTAGGCGGTCTCCAGGAAAACCCAGCAGGTTGATGATTTTGAGCAGGTTTGGGGGCACCATGGATATGCAAAGATGAAAAAGTCCATATCCAAAGCTAACAGCACCTTTCAGTCTGTTTAGCGAATCCTCCGTTACACCTTCTGCAGCAATATGATTATCATTTGCAGCATCAGAAGTCAAGGATTCCTGAGTTGTTTTCTTCTGATATATTTCCTGAAGTGTATTAATGTCCGTATAGCACTTATTGTAAATTTTCCAGGCTTTTCGGAGTATCCACCCACCTTTTATGTATGCTAAAAAAAAATCAAGGAAGAAAATAAATATTTCAGAAGCTGAACATCCTAAGTAGTAAATGCTATTTTCCACACCCAGGATGCTCTATTTGCAAGAACTTCATGTATAAAGGATTTTGTAATAGCTACTGTTCCCTCAGAGAGGTCTTGCATAGTGGGCATTACAAACTTCAGTGTGGAGAACCACAGACTTTACAGCAGCACACAACACAAAGGCACCTCCAGTCAGCGATGTGGCAGTACAGCTGTCAGAGAGAAAGAGAGCAAGCAAAGAACTTAGTGCTGCATTTCCCTCCACTGCAGGGAGCAGGTGAAATGGCTGCCTAGCAAACAGAGAGAAGCAAAACTCCAAAGAGATTACACTTCCTTCTCTTAAGCTCAAATTGTGTTAAAACACAGTTCATGGAAAAATACCAAGCAAAGTCTTTCCTTTGTGTTAGACAGTAAAATTTTCAACATTATCACTTCCCTGCCATTCACATAAACACGGTGCCCTACAGTTAAGAAAAAAAAGAAGAAAACACACAATTACATGATTTTAAAGTATTTTTCAGTTGCCTAACTTCCTCAATTTCAAAAGCAACATTGGTACCTAAATTTCTCTAGAAATCTGATCTTGAGCATCTTTGTTCAAAATGACAGCATTCTCAGTCTGTGATCTTTATAGCAGAGTAAAGAAAGGCCTGACTTCAAAAGATGAAGACATTCAATTTGTCTATTTACACAGAAATCATCTTTGTTATAAGCACACCCTTTAATAATGGTAAGTGTTAAACATGAAACAAAGGGAGAATATCCTTCCACACATTAGCTGTAAAAACAGACACCAGCATTTTGGCTGTGACAGAGCCCTGAGATACAGGAACTGCAGTGACAAAGACTAACTAAAAATAAAATAAAAACATGGTTATAGCAGCAGTGTTCTAAACAAATATAGCCAGATTTGCAAAGATCAGTGTTATAACTAATGCCAGAATTAGACCATAACAGGTGGGGTGTGTCAAAGAAAAGCTAGATGCTATTAATACCAAACAACTCTATAAAAGCCTTTGATGCCTTTGACAAAAACACTCCCAAATCACAAAAAAAGCCCAACATTTCTAGGGAAATTAACATCACAGGCTAGACTGTCTCTTTTTGGATTCTTGTTATACAAAGAGGGCATGAAGCTAGTTTGATAGTCTTAACAGAAGAGTTCTGTCAACATGAACTTGGAAGTACTAAATAAGATGAATCCTCTCTCTTGAGATGAGTATTAAAGCATTAGAATAAAAAATGAACCTCCCAATACAGATTCAGCTGCATTACGACACTAACATTAATCCAATTTTAAGCAATTAGGTTACTTTTTGGCTGCACAGAGCACTTTAAAAGTTACATGGTTCAACACAAGATGAATGATCACACAATGCAGCACACAGGTAATAAGAAAACCCCACATTACACTCATCTTGTAGATAGTGATTCTGCCCAGAGCGAACCACTGTGTTCCAATGCAAGCATGAAATGGAAAAGATGTGGTGTGGTGAAAAAAAAAAGGTACAGTTTTACAACTTTACTTCCATTAGTGTGCTGTCACTAATAGTTCACCAACATAGCATAACCATAATTTATATGATACTGATATACCAATATAAAATAATCTAACAAATTAAAACAAGGAATTTCTGACTTTTTACACATAAAAATTAAATCAAGCCAAATCACTGAGTTGATTTCCCAACTTGAAAGTAGTCAGACCCGTGACAGCAACCATGAATACCAAGAAAAGGTAGTTCAGTACTACCAGGGGAAGCTAATGTCATTTGGTCTGCCAACAACTTTATGATGAAAGTATTTCTAATACATTCCTGAGGGTGGAAAGGAAAATATAAAACGTGTTAAGCATATGAGAAACCAACTTGCGTGGCATCATATGCTTCTTGTCAAACTGTTCCAGGAAGAAAAACACAAGGAATTTTTCACCCATCCACTGATCAGAAATATTTGTCTCCAGGGTTTTTTCTTAGCGAAATTACACTCATTTCAATAATCTGGTTGCTATTTCTGTGCGGAAATAAGATAAAAACAAAGAATCTATGTACATAAAGAGAAAGACAATATACTTTAAAACACAAAATAATGGATCCAATAGCTCAGCAAGCAGTCACTGAGGTAGCACTTAGCTGCTTGAAATTTTACCTAAAGATTTCAGGTATATTTTTTTGCTCAGTAGAATAACCCAAATATACTGCATGTTCTGCAATTCTCTGCTACCCACTTCAGTTCTCTGAGCTGCAGACAAGAGAGAAAGGGAACAGACACCACCTTCAGTTACAGCATCCAACCCAGTTATGCAGCCTCAGAATACACACTGAAACAAGGGAAAAAGGCTTCAAGAGGGAGGGAAAAAACAACCACCACACACAAAACCCCAGAACTGCATCAAAAAATATCAAGAAAACCCTTCTGCGGCACAACACACAAAGTAGACAGAAACCTCCCCCGAGTTTCTGCTAACAATGTTCTTGATGCCATAGCTTGGAATAAAACAAGTCTGCACATCACAGAAAGCATTACATCCTTGACTGAAAATTTTAATTGTTATTTTAAATAATCTGAATGTTATTTCCCCATTTGCTTTCAGCTGATCAGCAGAGTTCAGTCTGCCATCTCTTGGTCTTCATTGATTTGGCAGGAACCTGAGATACGCTCACACTTTCTGTATGACCTTGACCACAGTTTCTATAAACTTACAGACAAAAGCATGATTTAAGATTGTGCAAGAGATGCAGGAAGGCAAGAAAACATCAGAAACAGCTCTGCAGTTGAAAGGAAGGGTTAGTATTCAACACGACAGGATTACCCTCTTTGGCATGCAAGGACACACTCCAGTGACCAGAGAGTAAGAACTGATTCAGCAGTTCCATGTTCAGCACACTCATTTAAAATTGCTTTCATTGGCATTTTGTCACCTCTCTGAATTGTCATGAACAGAATACATATGGAACATCAGGATTTTCCTAGTTGCCTGGATTTAACAGCCTTTTTTATCTTGCAGGCCACAATGCACACAGATGCTACCCATCATTGTCCCAACTCCTCCAGCACCCCTAAGATAATATGCAAACTTTTCTAAGGAGAACCAATTGAATATGATTATCGGTATGAAAAAGGGAAAAAAAAGCCTTAATTTGTAGCAATCCATCTCATTTTTCACCACTACCTACACAAAGGTGGAAGTATCAATCTTGGAATGTTTCAAATGGAACTGTGCTCCTTCTTACTGGAAGTCATATGGCAATTTTATGATCAAGTTTTATAAAAAAGACAGGCTAAAATATATCTAAACATGAAAGCCACAGCACACCTGATAACTCTTGTTTTACAAACGAGAGCACAGCCAAGTAGACTTGACAGTCTGCTACAATTATTTGTCTTTGTAGACGATCTATCATGGATAGAGTAGATTTCCGTCCATCAACCTGTTTGGAATATACAAACACAGAGCACAGAAAAAATATTAAGAAAGGTAATACACAATACTTGTCTAAGTCTGAGTCTAAAAAATGCAAAATTAACTGCAAGTGGTAGCATTGCTACTAAATTAACTCAGCATTTTGAAGTTGAAAACTATGCTAAAATTTCTCGGAGATCATCAAGCAAAATCCTACTTACCAGAGAAATTTTACACATATATTACCATTATTTCACTCAAGGTTCTACAAACTGTCAGAACAGATTTAAATTTCATTTAACTATTACGAAACACATAAGACATTCAGTTAACAGATGTTATACAGGAAGAGCACAGAAAAGGGTGTATGGCAAGGGGCAGGGTAAATACAGTGCCTCTTAAGAGCAGATATTTAAGTACGACAGGTTCAACGCTTTTTACCAAGCAAACTAAACACTGAAGAGAAATGGCTTCTTTCTCTGCTGTGGTTTTGCTGTGTCACACTCGGCAGGCTGCTCACTGGAGGCTTCTATACAACTATAACTTGTTCTGAACCTCCATGCTTTATTCCTCCTTTATTATTTAGAATGAAAAAATCTAAAAAAGGAAGGAAAATTCCCTAGGAATATGCCTGGCTCACAGAAATCTGCAGCCTCAATGTCACAACTCTTGCACGTTACTAAAGCATGGATGAATTAAAGTTAGCCTGAAATTATTTCAAGCTTCTTGAAATAATTTTAGTAGGTCACAAAGTTTGCATGTACACAATCACTAACATAACACAACCCGACATTTTAGAAGACACTTCACTCACCTGAGACTAAGTATTTTACAACAATCAGGAAATTCAAGTAAAATATTTGACTGAATTTCCAAATTTATTATTAATCTCAACTGCTCTTCCCATATCAAAAATCATCTTTTCAAGATACAAACAGGACAGAAAGAAAGTTTCCAGAAAAATTTATTCAATACACAAATTATGTTCTTACATTCTTTTTAATTTTATTCTTGATTGTTTCTATAACTCCAGCTTCTTCACTTTCACAAAGTTTCTCTGTAGCCTTTAAGTCATCACATGCCAGTTGCATTTTCTCCTCTTCAAATGTCATCATGGCATTCTATCAAAACCCAAGCACAATTTAATAATAAAAATCACAAATACTTTTATTTCTACAAAAGCTCTGTGATAGTAAAAATGTTCATAAAAATTGGACAATAAAACTTTTTAAACTGAAGTATTAATACACAAACAGTGCAAATACTTCTAATACGGAAACATCGAACTAGAAAATTGAGTTCTTTACCAAAATTCCAAGACAATCAACTCAGAACACACTAATTGCTAAGCTCCATCTTAGACCTTCATAAACAGTCAAACTGAATTCAAGTTACTTTGAGAAGAAGAAAAACTCAGATTACTTTGAGAAGAAGAAAAAATCCTTTACTTTGCTATATTTTCAATTTCTGTTACGTAAGGCATGATTTGCATCTGTGCAGGCATCTGGTTTTATTCAGTCATATAAATAATAGGCCTTCAAAATCAGTAACAACAAGCAGCCATTAAATTTTTCAAACTAACAGCCACAGTCCCTCCACAGGTAAGAAGAAAAAGAAACTGCACCTGACTCCAACTACTGCTGAACCAACTGAAAAAAAATTTCAGGACAAGTAACTTCTTTTCTTGAAGCTTATTAAACAAAAGCTCTGAATGACACAGGCACACCAAGTGCTGCTGCTATATTTAGGACAGCAGCTAAGAAAGACACTTTCAAGATCTTTTGATGCTGCACTGGTTCAGCACATCAATTCAGATAAGCAAGCCTGAGAGATTCTCTCTTTCCTTGCTCCCCTCCACTGACTTAAAAGGAGGCATATGCCCCAGGAGGTTTCCTAACCAGTGCATTTTTCCATATTGCATACTAGAGAGAATTCATATTTATTTCATTCACAAATCATGTGTTTCTGACATACTATAATAAATTCTGTCTTTCAAAAGAGTATTAGCATAGATAATTTCTGGTGAGATCGAAGATGAAGCAGCAAAATCAGAATAAGGACAGTCTAAAATACAAGATACAAACACTTTCTAATACCATTCTGTTTTTATACATGGCATTATAATTTCTTGTTTTTTATATTAAAAAAAAAAGCAGTTAACAAACTTAACTTGCTCATTGTGACTTTTTAGTCAACCAATATTCTCAGCTCTCATCTATCCAAAATGGAAGCAATGTGAATGGATTGAATTAACAACTTTCACCCAGAAGTATGGATGGAGAAATCTTCAACAGCAAAAGTTACCAGAAAAACAGGCATTCATGAGGTTTATTTTAACCAAATAAATAAATAAATAAATTAATAAATAAATTACTCCACTGCTCACTTAAGAGAACTTTTTATTATGGCTCTGTTAATGGAACACATAAATATTTAATACATTTAAGAAGCTTAATCACAGAACCTCTACTTTTTATTTAAACCACATGAGTAAACAAGCTTTATCATAGCATAATGTCTTGTTCTCTAGCTATGTTTAATCTAAAAATTTGGAAATAGTCTCAGAAAAAGAAAAACAATTAAGAGTATTATAAACACATGCATCCACATACAGACAACCCCAAGAGATGTATGCTCTGTGTTCTCATCTACTTACCAAAAAACTGACAAAGCTGGCCCCAAAACTCATTAATGGGCTATGGTTTCTGAAAAGAAAAAAAAAAATTACTAAATTCGTACATATTTCCTGCAATAAAGACCCTTATTGAATTCCTTTGTTTAAGCTTGTATGTTTGTAAATAAATCTTGGTGGGTGTTTTGTATCAAGTTACAAAGCATCTGCAAAACATAATGGAAACAGAAAAGCAAAAGCTTCATATCTTTTACTATACTGAATATATCTTATAAAAATCATTTTTTGGGTACTACAATACAGAGATATTAAGAGAAACCACTGTCATCAAAATACATTCAGTTCAGATAAAAAGAAAAAGCTACAAAAAAATTAAAAATCTGCAAATTCTACTCTTCTGTTGTGATCCATCACTACGATTTTGTCCTAGAAGACAAATATTAACTGGTTCTATTAAGAGTCACATTTCCATCTGATTCTAAGAATTTAAGTTAACCTACTCACTAAAAAATGCATCTACTACATAATATTGTTCTAATACAAGTTTCTTACAAGGCTTATAGTTTTGTAGCTGTTTTGTTTTAAGCTCAGAATCCAAATCTTACTCCCTGTGTGGATCAGCTTTAAAATGTTTCAACCTATTCTGTTCACAGGACTATTCCCAAAGGGTGAAAATCACAGCTAGATGAAAAAATTCAGGCAATCTAAATCATGGTTATACATCAGACAGGTTTCATGAGGCTACAGTAATGCCACATAGAAAACACTTTGGAAAAAAAAAAAAAAAAAAAACCAAAAAATAAAATGTCAGAACCTCAGTGGTACCACTGATTCACATTGTTCAGTGATGGGCTGCAAGGTTATATAAAAACTGAGACTTCCAGGATTTAAGAATAATAATAATTTAGACTATAGTAAAGTACCTAATTTGTTTTCAACTTTATTCTACAAGCACTATTTTAAAGCAGAGTTTTAAAATAGCAGAGAAAAACACAGAGAAAGAAGTATATTGCTACAACGCAAATTTCCAGTAGTGAACCCATATTATCCAATACAAGAGTAGAGTTTGGCTGTTTGTTATTTTTTTAAAAAGAAGGAGTCAACGTTTCCCACACACACATCTTTTCTCACTTTTGATTTAGCATAAATATCTAAAAGCAAGGCCATGAACAAGAATAATGAGAAAGAAAAACAGAGAAGACAAACAAAGCATGTTGTAACAGGGAATAAACTTCTCTTTTTATATACAGTGCTCAATTCTGAATATACACCTAAATATAAGATCAATACAACTTGTCCCATTTTTTCCATTATTTTTTCCAAAGGAAAAATAGGTCGGGTACTTCCCCCTTTGTTAGCAGGCAACAGAGAACAGCTGCCAGTAAATGTCTCTGCTTCGCAGTACCTGGACTGTGTTCTCCCAGCAGCTGTGTTACACAGGGCAGCAGCAATCAGCCACACAAATTGCACTTGCTGCAGCTGGCACTTCCAGCATGAACTCCTGCTGCAGAGGGCACACGGCTCCCCCAGAATCCCTTTTCCAACTCATGAGGTGCATGGGACCATTCAGCAGCCAGTCCTACCACCATACTCCCAGCACAACCTTCACCACACAGCTCAAGGTCACACCAGTATTATCAGCACCCAGCTGATCCAAAACTGCAGAACAGATCACCACAGAATCACCCAGATGGTATAACGTCTGTGAGGACAAAGCTGCATTTACATCACATTTCAAAGAAGCTCAGAAATCAAGCAAATGTTTCATTTTTGTGTTTCCTCAGACCTACATACACAGAACACAAGCAGTTCTGGGGGGTTAAAAAATGTTACAATAATGTTAAAAACGGAGACAGCTAACTACAGTTGAGAGCCAACTGGTCTTCAAAGACTACAAAATAAACTGAAGCAATGAAAATTTGCCCAAGTATTCCAACGAATATTTGTCTGAGTACAGCTGAGTTTTTTTCCCAAGTACATACTTATTTTTTTCTACTGACCTTTCAAAACTGCTTCCACACTTTCACTCTTGAGACTCACTGCTACTTCTGCTCCCAATTCATCCCCCATGATCAAAGATGAAGTAACAGCAAAAAAATCAAGAGCCACATCATTATTCCATTCTGAAATTATCAGCAGCTATAATACATGAGGTAAATGTCACAGATCAGTTCTTTTTAACTTTCACTCAATCTATAAAAAGCATTGCCATTACAGCACATATGGGCTGCAGCACAAAAGGACCCTGAAGCAAGGAAACATGATGCATAATATTATCCTATGTCTGGGAGATGCTTCTGTTGAGACCATGGAGTTTGGCAATCAAAACATCAAAACTTTACTGTAGGAGTCCCCCACACAGAGTTTCTGTCATCAGTAAAGAAAATAAGGAACACTTCTAGCACATTCCTACATGGTCACTGGGTAGAGACTAAAATTGCAGCTTTATGGATGATTATTTAGTAAGGTTATTTCAGTGTTTAAAATACAATTTTAAACAACAACCATGTTATGTGCTCAGACTTTGTTGACTGATAAATTCTTCAACAGTTTAAGGTCATATTTCCTTGAGAGCTAGGAAAAGTTTGAAATGGCACAGTACTGCCCCAGTAAAAACTGAGATGTGACTAATGATGACAGTAGGTTCCTGAGAAAAACACAGTCCCACAAAAAGCTCAAGTTCCTTATAAGTGACCTTCAGCTTCACACATGAAGTTTCATCCTTTTTGACAGACATAAGTTGTTAAGAAACAAAAAACTGAGGCAGCACTTGAAAAGATACTAACAGCAAACCAAGAGCCACATCAGTGCTGACAGGAGCTATGGAACCAAATACAAATAAACAGCAGGACACTGCACTGCCCAAGTTGTCCTCACAACTTTGAAAGCAACAACCTCCATTAAGTAAAGCAAAATCTCTTTTAATTAGCTCAAAGATGAAAGGGGAAAAAAAAAAATCAGTCTCCAGACATATTTTGTAAAACACAGTTTGCACTTCACCTAGGAAACTAGGATATTTTTTTTTATAAGAAACTATGTTATTAACACCATTATTGCAAGATACCACAGTAAAAGGTCCCACATATCAATAAAGTCGGCATGTGTAACTAAACTTAAGTAAAAAACTTAAGAAGACTGAAGTAGAACTTTCTTCCAGACATATAAAGTAGTATTACACAAGACATTGCTTCTCCCAAAAACACCCTGATTGATTTGCCTAATTTCACAGCATATATTTAAGGTATTAACTCACTTTCAGAAGAGCAGTGTTTGCTGTGACCCATTTTCCCACATGATAGCAACATTCAGGGGTTTTAAGCTTTGGTTTAATAATATTGAGATAATACAGCCCTGTTTCACAATAAAAAAATACATCAGAACTGAAGCACATAAAAACAAACAAACAAACAAACAAAAAAATCAATTACTTCTTAGTATTTTCTCTTTTTTTTTTCTATAGCTATTTCCAAGACAGTATTTCACTTCTTCACATCAGCTTCTAAAGCTACAACAGCCTAGTTCAGGTTTAAATGTAATGCAATTAACTTGCCAACACTTCCTCACTGTTTTTCTAGTCATTGCTACTTTAGCTGTGTCCACCAAGAATTCCAGTCTTCATGCTGAGAGAGATGCTCAGGTTGAAACAAAACAATTTTGTCCATGAAGTGGGAGAATAAAGCAAAATGGCATAATTCACCTAAGTTTCACAGATAAACATAGAAGCAGGAACTGACTATTTTAAAACAAAGCAGAAAAATATGTAAATAGAAAGGTACTGCAACAACATACAAATCCCTTGGTCGTTATTTCATCACAGATTATTTTAAAATGTGTTCTAGAAATTGTTTGTGAGACTACAAACATGACAGAGCCATGTATGTACACTTCTCATGCAATACTGGTAAATGAAATACCCATGGTAATAAAAGTGTCATGGAAGCATTACAGTATTAAATCACATTGAGAACTGCAAATATCAGATCTAGGTTTAGTTTACATTTCATAATCAGTCCAAATTTGTTTTGTTAAATGAACCCTTAGCACACATTTCTATTTTTACTAGAAATACACAACCAAAAGAGAAATTCAGGAATATAAAAATAATTCTGTGGGCCTGCTCTATCCATTTTTATCCAATTTGTTTTGTCCTTCTGCAAAATAACAGGAGATTGTTTTGCTCTAACTTCAGGCTGTGACACAACATCAAAACACTAGAGATTAGGAGAAGAATTTTCAATTCCATCTTTAATTTGAAAACCAGTTACAAAGGTTTTCAAATTAAAGAAAGTTAAAATAAGTTTTAACAAGTTAGTTAAAACTTATCAGCAGATTTGTACTAACTCTCCACTCACACTCTCTAAATCTGCCAGAATTGGGGACTTAAGCAAAACCATTTCTTTCCAACCTGACCAAAATCACTTCACACAACCAACTATAGCAGCTTAACTGACCTCATGTAACTTCTTTAACATCTCAGAAATCTTGAAGTAGACTAAAACAAAAACATATCTATCCTATCACAAGAGCCTGAAATATTTTACTAGAAACAGTAGATCAAAGAGTGGGTGCACTAACAAGAGCAAAAAGTCTTTAAAGCATTTGCATCTTTCACAGAATTAATTTAATAAGATCTGCTTACTACCACATCTCTTCTTTCATCTCCACCAAACCTGGCTTCTAACCTCTGAGTTATAAGCCCAGATTTTAGTTTAGCTTTCTTTCATCTTCCCTTGGACTTCTAGCCACTTCTAGCCACTGCTCCATATGACAAACAGATCTCTCAACCTCCCTCTACCCTTTCTACCACTTCTGGCAACACCACCAGTCTCTGTCATGAAGGCCACAAAACTAAGTGCCACAGTGAATGTGATTATCTCTGGTGTACCCAGCTCTTGGAAGATTTAAACTGCAGAATGCTTAAAATATTTCTGATCTATGCAAATAACCACAAAATTGATGCTGGTTTTATGTGCATCGTTATTACCATTACTCTGCCTAGCCTTGAGCAATGAAATCTCACCTCACTGGGGTACACGTTTAGAATATTGCTAGTAAAAATCACATCCCTTACAAATAGATCCCCATTCTATACATCCATCTAGCAGCTGCTCCTCTGCCTATGGCTGCAACAAACAAAAGCACCCAGGGTTGCTGTCAGGGCACTCACGATTTATTCTCACACTGCCAATCCAGATGCTATCGCCCTTCGCCAAACCGACTGACGTCAGCTCCTGCTCTGCTGGCCTTATCTTTAGAGAAGCCACTGCAGCTTCTACTAAATCACTTCATTTTTGCTCTTAAGGTTCCTTTGCTGAGGTACATAAGCAAGAATTTCAGACAGCCCATACATGGATCATAATCTACCTACTGATCAATGCTGGTTTAATGTCACCTTGCCTCAACCTGCATTTGGGTTAAAAGTATTTTGAGCCACAGATAGCATTTTAAGTTGGTAACATTAGGGTCAAATGCCTATTCATAATGGACTTCTGGTCCATTACTAAGTTTGTGTGTCTGTTAATACACATAATGTAGCATGTCAACCTTAAATTAATTTCAGGTTTTTTAAGCAACCACAGTAAGCTTTCTTCCCATTCGCACCAGCTTCCAGTTCTTCATGTTCTGCTTTACCCTGAACATCATGTTTTGCTACACTGGCCCCATTCTTTAAATCTCTGCACATTTTGTCTCATAATCACATTTTTCTATATAATCTTCAATAACCTTCTGCAGATATGACCTTACCATATACATCTTACTTGTCATCTTGTACTTCTCTTTCCATTAAGATGGAAGTTGGAAACTTTACCAAGGCTTCTCAGATGTTAGAGTCACTCATGCAGAGTGAAACGTTTGTTTGGTAGGAGACAGAAGATTGTTGGATTTCCTGTGAGATCCTGACCTCAAGATTTACACCCTGGCAGCCAGGAGGGCCAACCATGTATCCTAGGGTGCATTAGGCACAGAGTTATCAACAAGTCAAAGGATGCAATCATCTGCTCTGCACTGGGGCAGCCTCAGCTCATGTTCTGTGCAGTTTTAGGCACCACAATATAAGAAGGACATAAGGCCATCAGAGAGTATCCACCACAAAGGTGGTGAAGAGCTTTCAGGGGAAGCCATATGAAGAGTGGCATAAGTCACTTGGCTTCTCCAGTCTGGAGGAGACAGAGACCTCACTACAGCCTACGACCTCCTCTTGAGGGGAAGAGGAGGGGCAGACACTGACCTCTTCTCGCTCATGACCAACAACAGGACTCAAGGGAATGGCACAAAGCTGTGTCAGGGGAGGTTTAGGTTAGGTGTAGAAAATGGATTTTCACCCAGAGGGTGGTTAGACACTGGAACAGGCTCCCCAGGCAGATGGTCACAGCACCAAAACTGACAGAGTCCAAGAAGCATTTTGGAAAATGATCACAGGCACATGGGGTGATTCTTGGAGTTGTCCTGTGCAGGGCCAGGAGTTGAACTCATTTATCTTGATGGGTCTCTTCTCACTCAGGGACTCTGATTTGACAATTTACATTGTGAGTCAACATTTAACAAAAAACTCCTGGCTTTATTTAACAGTCTTCTCTTCGCTGGAGGAAGTTTTAAAATCATTTTTGAATTGCAAATGCTCTTAAGAAGTGAAGAATCAGCAAAATAATAAGTTCTTTTGACAGTTTCTTTCCTTCTTATATGTCTAGAAATCCACAAAGCTAGAAGGGGAAAAAGAATACTCCAGTTCAGCTTTCCTGCTAGTGTCAGGGTAGTTCACCAAAACAGTACCATCCTGCTGCCTGAGGGCTCCATCTTCACTGTCTATGTCCTTGGTTAACCCCCATCCCTCCTGCAGGTTCCACAGATACTCCAAAGTTTAAACTGATGAGAACTAGGACAGAGTCAGCATTGTTCAAGCTGAATACAAAGACTGATATCTGACAGTTTCAAATATGAGTTAGCACTGAGGGAACCTAATATGGCTACAAGCACTAAGGACCGTGGTGCTGTCTGAAAGATCTATGAAAATACCACATCCACTGGTATTTGGTTCATGTTCAGAATGTTATCACCACTAGCAGGTAGAGGAACTGGACTTAAAATACTCATGAAAAAGCATATGCAGATATAGATGCTACATGTAGATGATTTTTCAAACCCTACTATCTTCCTTCAAGTATTATTTAAAACAAAAATACTCACAAACAACACCTGACAAATCTTTAAGTGCTTTAGTGTGATTGTCCATGCAGTTCCAACTACATCTTGTATCTGGCACACAAGTGAATATTCATCTTCTTCAGATCCTCTATAGAAATGTATGTGAGCTGTAACCACCAGAAGACAACCAGAACCACCGTCCCATATCCAATACAAAAATAATGGTTCTGTAGCACATAACTTCAAAGTACCACCACTCTTCATAGGCAAGACTTCACTGGTGTGGATATGCATATGAAACACAGCTGTAATTCCAAGCCTGGCTTCCTCAAGGTCTGCACTATGACCAGCTTTCAAATGTAACTGATTTTAGGCTCAGCAGTCAGCTTTGTTTCAACAGTTTCTTTCTTAAAGGCTTAGAAATCCACAAAGATACAAGAGGAAAGAGAGTACTCCAGTCCAATGCTCAATACTTTCTGGAAGATGCAAAAATGCAGAAGAGCAAAGAAAAATACTGCATGTTTTAGAGACAAGGTTGCCTACTGTCCCATAAAGACAGAAGCATTAATTTGAAAGATCTTTCAGGTGGCAAATGAATAAAAAATTGAAGTAACAAAAAGCAGAATCAAAACCAGCAGTTTCTAAGAAATGGTTTTAGGTAGTTTAAGTGATGTGGCTACTGAAATGGAAGTTTTGCTGAATTAACACTTTCTACAAAAAAGGTCAAAGACAACACACACTCATATCAAGTTAAAAAAGCTGCACACCATCAGAGTTTTGACTTCTAGTACCACAAAGTACAAACATCAATATTAAACTATGGACAGTTTCAAAACCCTCCTCCTTTGGCTTATCAGCCCCATTTAGGATGGGTTCTATTTCATAACTCCAAGCACACACCTACAAAAACACACTAAGACTGCATGCAAACAAACATATAATGGCACTGCTTAAGTCCTTGCAAAAAGGACACATTCAAGGCAAGCACAGAACCAAAACCTGTTGGGAAAAACAAGTGACCCTCACTGCACGTGTCTCCAGAATCCAGGTTTATAGGAAGCTGAGCATACTTTGCTGCATCTTTTCTCCTATATGAAATCCAAATTTTCAACATACAGTTAATCCTCAATTCAATAAGGCCTTATTATTAGTTCACAGCAAGAGGAAGCCTGCTTCAAATTTTGGGATGAAGGAAAAAGTTTTTAAATTACTCTGAAAATCTCCAGCCCTAGACAGCAATTATCAATTTATGAACCATAAACTATCAACCTTATGAAGGGATTCCTATTTACTTCTTGGATGGGGCATTTAAAAGCCACAATCAAAAAGTACACTGAACTCAGAGGCATTTCTTGATAAAATCAAACACAGAAAAGCCTGCATCTGGCAAAAAAAGATTGGCAAGTCTCTGCATTTAAGATATCTTTAGCAATAAAACATTCTAGATAACCAAGAGAAGTGTTTGCAGAAGAAATTATTATTCATTTTTTCAAGGGAGGATTAAAATGCATTTTGAGAACAGGAATCTTAACAATTTTACTCCCTAGGACTACTGTAAAATGTAAGAAGCATCACATACTTAGAATTCCTAGACTACTTCCAGATTCACACGACTGAAAGAAAGCAAGAAAGCAATGGCACAAGCGAAAGTGGAGGAGAGGAAACCACACTGAGGGTTCTTTAACTGGCACCTTAAAAAAAATTACACAACACAAAAGCATGCAAGCAAAACCAACAGGTTCCTTAGATACACAGAACAACTGAGGACTTCAAAAGAAAGAAATACTCAAGAATTAACTCATAGGGTGCAACTTGACATGACAGACATAGCAATTACAGACAGGGTTTAGTGGTGGTCTTGGCAATGCTGGGTTAAGAGCTGGACTTCATGCTTATGCATGTGAGGAATGCAGAATTGGACCTTGCTTGTCACCTGCAATATTCCAGTTAGTTCTACATAGCAGTACTTTGTGTTACAAAGTAACACAAGTATATACTAGAGATAAAATTACACATTTAATATTAACTTGTTGCAGGTACACAAAGTGTTATTCTCTTGTTGCTACAATTAAGGGGAATGTTCTTAATGTGTCTTACTCCCTGCACTCCACTTTCAACCATCCTTTCTGTAAACAGGATTTAAATACATGAGTACACCATCACTGTGAAGTTCTATTTTAAGCCAACCAAAGTCTTTTTTAATCATACAGACAACAGCATAATAATGCATATTAATTATTTAGAACGTATGCGCAATTACAGCAGCTCAAGCTCGAGTGGAAGACATTAGTCCTAAGAAAAGAAGCAAGGACAGGTAGGGGCAACCTTTTCTTCAAGCCTGACTTACACAGCTGCCCTAATGCCATTCCTACCAGATGCCTACTTAACGCAGAAACCTCGACATGATGTATGTGGGGATTATGAATACAGTCTTACAACCCAAAGATAATCTCAGCAGCACTCACAGACCTTTCAATGCTATCCATTTTGTACACTGAAGACCACATCAGACCACACACGTGCACCGGAGCGAAAACCCCCCAGGACATACCTCCAGCCACACGTGTGTGTTTACACATACGTGACAGCCAAATGCAGACAGCACTACCGAGGGACCCCTGCTCAGCCCTTCTCCGTCCCTCCAACAGGGTGACGGACACCCCCCACCACAGCACACCACACACCCGAGAAGGCCAAAGGAATCTTGGGATGCACTAGGGAGAGCAGTGCCAGAGGTTGAGGGATGTGATCCTGGTCCCTCTGCTCAGCCCTAGTGAAGTCACATCGGAAGGGCCGTGTCTCGTTCCAGCTTCCTGAGTACAAAGGAGCTGCAGAGCTCCTAAAGCGGGTCCAGCAGAGGATTACAAGGGTGATTGTAGGACTGGAACATCTTTCTTATGAGGAAAGGCTGAAGGAGTTGGGCCTCTTCAGCCTCGAGAAGAGATGACTGAGAGGGGACCTCATCAATGTGCATAAGTATCTAAAGGGAGGGTGACAAGAGGATGGAACCAGGCTCTCCTCGGTGGTACCAAGCAGCAGAACAAGTGACAACAGGCAGAAACCGATCCACAGGAAGTTCCACCTGAACATGAGGAGGAGCTTCTTTACTGTGTGGGTGACCCTGCATAGGAAGAGATTGCTCAGAGAGCTCGTGGAGTCTCCCTCACTGGAG
>VZTB01017774.1:1525-30523 GCA_013397245.1 Thryothorus ludovicianus | reverse complement strand
TTAAGTAAAATAAAAACTGAGAAATTTAACTGAGATATTGTTTTTGTGTTCATTTTTTTTAAAATGCCTCCATTTAGGTGTCTAAATCTTGAACCAGGTTTTATTTTATATGTATCTCCAGTGAGGGGCATTATTTTTTTCCAGTTACACAAAACATATGGCAAAAATAGCAGAAATTAAGTTAATGCAATTCAAGTGAAATAAAATAAAATTAGGGCAATGGAATTAAATTGATTCCTCTTTAGGTACATCAGAGCCCTTAATCAAAAGTGGCTAAAAGAAGGAGATGCCACATAATGTAAACATAGTAGTCCTGAAATAGAAATTAAGGGCACACCAATAATAGTGAAAGTTTTATGTATTCTCTTCACCTAGAAGGGATGATCTCAGAAGAATTATCTCCTCCTCAAGATAAGGAGAACAAGAAGTGCATGCACATTCTTATGCCAGGTAGCAAAATCAAGTTAATGATTAACCATTATGTTAGTCCAGTTAAAATTGTTCCCTTCTGACTTGCACAAAGAAGTCCAAGGCATTATTCTCTCTGAATTGCAAATATTGACTCTGTTACTAGATGATTAAGAATTATAGTTAATCTTAAACCCATAATTTTCTAACAGAATAAAACGCCTTTTAGCACATTGCTTGTAAGTTTCTATGCTTTAGATTTGGAAAGCACATAAAAAGGTACTAAGAAACATTATTCCTTAGGAACATTTCCACTTGTATTTATTTTGATTTATTTTTAAATATTTTGTATATTTTGTCATGTTTAATTTTTCCAAGCCTATCTTTAAAATATTGGGAAATAATGACAAATGCATTTCTATATCTTGTCATGCTTATAATAGCCAAAGTGCCTATAAATAACACACCTAAATAGAATTTCATTTTTAAAATATCCTATCATATCTCTATTATAGCTGTTTTGTAACATTAATTAACTCATGTCTGAACTTCTCTTTCAAGGTTTGCCTCTGAGGTTACAGATGTTTATCTGGAATGGCTGTTACAGTAATTTCCTGAGTTACTGTATCCCCTGCTCTTTTGGTATTAGCGGTACTTACGTGTTCTAGGCATTCTTTGCAATCATATGCCTTAAAGGACAGCTACTCAAAATTTTACCAGTGTTAATCTTGATTTCTCTTTCTTCAATGCTTAGGAATAAATCATAGCCATCTCAAAAGTATTCTCGAATTTCTCTATTGTTATTTTAAGTGTAGTGTTGTTAATCCAGCTTGATGTAGAATCATAGAATTATTAATATTTGTAAAGACCACAACCAAAAAGATCAACTAATCAAGTACCATCATGTCCACCACAAAACCATATTCCCAAGTGCCTGAACCAGAATCTTCTTGAACTCTTCCAGAGATGGCATTTTCACCACTTCCCTGGGCAGCCTATTCCTATGTCTGACCACCATTTCAGTGACACGATTTATACTATTATCCATTCTAGTCTTAACCAAAGCTGTTATGACCATTAGAGGGCTGTGAGTGCTTCTGTTTATTTTTTTAAATTCTCTTTGACTTCTTTTTCACCAGTTATAAGATAATTAATTATTAATGTAAAACAGATTGCACAATGGTGACAATGTAGCCTGTTTTTTTCTTGTTTCTTCACTTTTTATCAACAACCATTAAAGTGATTAATCAAAATAGGATTTTTAAAAATATATTTAATGTCACACATTTTTTGATGCCATAATGCTTAACATGCACTTGTAGTTGAAGTAGCAAGTCAAAATAAACACAAGAAAATATAGCAGAGTAAAAAAAAAGAAAGCTGATTGTTTTTTTAAATACAGGAATCTATTCTTCTATTACCGATTGCAAAATAACTATTCTTAAACCACTGTACTTTTTAGATATTTTATTTTGTTTGTACTGGATATGGGTGTAACAAAATAACATGAAATTGCTACTAAAATCAGAAGGGAAATACGGTGATGCTTCTGAGTGTCTGTGGGTTTGTTTTCCCTGAATTATTGATAAGACATTTTTACTCTGCTGCTTTCTTACTGAAGAGTAAATAAAATAGGACTGATCTTGAGGCATTTCTCAAGGGCACAATACATGTCATGATAAAGATTTTTCAAGACATACAGGTGAAAAGAATATATTTGTTTTATTTTGTCATCCTACCAGTCATAATCAACATTTCCTCTGATTAGGGTTACTTGGACAGCTCAAAGAGTTACATTTTTATTCTCTTCTGATATCTTCTTTGCTATTGCAGTATGGTTTTCACTGAGGACTGATGATGTGCTTAGTGCTAGACCTCCATTCTTTATATGAGATAATGGCATGTTGTGAGAAGTCTACAGCAGTTCAGCTGTTCAGTCACATACTTCTCAAGACGTTTTTTTCTCAGATTTGCAGTTGAAAATAGTGGAAATCATAAGCACTAATTTTTAATAGTTGTGAATCAAGTTTTTGTTATTGTTGTAGTTTTGAGGTACTTCAGAGTCTTGAACTTCACTACTTCAAAGAACAAATTGACAAGAGCTTAGAAAACATATTCAAAATTTGATAAGGTTTGTATGCACTGTTTCAATCCATCCCAGTTTCTACTGACCACTATAACACTATCTGAGGCGACTGGAAATAGCAGTCGTAGAATGATATGTCATATTGTCCCTACCAGATCTCTTCTGCAGTCCTGAATTTCTCTGTAAATACACAAAACACATCACTATTTAGACTGGCAAAATTATGAAAACCAGAAGCATTCTGTAAAAAGAAATAATCAAAAGAGGTTTAAACATTTTTTCACAACAATGCACAGCAAGTAAAGCCTAAGAGTTCAATAAAGAAAGGATAACTGTAAATAAGGTAGATTCTTTGCAACAGACAGCTCTTGATTACCTATTTTCTTTAGTTACAAGACCAATGTATCCTGCTTTGGGGATAAATGTGCCTTTTCTGTTTCAGCATTTGTGTAGCAGGAGGACCGCACTGGCCTGAAAAAAACCCCTTGGTTTACTATTGTTTTCCCACGTTTGATATTAAACAGAAAAAGTATAGATATATGATTTATTTTAAACAAGTCTGAATTTTTTATCCAGTCATGAATCACAAATTCATGCTGGCTTCCAAACAGTGGTTATAATGTCTTTTATGTAATCTTAATTTATCCCTACTTCCCTGGGAACTAAATGATAATGTCATGTACTCTGGGGGGGAAAAAAATAAAAATAAACCCTATAGACTTACCAGTGTCACTGTGCAACCTCAGTGTTTAAATATTGAGTTTGTTAACACTTTCAGGGTGTTCTTGCTGTGAAGAGAAGCAGAAATTATTGTCAAAATATTTTTAAATATTTGGGGATTAGTTTAGCTTAAAAACTTGCAAATTTTTAGTTTATCAGGAAATTTTGCTGCCTCATGATTTTGACAGGGACTGAATTATAGTAAGAGGCAATATTTTTCTATTTTCGGCAGTTTGAGAGTAATTATAAGTAGTTAATTAAAAGCAATGAGGGCAAAAAGAGGAAGCACAAGGTTAAATGCCACATCTCCGTAACAGCTGTCATCCACTAGAAGAACGGAAATTTTAATCTCAGGAATGCAATTTGAGTAGGTGGTTTCCTCAAAAATAAAGACTGAAAATCTGGAAAGGATATGGTGACTGCCTGATGATTACAACTAACTTTCATAGTTGCAAAACAAAGTAATATAATTATGAAAATTACATAAAAATACAGGAGACCCTTACAAATATACCAAAATTAAATTAATTGAAATGCACTCCATCAATTTTTTTTAACATATCATGCCAACATATTGAAACAAGTATTTAACTGGTCTGGTTTTTTCGCTGAGGTAGTACTTAATGTCATGTCTATTGTATCTACTGATTAAAAACTATTTCAACTTTGATAAAATATATCTTATTTCTTCCTTCATGATGAAAGTATGAATATAAAGCAGTATCTTACAGCCATTTTGACACAGTTTATATTTCTCTTAGTATAAAGAGAAATTAATACCTTAATTCATAAATAGTTAAATACTTACCTCTGTAAGGAAATAATTAGCTCACCAGTGGCACTGGACAGAAATTGATTCAAAATAAAAGACAATTCTGCAAAGGACATAAACAGTAAAGGAGGTGTTAGCTAATATAAGTGGCTAATATTCAGTTAGCCATTTAAAAGTTGAAATAGAAGAAAGCAGAAGAAAATTAATTCTTTATTTTCAGCAAAATGTTTTTAAATATTTTATGCCTTGCACGTGAAAAACAGTTTTAAAGATCTTTTCTTATTTGATTAAAGATATGAAATTCTCCACCACATGGTTCCTTGGGAGTGTTTCTCTAATAAACTTTGTCTGAAGCTTCCATTCCATTCATGACACTCACCAATCTCAGTAAGCCTTTAATAAAATTGAACACATTCTTTTAATATAAGAAGTAATTAAATGAGCAATGACTATAACTCTCTTGTGAGACTAATTGGAGAAACAAAAATATAGTTTAGAAGAAACACTAAATAGTTTAATTCTTGTCATTTAATTTTGATTGGAAGATGTAAATATTTGAAATCTTACAGGATTTTTATAAATATGAATCCTGTATATAATTCAAAGGAGGAAAAAAGAACAAGTATCCTTTTTCCACGGTTATTCATGATTACAAACAATCAGATATGCTGTTACAGAAATGCTTAAATTTAAATGTTTAAATTCCATGCTGCTTCTTTATGCCTACACTATGAGCCTAGATGTCAAAAGAAGAAATTAAAATAATTTCAGATAGTTTGAAAGAGGCACGTGGACTCATCAATTTCACTGCCTGCTCAAAGCAAGGACAATAACATGCCAATGGAACACAATTTTAACATCTCTGCATATCATGAAAGTCTGAGCTGCACTTTTGTCTCTTAAAAATTATATTGCTCCATTTAAATGCATAATGTTAGGTTATACAAATATTTCAACACATTATGTGAAGTTGTTGATCCATTTGGGAAACATTATCTTCAAAGAATCATTTATTTCATTGTGCTGTATAAAAATTATTACAATCTTTTACTGTCCTAATCTCTTTTACTTCTTTGCATCATAAGGAAGGAATAGCTAATTCTTATAACGTGAAATATCAAAAAAAGTAATTATTAGATTTGTCTCAGGCTAAACTTTGAAGGTACTAAAACGCTTTCTGTCCTGCTTATCTCTTTTACTAAATACCTTTTTTCTTTATGGGTCACAATCTTCCCGGTCATCTGCGTCTTACATAGTATTTCTGGTATATTTAGGTAATATAGAACTCATATCTGTCCTTTGCTAATGTTAAGAATAATTTGCAAAGTAATTGCACTTCTTGTTGCAGAGATGAACCACTATCTAACTATGACGTGTAGAATATAGGAACGCTTTTCAACTTTTTCTTCATTTAACAGAACCTTAACAAATCCTGAATTCTCGAATTTTCTTTGCATTGCTTTTGAGAGCAGTAATTAGAAGGAATTAGTACTGATATATAGTAAGCAGTTACTTTATCACCATCAACTTTATTAGATCATCATCAGAGTCACTACCATGATATATGCAGCAGAGGAGGGTAACTGTGTGGAACAGTTCTTTTAGCTAACCTGTTTAAAAAAATCACTGATTTGGATGGAGAGAAACAATCAGGAATATTTAAGAAAAAAATGTGAATATTGTAGAAGGATTTTATGGCTTTACTACATTTCATATTGGATTGAGTCTGTTTAAAAAAAAAAAGAATGAGTAGTTCATCTTGTCTTGGAACAGAAATTTGAACTCAGGAACTATTATAAATACTATTGTCTATTATTTTTTTTTCCAATATGAGTTTTAAATGCTGTAAAGTATTTTCTGAGCTGAAGAAATTGCTGGAAATCAGTAAACCAGAGATAATATAATTTTATCTTCTGTGTTTTTCTGCTGTTTTTGAAGAAGAAAATCATTATAAGACTCAGGAAAGACACTGTAAAAAAGCTGAAAGATTTAACATGAATTTAGGGCATTGCACATAGCAACATGCTGCCACATGTGGAATTAACTCTCTAGACTTTCCTTTTTAAAAAATAAATAGGCTGTAGAGTCATATGTAGATTTAACTTAGACAATATAATTGAGCTAATGATTGATTTGATATACTTTTTCCATCCTGTTTCATCCCAACTCCCATCATATATTTGTGCATCTTTTCTCACCACTGCACTCATCAGAACCTGTACCTTGAGTCTTTAATACACCATTGAAATAAGCAACACTCATCAAAATGATTTTCTAAGTAATCAGTTTCTAAAAGATAGCTTATTTGCAGAGAAAACATCCTAATGATCAATTTTTTTTTATTAGCTATACCATCATACCAATATTATTTTACTGCTTACAGGATTGATCTTTAAACAGATAGAGTTTAGGGTAGGAATTGCAGAGATCTCAATGATTTTAATTAAATCTCTTTTATGCATTAACAATGTATGTCCTATTTTATATTACAATAACTTTAATATTATAGAAGCTCATTTAGATGGTACATAAGTACTATCTAAATTCAGACAAAGAACTTCAAATTCAGTTCAGAAGCAATCTACCCTTTTATTTTTTTATATGGTCTTCATGGAGCTTATGATCACAGCCTTCAACAAGTGATGCTGTGCTTTAGATCTAATCTTTCCTTTGACCGCAGAGTGTAAGCTGTGGTCAGACTGCAAACTGAACAAAAAGGTTGCAATATAGATAACATTGCTCTTCTGTCTTTCATTTCCTAGAGCCTCATCTGTATTTGAGTCTGTGGGATCAACTGATTGAAGTCTGTGGTGTTTCACATACTTTCAGGAAGTCTGAATAGCCAATTATATTTTTTATGAAAAAGAGTAAGAGTGGCAGAAAAGTTCATCTAAGCGCGATGAGTACCTCATTAGAGCATGAACATGCTACAGCTAAGAACAGTCAAGATCTAATATATTTCCACACTGCAGTTATAGTAAATGCTTGCTATATCACATAACTTAAAGTTCTAAAAAGCTTACAGATAGACATGTCCATAAATAAATAGATCATATATTAAATATTGAAAAAATGTGTCTTATCAGTCTTTTTAAACAAGACAATGTGAGCTTGTGGAAGGGAGTTTCTGTTTCATTTCATTTTGGTTCTTACTGATGCATTTTACTTTTCTTTCTTACATTTAGGGAAGCGCATACACGAAGAGTAAAAGGTCCAAGTTGATATTACATATAGAAACTAATTGTTGTCATAGGGCTGGAGAAAGGCACACCTACAGCATTGCTCAGGTCAGCACTCAGTGACCATACCTGAGCTGAAATGGGGTCCTGGGCCATGGGCAGGGATGGGAGGAAGCCACAGTGGATACTGAGCAAGGGTTCAGGGTGACTTCTTTTAGTGCCCTCTGGACTTCAACAGAAGCTCCCCTTCCCTCTCACTCAAGCAAGTGTTGTCCTCCTGCCCCACAGAGATCCAGGATCAGAAGGAACGCATACCGTACAGTGCTCCAATGCTATGGCACATCAGGAGTCTGTTACATGGGACGAAGAGGTAGTGCAGGGAACTGGAGAAGGGACGTGGCTCAGGCTGGAGCTTAGATCCAGGTCAGGAGCACAGCAAGGCTGTTCAGGGCCATCACAAAGGGCACTGGAGAGTGAGACAGAGAACCTGGAGCTGATATAGGCACAGAACACAGGCTTGAGGCTGAAATGGGGGCATGATGCCAGGGATTTGGAATAGTGTCAGGATTGAGGCAAGGACAATGTGGGGCATTTAGAGCTGGGCAAGACATCAGGTTGTTCCTAATGCTCCTGGAGGAACAGAACTCTGCCCCTAAGGAGCCCTGGGTCCTGGGGGGACAGGTGAGACAGGATTCACTCAGATTCCTGGGGCTGGTCAGCAGTTTGGCTCTGTGGGGAGATTCAAAATTCAGGGCCAGGCTTTTCACTTTGGGGAAGCTGTGGAGGCAAGACCTTAAACTGCAGTGGGCCAGTGCCCATGGAGTTTGGGTCAGAAACCAGAAATGATTGGCAGGGCACAGCCAGGGTTGATGGCTCCCATGGGGCCAAAGTAAAACCCAGTAAAGACCCTGGGTTTGGCTCGAAAACCCCAATGGGTGTGGTCTGGCAGGACCTGAAGCACCAAAGCCACCAATGAGCCCTACCACAAGTCCCCGGTGACCACTGAGCCAAGGCTGGGATTGGTTCCCAGAAGGAGCATGAGGCTGCCAAATTGTGGTCAGAGCTGTCAATCCACATGTCCATGATGAAGATGAGCTAACTTCAGTGTGGACATGAAGGGTTTTTCTAGGAGACACAAATGGAGACAGACACACCTACAATGGTCTCACAAGGCCTGGATCAAATTGTATGTCCTAGGTCTCTGGGGTAGATAGGGTGTATGAGGATTCAGCCAAAGACAGTAAAAGCTGTTGAGATCCATTTATTGCACTTCAGATCCTGACATGGATGCTAACCTCTATTTCTGTTTTGGGCTCATTTTCTATTACTGACATTTTTCCAGTACAAATATTTTTTTTTTTCTATAAGCAGCTGGATTTTCCGTTGGACAAGCCTAGGTTTGTTTCTTGCCTTCAAAACAGAAATCTCAGGTATGTCACTAAGAACCACTGGTTCTGCAGCTTGTGACAGCATGTATGTTTATCCTAGCACCTATGAACAATTCTGGTACTCTAATGTACTTTTAAAATTATTTGTAGAAAGCAGAACAAAATGTGACCACTATTCTGACTAAGAGCTTTAGAAATTACTCAGAATTTGTACCTATGTATCTGCCAGAGCATTGACAATACTTCCCTTGTTCCCAAAATAATGAGGTTTCTGGACTACCTGACAAAAACTTGACGGGTATACTTTTGCTATTGCTGTACATTTTCCTGCTAAAACTTACATTAATAGAATGAGGTTTGACAAGGTAGAAGGAAACATGGTTTTTCCAGAAAGGTCAAAGAAAAACTGGATGAAAGCTGAATGAATTTCAGAGTTTCAAAGATACTGTAGTGAAGCTGGCAAGAATATGTTCAAAGCCCAAAAAGTACTTTTATTTTCTCTTTTAGCTACAACATACAATGTTGAAACTGGTTGGAATCCTGCCTGCTACCGTATAATGAGGGCTTCCTGTAAGGATTAGGCACAGAAAGGCTATCAGAAATACTAAATTTGGTTATGAATTTAGCTTAACTGGGACAAATCGGAAAAAGGTAATTAATGATGGTTTTTTTCAGAGGAAAAAGGGTTGAAGAAAAGAGGAGATCAAAGTGGTTCACAGAAGTACAAGTATAGAAAAAAGAGAAGGGAGGGGAATAGAAAAGGATAGCTGTATACAAACAAGCTGCTGAGCAGCACACTTGTCTGACTGAGCCTCCTGCCTAATCAGTGCAGTCTGTCCTTTCTCGATATAAAATTATGTCCTTTACTATTCTCAGTAGAGTTTCACTCTCTGTGTATGTACCTAGAGGCTAGCACCTGGAAAAGGGGACAGAGTTCACAGACAGTATTCAGGGATACCTAAAGTATGTAGAGTCCAGAGTGTACTTTTCCATTAGGGAATTTCAATTCTCTGTATCTAGAGGTGCTTACACTGGTAAATTTCAAACTTGACTTGTTGAAAAAAAATGACAGCACTGGCTTCCTGCATTCATGTATGTGAGACCTGGAGGTATTTATGTAGATGCCATGACAGCAATGTTTTCTGTCTGTGTTGATTTTTGCAGCCCGACAGACCAGGGGGCATGTGCGTGTGCATGCATGCATGTACCTCTCCAGCTTTATCTCTGAAATCCATGTTCAGTCTTGCCATTGCCCAGACCTGCCAACAGGAACAGCAGCAGCCACATCCATCCCAATGAGATGGAAGAAACGCCCTGGATCTGATAGTGCATAATTTTCAGGATTATGCCAGAAGCGTGGGGAGGCAGTATCCCCATAGCCCAAACTCCACTAGCACACAACAGCTCCCTTGAAAGGGATCTGTTTCTGGCAGTCTGCTCTAAAGTTAAAGAAGCTGCATATTCAGACAGCAAGATAAGCTCTGAGATTGTCAAAAAAAGTGTGAAACTAGTAAAACAAGGAAGATACAAACATTTGTTTAAATGGCATAAGTAAGCATCACGAGTGCTGAAGCAGTTTTCTCATGTCAGCACTCAGCACACTTCTGTGCATGGAGAAGTGAGCACACCAAGAGAATCTGCAGTGCTTGGACAATCATTTGTCACTTTCTTAGACTCTAATTCATTAATTTAATGTGAAACTGCAAAATGTTCTCATGAATAAACTGTGTAGTTTTGACTAGTAAAGTACATTTTTCAATATTTCAAGTTTATTAATTAATATGCCTTCTCTTATCTTGACTGGGATATTTTCCTGCATATATCCAACAGAACCCACATGGATAATGAAAAACACAAATGAAGAAACTTTAGTATAGATTGAAGTTAGCTAATCCAGGATTAATATCTGGGTTCAGCATGGCTCACAGCTCCCTGTAAACTTGTCAAGGGTATTCCAGGGACCCTGTGGTTCTAGTGCATATGGTGTGGGTGTGACTGCTAGGGTAGCTTCTGGATAAATCCACAGGGATATTTTCCTGAACACAGATAAAAGATGAACTTAAAATTCCAAGTTTAGAATCATTGTTTTGAGATTCTATGCTTTATTTTAGTATTGTGTCTCTCTTCTACCCTTTCCAGAAATTGAGTTTGATCGACTGTCATCTGGTTAAACAGAAGAAAAGTATATGAGATTATGTGTTTCTTTAACCCATATTCAGAATAAAATTGAAGACAGTTTTTTATATATTGGCGCAGACACCAAGGGGCATTTTGAATTATCTCACTAATTTGATGCTTCCATACTGTTTCTTTACTATTGATCTTTCCTGATATGTAATGCAAATTTAAAATGACATGCAATCCATAATGTGAAACTGTTCACTATAGACTAGACTATTTTTTCCTTGGTATTGCTATCAAATAGTCCCCATCACTCACCAGAACTCAAGTTAAATCTCTATCTTGTGGTCTGTGAGACAGAAATAGACTGTGCTGTGGGAGATGGATGAGTACAAAGCCTGCTACAGATTTTACAGTAATAATTGTTCTTCCTTGGAGGGCACTGATAATTCATGGATAGCACTAAAAAATTCTGAAGTTAGGTAAAACAAGGCACATGGAATGGATGGGCAATTTTCTACTTTTCTGATGACTATATCCACGAGGTTTTTATAGGGAAAATATAAAAATAAATTTTATTTTTGTTTGCTTTAGGTTTTTAATATTTTAAATCTGAAAATATCTTTGTTAATACATAATATATTCAGAAGTAAATGATTTACAGTTGTTGATAAAATATCTTTGTTGTAGCTCTCAAAAAACCTTGTTTAACATTGTAAAAATCTTTTTAATTCAAATTTCATACATGTGAAAGGTGTAGCTTTTCAGGAGGACCAGAGAAGAAAGTCTAAATGTATAGCTACAATGAATATTCATTAAAGTACACTTAGAAGATATACATTTCATTAAGATTTTTAATAGTTCAAAGTTTATTATATTTATCCTTGGTTTCAGTTCTTACTTAAACTGATATTCTTTCCAAAACTTGAGGCTTTATAGTAAATTGTTCTGACATGCATATTTCATGTTCTTTTATTCAAACTACGTAAACATTCGTAGACCAAACTAATTTTGTGTTATATATATTACCTTTCTATCTTGAAAGGATGGTATAACAAAGATGTTATACTCCTAAATAATTATTTTTTAAAATATAAAATCTACTCTAAGGATGGATAAAAAGAGACAAGATAGGCTTCATTTTTTTTTTCTATGTGTACTGAAATGGGCAAAAAATGTAATGTTGAAAGCTTTTAGACTACTTTTAAGTCACGTATTTGAATGTATTATAGATTTATTTAAATAAGAAAAAAAGAGTCATTTGACTCCCTTTTATGATAAGGAAAAATGAGCATGTGTAATTTCAAGACCAAAGGATTGTCGTGGGTTTTAATTTACTATTTCAGACTGGCTATCAATGGACCAGCATATTAATTATTAATTTTGCTACTGACCTAGGACCAAATTCAATGCTCAAAAAAAGATTGTCTTATTTAGAGTTTATTTACAGATTGCAATATATTTGAAAAATATCTAAAATGCATTGAATACACTTCATGAACAAAGTGTATTTGGAGTCCTGCTATAACAGCAGTATGGCTTATTGCATATACTGTACCCCTGAGTTACACATGTTTGTCTTTGAAAAAAGACGTGTTTGTCTTTGAAAAAATCACCCTTAGTTTCCTATTGCAACCTTCAAATGATGATTCTTAGATTAGAGGTGTGAAAAATGGAGGTGCAGTATCTTGTCATCAAATGTAAAAAAATATATTGATATATTTGTAAAGCCTGTAACCAGAAAACCCATAGATTTTTAGTAGTATCCTTTTCTGGCTTTGCAGAAATTCATACAAGAAGGTGAAGATAAAATTTAAGGAATGCTGAGACCAGAGGGTAATAGACTAATGAAAATTAGAAGCTGGGGATTAATTTGAAAATATCGGTGAAATATACGCAATCTTCTGTTGCACACATATAATCTGATAATTGTCACCTCTCTTAAATCACAGACAAGAGAAAAAGTGATACATGGATTCTTGAAAACATAGTAAGAACTTACGGATTTTTCTTTCCAATTATGTTATCTGATGTTCTTTATTTTACCTCCTATAAATTTTCTCTTGAAAATAAATGTAAAAAAAAAAAAAAATCTAAAATTATTGCCAATGCCATCCTGCATGGAAAGAAGAAAGAATGTTAAGAAGTTGAGTCCTATTTAACATTAGATATTGCAGCAAGACAATAATGATCAAAATGTCCTGCAATAATGATCAGAATGTCTTTCTGCAAAGGAGAGAAGCTGTCATCTTTAGATTTAGAAAAGTGAAACCCTTTCTAGTTCTAGTAAAGTAAAATATCTGTTCTGCATGGTTGCTGCAGGGAGTTTGGATCACTGCTTTGGGAGGTCACACAGATCCTTTACTGCTCCATGAATTTCAGCTGCATTATCACCAGAGGCCTTTGTCTCAATGTGTAATAGACCATTCTTGGAGACACTTAATAGAAAAAATATCATATATTTAGCTGTAGTGAGCAAAAATCCTTTAGTAGGAAATTCTTTAAAAGCAGGCAACATAGTTCATACAAAAAAAGCCTAATAAATTGAAAACTTAAATGTTATCTGCTTAGCGTACATATTCTAGTCCCGCTGTCCCTAGAGGTGTAGCTTCTGTGGCTCTTTGAACTCTAACACTAATGGAATCATGGTGCTGCAGTTGACGTCCCCGTGTCAGTGGGTGTCCCAGATTGAAAATGTGAGCACATTGTTGGTGTCCTGCTACGAGCCCCTTGGTGTGCCCATTCTACCCTCAGGGTCCCGTGACTGTAGGCTTTCTGGCTCTCTGAACCCCATGTTAAACAGAACAGAATTTTGGTGCTGCATCTGAGTTTCCTGTCACCTAGGATGTTCCAGATTGGAATAATGTTGAGGCAGCCATGTTGGTGCCCTGTTGTAATCCTGTTGGCATGCATTTTCCAGAACTTATGTTCCTGGAGCTGTAGGCTCTGTGACTCTCTGAATCCTTACCTTAATCTTAAACCTTGTAGGGCTTTGGTCCTGCAGAATAGTTTGCAATCTCCATGGGTGGCCATCATTGGGAAGGTGTAGAGGCAGCCTCGCTGGTGCCCTGAAATGACACCTTTTTCCAGACCCAGTATCCCAGGGACAGTGGGACTTCTGGCTCTCTGAGCTCTAACTGTAAAGATGCCTTAGTGTTGTGCCCAAGGTACCCATCACTATTGCTGTTCCAGTTTAGAAAGGTTTGGAGGGAGCAATATTATGTCCAGGTTAAGCCCTTTGGCACTCCAATTCCAGCCCTAGTGTCTGGAACCACTCCCTTTGTGTTTCTTGGAACCCTAACCCTAACTGAATTGTTTTAAGATGTCATTTACAATAGTGCACAGGTTGTATACCTTCACACCTCAGATATTACTATTACACAAAAGTAAGAGCTTTTTACTGTCATAATTCTGCCCAAGGCCAGTATATATTGCTTCCTAACACGACCATTGTTCTTTCTTTGTTGTACGAAGAAAAAGATAATGTGGCTGAACTAATTTTAGTTAGTTTTTTTTTTTTCTCTTTTTTAACTTATTCCTTATTCAGGATTTATATCTAGTCTAAAATTGAAGTCACATGTTCATGAATCCGGGTAATAATCAAAAACATATTTATTTTTATAGTAATTACATTTAGGGAAATGTGTACAGGATCCTTTCAAGTGAAGTGATTTAGAACTTTAGAAATCTAACAGAAGTGAGGAATTCACACATGAATTTATCTGTCTGATGGAAGATACACACTAAACAATAAATAAATCTCAACTATTAAGAAGGTGGATATATAAAGAATATGAAATCTCTTACTTTATGTTTTGCATTTTTAATTTTTTTTTTTAAGGAAATGAATGTTTTCCTCTTCCAAGATATTTGAATAAAAATCTGGAAGTAAAAGAATAAAACCAGAATTACATATTAATAATAACCAAGAGAATTAAAAGTGCCTATTTTAAAAACTCTAGGTCCTACTGCTGTATTTTTTATTTATTTCCTGTTTATTATTCAAAAGGATGTTTTCTTGTATTTATTGAATATCCTTAACCATAGCTTTGGACAATATTTCAATACCTCCTCCCTCAATTTTATCCATCTTTTGTTGCGAGGCTACTTGTTATCAGTTGTAGTTAGGTAATGGTCTCTGGCTTCCACTGTTGAAGTGTGCGACCTCCCAAAAATTCCACAATATTTATTTAAAGACAAAATTAAGAAAATAAAATTCCAGCTCAAGATAATTTTAAGTTTAGTTTTTTTTTTTTTCTTCATGACCTTGAAATTGGTTTTGTACTTAGGTATAAGGTCTATGTCAGTATTAAACATGGGTATTACCCCTACGTATTTGTTTAGTGTTCCAAAATTAATACAAGTAATTATGTATGCCGCTTCTAACAGGTGTTACTTGGCTAACAGATCCCTTTCTGTGATTTTTGCTTGAATGACAATACTCAAATTACAGAATTTTCAGACATAGATGAAAGTATATTAGATCTTCCTCATTGCATTGATGGTATAGTTCAGTCCTTCAAGGTCTCCATAGGACACCAGTCACCGTAGGACTTAAAGAGTCAAACCGAGTTGTCTTGAGGAAACAAACTTTTAATGATCTGTGATACTTAGACTTAGAATGTTATTTTCTTAAGTTGGATGACTACTGATCTAATGACTGGAGAATTTAAATGGCATCAAACCTTAGACATCTGTGGAAACACATGCTTTAAAATATTCACTGTCTTAATTAACCTGTGATCTTTAAAATGTGTTTTTAGAGCGTTTTAAAATAAATATTAAATAAGAATTAGATAATAGGAGCTCAAGTGTTCATTTCCATCTCAACGTCATTGTATTGTCTTTGTGACACTTGGATATGTCTGCACATATAAATAAATACATATACATAGTTCTAACTATACAATAGGCTTTAGTACCATGGAACTCATCATAGATTGTTTTGAGATCTTTTATTTTGCAAATGTGCAACAGACAAGGAAAAGAAAACATTTTGCAAAAGACAAGGAAGAGAAAAGGATTTTTGCATTATTCCTTGGTAGAAGAGATGAGTATTCTTCCTAAAGATTGTGAAATAATTAATATGACAATTAAGGAAGGCAAAGAATTTTCATAAAACATATTATTTGTCTGCCAACTCACAATTTTTTTTGAGTTATCAAAAGAAATTTGATATTTTTCTTGGAACTTTGATTTTTTTCTGTTATGAGAAGCTAAAAAGTTTCTACCTCTTTACTTCTTCACAAGTATATACCACATTTATTATTTCTATAGGCTGGATTTTGATTTTCAGAACCGGAGGATCTGATTTGGTTTCTTAAATGCTTGAGGTTGGCAATACTACCTCTAGCATTTGAATTTTTCTTGCATTATGAGAAATGTAAATACATTTTAAGGAAACCATTTAGCACCAAACAGACCTTTCTTTTTTTCCTGTTTTGCCAGTAGTCATCAGGGAGGAAAATACAGTTTGAGTTTTATAAGTGTCTGAACAAACCACCTTTTCTGACAAAGGACATTGTGGTATTTCCAATTCTATGTAAAGATGGAGACAACATAAAGCAAAATGGAGATTGAGCTGCAAAGTGAGGAACACAAATTAGTTTACACATATACTCTTAAAAAATAAAATCAACCAATGAAGAGGAAATTTTTAGAGGATTCCTCCCCAGTCCACAACAATAATTTTCCCACAACTTCACCAGCATTTTTTAATCAATTAAATGAAAGAAGAACTCCAGTGACCAGGGCTTTATCCAGATTGACAGAGGACACAAAATAAAGTGCTGCTTGGAGTAAGTTGATCAATATTGTGCTCCCAGAGCAGCAGTTAAGTTTAATGAGTTTAGGAGAATCTAGAAGCAAGGAAGGAAAGAGATTAATCTTTCACAATCTTGCTTGACTTCTGAGCTGCTGTACTTCCTTGACTAGGAAGTGAATAAGGCAGATATATAGTGCAACATTATATGTTCTTAAATTTATTTTATATTCACTATAAATATATTCAGTGCACTATTGTTATTGTGATTCTTCAGGTGAAAAAATGGATCTGTTACATTTGCAGGACCTTCTGGGACTTGAAATTTGGAAAGCTGGAATGATTCTATGAAAAATTGAAGCTTAGGACTCAAACATGAGTAATTGGTTCATTTATTGATGGTATTTAATTTCATGCTTACACTCATCTGGTATAATCCCTTTCAGAGGTAGCGAGGCTCAAAAATCCAGTCTGGCATCCCATGAATTCCTGACATCTAGAAAAAATGTGTAAGCTCACAAACTCTGAACTGGTGTCAGATACGTGGAAAGCTTCTTTAGATATTAATTTAGTAGGAATGGTTTATTACTTGTTCTCTGCCTGTCACCTTTGGCAAAAGTTTGGAAATTGAAACCAAGATTTATAAAGGCTGATAGCAATTGTTCCAGACTTTTCAATTGTGGTTTGACAAATGCTTGACTCTAGTACTTGCATGCTGCAATTTTGTGGGTGGACAGAGTATTTATTGCATTTTTTTTTTTTACGCTTGTTCAATTCCTTTGTTATGTGATAGCTAAATAAGATGCATTCTTATTTTAATTTCTTGGCTTCTTATACCAGGTTTAAAGTTATGTAGAAAATAACACCAAGATAGTTTTTAAAGTTCCAAAATAGATCAGAATAAGTAGTGTATAAGCTTATTGCAGACTTTTATAGTATTAAAAATGTATGTATGATGTATGTATGGATGATAATCTATAATGCATACATATATTTGCAACAGTATACTCAACATTAACAGAATTTCTAGAAAAGACTGGAATTAATTTAAATATGGACAAATACCTTCACTTAGTACATTCTTGCTGTTTTGACACAGAAAAACTAGGAAAGTAATCTTTAAGTGATCACCTTAGTGGACTTTTGACCTGGAGTCAAACAAACCAAGTCCCCCAAACCGCCAAACAAGCAAGTCCCATAACTTAATTTGTGCAGATAAGAGTTCTTCATTTGGCTGTCTGTTGCCTAAAAGAGCACACATTTCCTTATGTGAAACAAAACTGTCTCTGATCTAAATCAATATATAGGTAATAAATTTGTAATAACCATACAAGGATTTGTGGCATGTAAACAATTTCTCTGATAATTATTTTGTGAGTAGATGCTCTACTGCACTATTCGTGTTGCAAGAGAAAATTTTAGATGCATGCTGGTGTTTGAATAGATGTAAAATAGAAAACATTCTAAACTATGAATGTATTGTGAAAAATAGAAGTATATCTCCGTGTTTTTCCTTTGGTTGGCTGTTAAAGGACCATCTGTTGTGGAATTTGTTGTGGTTTTTTTATTCTATATGTGGTAACAAATACATAAATTTCTGTCTGTGTTTCATAATGTGATGAGATGTGGAGCACTTGATGACCTTTTGATACAGCCATTGATGGCAATATGGGGGCTTTAACACAGCTTGCCAGCCAATGCACTGGCAAATGCTCCCAGTGGATTTTTCTCATTCTGAGTCTCAGAGACACAATGCACACTAATGATGGCTAGAAGAGCGAGTGAAAGTGATAAAAGATCAAGAATTCTTTTGACTGAGATTTTCTCACACTGAATTACTATGCTGTTCAATTTTCTTACACAGAAAGGAAAGCTGATAGCATTGCCGTCAACACTATTATGGTACCACAAATAAAGTATTTGTCTTCCTCTTATCCTCTAGGCTGTAACCTTACACTTTATTACAGTCTGTCCACGATCTTCAAAAATTTAAACCTCCTCAGCTTTTCTTGCTGTTGAATATGTTTAAATGTATCTTGCTTTTCTCATCAAGTGCGTGTTCTCAAAATAATTAACACTATGAACATAGCTATTTGATGTGATACAAATTCAAGACATCAAAATACAAATTTCTGATCAAGCACAGTAATTTTTGTTTTCACATACTAAAAATTTTAATCAGCACGATAGGGTTCTCTAAGTACTAAGGTATAGAGCAGATTGAAATAACTTTAAATTGCCGTGTAAATAAGGCCTTAATCAGATTAGTACTGATTTTAGGTCACATGTACTTTACATTAATTTCAAAAATTGTCAATGTACATTCAATAAATGGAGAAAGATCCTGTGGGAAATAGTTAAGCAAAGGATATAGTCAGGCAAATATTATCCTCTTCAGAAAAAGCAAGAGGGCTTTAAGGAACTGCAGGCCAGTCAGCATTCCATCAGTCCTAGGAAGATTTTTGAGGAATTTTTCTTCTGAGCATGTCTAGGCACAGGAAGAAAATAAGGAGTTTTGGGACAAATTAGCATGAATTTGCCAATCTGACAGTTTTCCATGATGAGATTAAATACCTAGTGGATAATAGAACACTAGAAGTTAATTTAGAATGCTATAGGTAAAGAAATCTCTATGAATTTGTTATGAAAGTTAATATAACACTGTTAAACTCTAGATAAAATCAACTTAAAAAATACACTTTTATTGTCAAATAAATAACCCACTACAAAAAAAAATCAGATTTTAACATATTTACTTAAAAATCTGAAAGTATTCCCATGTAAAAATATGCACATTTTCTCTAATATTCCACTTTTGATTTGTTTATCTACATATTTTTATATTTTGGACATATATTGGGAAAATGTTGATCCTTTTTCGGGTTTGAAATCTAGAACAAATTCAGATGCCATTCACAAAACTGTTAAACAGCAATTCAAAATAATATTCATCTATCTATATAATTAATGTTTTTCCTTGAATGTTTAGAGATTATTTACATCTAGCTTTTGAAAATATAAAGTGTTTATAAAAATTTTATTTTAAGATATGCTGACTAAAAAGGACCATGATTTATTAATGATATGAAGCATCTACAATTTAAGAAAGGTTCTGTTATGGCCCCCTGGTGCATCATTTAAAATGAGTATCAGGCTGGAAGATTAAAAAAACAATCAGAGTTTTATGAAGCCACAGTGTTCATTAGACTAGAAAGTATTATCAATTATATGCTACTAAATTTGCTCTTTCAATTCATCTTCTAATCTTCATGCAATGCTGAAAAGGTCAGCTTTAACACGAAGCTTCCTTGAAAGATTTAGAGGATATGTGTTGATGGGTGAAGATGCTGATGCAAGTAGTCATAAATGTTAGAAAGGGAAAAATATTTTACAGAAGAAAATGCTGGTCTGAAAATGTGAACAGAAAAATTATTGACTGTCTGCTGGTGGACTGTGAGCCTAGAAACAAGATCTGGAAACTAGAAAAATGCAGCTGGCATCTTTGAGGTACAGCTGGGTCCCAAGAAACTGGACACATCCTGAGAAAACATTGATAATCATAAAAAAACGCACAAATCTCTAAGACAAACCCTCAGGTCAGGACACATTTTCTCTGGGCTAAACAACACCAGCACCCTCATCTGCTCCTCGTAAGTTTTGTGTTCCAGTTTTCTCACCAGCTTCATTTCCGTTCTTTGAACATGCTGCAGCAGCTCAGTATCTTTCTTGTCATGAGGGGCCCGAAACTGAGCACAGTTTTGATGAGGCTGCAGCCTCTATGCAGTGCCTACTATGGGCTGACAATCACTTCCCTGGTACTACTGACCTGTACACACCTGCAGGCTGCATAATCCTTCAGGTCATGAGAGATGCTAAGGGAAATTGATGAGCTTCTGCTTTTATTCTGAATTTCAGACTAGAATTACCTCTCTAGAGAAATTAGGAATTATGATAATTTTAGCAATTGATTGCTTAAACTTGCCACTTTTTTAATTATTATGGCTCATTAAGCCATGAAGTACTAAAAAGGGTTAAAAGATTTCATATATAAATTTAATATTGCTGTAAAAAGAGAGGCTCAAGAGAGGATTCCTGTAGCCATAAAATGGAATTTAATAGTTGATACCTCTTTCCTGTAGTATTTTCAGTGAAACTGAATTTAAACTGTTAATTTAAACAGTGGCATGCAACCTGCCTAGGCAGTGGGGCTGCAGCCTGTAAGCACCAGGGAGGCAGAGCTTGGTTATGAAACACAAAGTGAGCAGAAGCAATAGTTACCATTTTATGTGGGGACTGCATCTGTTACCTCTAAAAAATGATGGAAGCTGTTCTCATTTCAGCATTATGGTAGTTAAATTACATCCAGAGATGAAATAACAGGTAATGAGAAAGGGAACAGTTGTACCCTTAAGGCAAGCAAAAATCTGGAACTGTAGTGTCTTTTAGCTGAGTATTTCCAACATTCATGTAAGAAATAAAAAAATTAGAATTTCAAATAACTCATGATGTGGACAGTTTCAATGCATAGAATAACAAAAAAACCAGTTCTGATTTCATATTTAGCAATAGAAGACTAGATACCTGGTATTTTTTCATCTTTTTTTTTTCCAGGAAGGATTCTGATTTTTTTCTTTTTAGTATTTTTTTTTATTTCAGATTAAATGTGACCTTGTTTAAGAAGTTTACTAACTATGGGTATGATTAAATACAAACAGCAATTTAAAAAAGACTCTATTTAGATGAAAAACTTGAAGAAACATGAAATATTCTGTTAATTTTTAATTATAGGGAAAAAAAATGTAGTTGATATCAGTTCTATGCTCAAATTGAAAAGATGTTTTTGCTTTCTAGTCTTAACTAACTCTTAGAGAATGTATGTATATTATAAATTTTGTTGGGTTTTGTTGTTGTACAGAATTCTGATACTCATTTTTTTTAAATAAAAAATGGATCTTGAGGGCCACTTTCCAAATTTCAAAGAATGTTCAATTCAGGACTGAAACCATTGAACTGAAAAAATCATAAAGCAGAATGAACTGTATAACACTTTTCATTTCAGTGATTTTGGACATAGATGCATTACCGTCATTCGGCTTTTAATATGTAGAAAGATTATGCTTTCCTACTGAGACAAAGATGACACCTTCAGAACTGAGATGGTCTCTTTTGTGTCCCTTGTGGAAGTCTGAAAAAGCCACTAAGGAAGACAATCCTTAGAGAAAATACTGACACTGAATATGTGCCACTGTCTTTTTAAGCTAATTCTCAAGGAAAATGTGAGTATTATTGCTGATGGCTATTGTGACTCTTTCTTGGAAAAGAAAAGAGCTCTCAAGCAGGATATAGGATGCATTACAGCTCATCAAAATTCAGATGTCACATCTTGAAATAATATTTTAGATGTATTTTTTGATAATGACACTAGTAAAACTTGAAGTCTTCTCATTGTGACAGGTCTCTGGTATGACGATACAATTTTGTTGACTTCTGGAACTTGACTACTTGTCTATCTGCATACTTAACATTTATGTGTTCTTTTAGAGAAAAGGAGGGAGTCATTGTCAACACACCAGTAGAAAACCTAGAGGTACTATCTGTACAATGTATGAACTTCAGAAATTTTGTAAGATGAAGCTGGGTCAGAAATGACCTAAGTTAACAAATGCAAGTGTTCAAAAATACAAAAATAATGAGGGTCATATGAGTTTGGTGGTTTGTACTTTGGTTGTTTTTTTTCTAAAATATAAAGAAGCAACAGAAGTAAAATTAAGAAAAAAATCCTTCACTAGTGTCTGGTTTTAGTGTGGCTGTAAAATATGTGCCTCTAATTTGAAAGTACCTGGTGGTACCTAATATTCATGTAAAATCATTGAATTCCTTATGTTTATCATACTCATCATCAGACTCTGAGCAGATGCCTGCAGATCAGTTATACATTTCAATGGATCATTCATCAGGGAGTTTGGGTCATTCATAGGATAATACAGAGGAGACAGCATTATATCATCTAAATACGATTTTTTAAGTCTGATGTTTAAATCTGAACATTCCCTGGAAATCCTCTACAATCCTTTATATATGGATGAAGACAAACAAGCAGTTCTAGAGAATTTTGTGAGTTTTTTTTTTAACTAATCTTAAACACTTTCACCAAAATTAAGTGACTCATTCCTAGAAGTATGTATACTGACTGAAAACGAAATTTAGAGGGTCTAGATTAGATTTCTGTGGACTCAATACATGAAAAAAATCCAAGCTTCAGTGCTTCTACAGAAAAAAAGTTCAAAAATTTATTTTTCTTTTGAAAGAATCAAAAATCCTGAGTTGGAAGGGACCCAGGAGGATTATTAATTTTTTACTTCATGTAGGGTAATCTAAAAGTTAAACCATGTGTCTCAGAGCATTGTCCAAATCCTTCTCGAACACTTACACTCTTTGGGCCATGACCACTTCTCCAGAAAGCTTGTTCCAATGCCTGAACACCTTCTCAGAGGTTGTTCCAGACAGAGCCATAAGCCATTCCCTCACATCCTCACACCAAACACCAGAGGGAAGTCGCCAACACCTCCCTCTTGGCTTCCCCTGCTGTGGAAGGTGTAGGCAGCAACATGCCCCCTCAGTTTCCACCCATCTAAACTGAACAAGCCTTTATCCCCAGATGACCTCATAAATCATCCTCTAATTCTTTCATCGTATTTACTGCCCTATTTTTGGATACATTCTAATATTTCTATTCTAATTTATTCTAATTCTATTCTAATAATCTATTCTAATTCTTCTTACATAGTGGAACCACAAACTGCATGCAGTGCTCAAGGTGAGGCTGCAGCAATGCTGAGTATAGTGTGACAATCACTTCTCTTCATCAGTCAGCTACACTGGGTCTAAGGCACCCCAGGATATGGTTGGCTGCCAGACTGATGGCTGCCAGGGACATTCTTGACTCATATGGACCTTATCAGAACTCCTAGTTCCCTTTCTGCAGGGCTGCACTCGAGTCTCTTGTCTCCCAGTCTGGAAGTACATCCAGGATTACACTGACGCAGGAACAGAATCCAGCATTTTTCCTTGACGAATTTCATACAGTTAGTTATTGACCATCACTCTAATCTATCAAGATCCTTCCTGTAAGGCTTTTCTATTGCTGAGGAAATCAATGACTCCTTCCTAAATTACTATCGTCATCAAACTTACTTCATGCACACTCAATTCCTGAGCCCAGATAATTGATAAAAATATTGAAGAGAACTGTCCCTAAAACCAAGCCTGGGGTAACATCAATAGTGAACCTCAACCTGTTGTCACCCGTTTGCTACAACACTTTGAGAACCATTCAAGCATGTTCACCCCTCACACTGTTTACATGTCTGGCTGTGTGCTGGCTAATTGGTCCAGGATAGTCTGAGAGACGGCATTAAAAGCTTTGCTAAAATCTTTCACCCTTGCCCCACATCAGCTACATTCCCTTCATCTGCAAGATGGGTAACCTTGTCAAAAAAGATTATTAAGGCATAGCTTTTACTTCATGAACCTGTTAGCTTTAACCAATGACTGCATTGTCTTTCAAGAGTTTTTCAATAAGTCCCAAAATAATCTCCATAATTTTTTCCAGGCATTGAATTAAAATTATCAGGGTCTTCCTTCTTGTCCTTCTTAAAAACTGGAATAATATTTGCTAGCTTCCAGTCAGCTAGGACCTCTCTAGAGTGCCAATGCCATTGATAAATAACTGAGACACCTCTCTCAATAACATTGGCCAATGTTCTCAGTTCCCTTGAATGAATCTCATCAGGCTCTGTGGAAGGGCATTAAGTTGTTGCAAATCCCATGCAAGTTCAAAGCCATGGGGAATGCACAACTCTACCAGTCAAGGTCCTCTAATCCAGGGCTCTTTTTTTTTCCCTGAACTCATCATTGATTTTAAAGGCAAAGAAGGAATTAAATGTCTCTGCTGTGTCTTCCTTCGTATTGTGAGGGGATCAATTTCATCAAATAATGGACCCATATATTCTTTATTTCTCTTTTTGCTGTTAACATACCTTTTAGATTTCTTTCCTTTGTGGAGATTTAAACTACCTTTGAAAATTAATCTGCATTTCTTCCTTGAGAAACTCTATGATGGATTGTTAGGTTTCCATAAAAATTTTTATTTTGAGATTCTGGAAAACACAATGTTAAGACCAAAATATCTTGCACTTAAGACCAAAATATCTGGAAATTACAAAGTCTTGGATAGATGTAGAGAATATACTAACACTAGACATCTGCAGTTTTGTAACTCAGTTGCTGCACTGCCAAGCAGCTTCAGCAGCAGCTACCAAAGCCACAGCTAAAGCCATTTCCACCAGATTCAGGAATAGAATAAAGAATAAAAAACGATATGGCAAGCTTGCACAGCTGTTTCAGGAAGGACATTACTTAGAACTGTTTCATTCTGATATCTCAGAACAAGGATAATTGGATGAATAATGTCTAGGATGAACTATGTGCATAGTAGAAGGATTTCTGTTTCCTGGCATTGCAAATCAGTTACCAGAAGGAAAGAAAATGGTAAAGCAAAGAAGAACATACATGACTTTTCTGATGCAAAGGTCCATTGTCATCTGGAAGCTCACTGCTCAGAAAATTAGTGTCAAATCAAACTGGTGTAAAAAATGACCTATCAGTCTGTACTATTTCTTGAGCACAAGAAAACTGTTGTCCTGTATTTTAGGATTTGCCTGTCTCCAGGAAATTATTAAGGGCCTTATTTGACTGCAATTACTGGACACAAATTCATATGAGATGTTGGCATTAATCAATTCTGAATAGAAATATTTCTATGGCAGAAACTCGTCCATGAAATTCTAATCTCAGAACGTATGGTTCAGACAAATTTAATGGTAGTGTAATGTTCTCTAGTATAAAATAAATTGATCAAAGTTTACCTTTTTCTAGGGATGGAAGACAAGTTGACTGTTCAGATTGACTTACACTTATTCTGAAGCAGACTTTTCTGTGCTGAAGGCATCTCACCTGTTAGTTCTGTCATTTTGCAAGGCAATATTTTTCCCACAGTCCTGTATATCCTCTTATACATAGTGGCACTTCAACTAGAGTCAGGGCACTAGTACTCTGTCCTTCTGACTGTTGTAGGAAATCTCAGTTATGCCTTTTGTAACTTATTCTAAAATATAGTTTTTTTAAAAAGACATTAGATTAAAACCTACTGAGATATTATATTTCAGGATTTCTCTTGAATTTTTTTTTACCTTTAAACTAAACAAAAATAAAGCTAATAAGAAACAGCACTAGAGTGTCATTTTTTGCATCATAATTCCTTCTGCAGTACTACTTGGAAATGTCTTTTCTGACCAGCAGTGCAGCAGAGAACCAGTTGTGCCTGAAGACTATGCCTGGCCTATCATTTTAGACCTGCATTCAAAATAAGACCTAAATCCAGCCCTTTTGCTGAAGTTTTTTTCTTAAGAAAAATCCCTTATTTTATTTTTTCACTTCTGAAACTGTAATAAGTAGAAATGTTTTTCATAGTCTCTCCAATATAACAGAAAGATGTTATCTAAGAGTGTCTGTATGGCTAGTTTATTAGTACTATTATTTCAAAGAAAGAGATTGATTCTGGTATTAGTATACAGTAATGACCTGTGATCCAATTGTCTTCGCCTTTATTGAAATCATCAGATAATATATTAGAAGTGATATTACTGTTCCCAAGTGAAATTCTGTGAAAATTGCCTGCTTTCATTACTTCTTTTAGTAAGAACTCCATTAAAAGATCTGTACTTCAGTTCTGTGCTCATGCAGCACATAGCATAACAGCTTCTGGCAAATTTTTGACTGAATAATACTACTAGCAATAATAATTATAATATTTGCTACAGTCCTATTCTTCTGTCCTGACCTGAGGCTGACTATATAAGAATAAAGCTATTAAACAAAACAGCTTCTTGCTTAGGGATAGTAACCTTATTAAAAACAACTATATTTACATATACAGTTTTGAAAAAAATTTAAATAAATTATTTATCAAACTTATATTAGCCATTCTGTGACAAAAATTTCTGCTATTTGCTGAAAGTACAGCAAGTACAAATATTCTTTCTCTAGAGGAATCTAGGCTTTTTTTTCTAGTCAATATTCAGGAGAAACTTCCAAATATGCTAAGCATTAGCGATTTCATTTGAATTTGAAAATATTTGCTTTTTTACTGTTATGCAATTTTTTTATTATGTAAAATTAATGATCTCAATTACAGTTTTAATGTTTGCATTAAAGAATAAAACACATTTGTAAAGCATGGAAAGTAGGATCACAGTAAATATCAACACATTCCCTAGGAAGTGCAGATGTATGGTATGAATGTACACATCTTTTTTGGCTGTAGTTCTGTTGCACAACTCCATAAAATAACAGAGGACCAAATCTTCCTTTATGTCTTTCTGCTGCAAATAGAGTCAATAAGCTGAATGGTTCTTCCCTATGTATCCCACTTAAAGAATTGGCATCATTAGGTAAATTAAATTACTGTTTTAAAATCTGTTCTTTTATGATGTCCTTAGAAAGTGAGTAATACACTCAGCAACTGAACACAGAGCAATGGAACTGTCACTGTTGTTCTTTTGAGGATAACTTGTTATGTTTCTCTTATGCATAATATGATACCTGTGGTTTGCTTTTTTCTTTCTATCTCATTAAATTACTCTGACTTCAAACGCTTCCAAGCATATGTAAATTCCTTCTTATTTTATCTCCATACAACTAATATAGTAGGCTTGCATCTGCTGTCTTTATGTATCCTTTTTATAATTCAGCATCTACACTCTCCTACGGCAAATTTAACCTCTCATTTAACCTCTCCTTAAATTGTATTGTCAGGGAATTAAGAAGAGAGACAAAATGCAATTGATTTAAATATGAAAAAATCCAGGTAAATTGCTTATTTCTTTGAGTCTTTCCTACTTTCCTTGCTCATTGGATTATTTCATTGTTTCACTTACTTCAAGGGTGAGCATAACACGTTTTATTCTTAATTCCTTCTTTTCCAATTACTTGTCCTTCACAAATTTTCAATACTCCTTTAATCTCTCTCTGCTACTTAATTCGTGCAAAGTGTGATTAATATCCTTTTATTGAAAAAGTTTTACATTTCAGATACAAAACTCTGCAAGTGATTGTCTTCTGTAGAGCGTAAATTACAAAATCTTAATACTGAGGTTTCTCTAGTGACCTCTGAAGATTTGTATACTAGAACCAAACATTAGGTCTTTCAAAGACCTTAAAGAGCCTGAACTTCTCAAAACCAAGTTTATTTCAATTTTTAAAATGGTTGTTTAGGAACATAGAATTTATTTTTTTTTCTCACTGTTTTTCTTGATAATAGCATGTCATGTAGATCCTTATTGAAATCATTTCAGTGAGCTTAAATCAGCTGGTCAATAACTAATTATGTTTGCATTTCATGAAGACTTTCATTGGCACTGTTCTTTGGTCATAAAGTGAAAATTCTTATGAGTAAGCTTATTTTTCTCACACAGTTTCTCCTGCATTAAATAATAAGACTTTATATTTTGTGTTCTTGTCCTTGTTGGATGTAAAATTAATTATATCTCTGCAAGAAATTTAAACTGTTCATTTAAAATTTCTTCAATTAGATAATTCTGCTTGAGAATCTGCATTTAAGTCTTTTTGAATTAATAAATCATCACTTATATTGCTACCTGTCTGAAAATTCTTTACAGCATGATAAAAGAAGAAGAAGACAATGGTCAGGAGATTGGAGATTATGGAACAACTCTTTAAATTTTGGTGGAATATTAGTAGAACAAGGTATTGAACAATCTATCAATAATCAATTACATTTAAATAAATCCCAGAATTAAACAACTAAAATAAAGTCAGTTATATTTTCCTGTTTTAGGGAGAATTAAGAAACTAATATCAGCAATAAAATTTATACAATATGAGTTTGATAAGGTTTTCAACATGCTCTACAGGGGAACATGATGAATAATGTAGGGGAGCAGCGGCTGTAAGAAATCCTAAAATAGACATGAAGAAAAAAAAAAAAAGAAAAAATATAATGCCATCAAAAAACCCAGTACTGCAAGTCTAATTAGAATTCTTTGTAAGTTTTCCAGCTGGATACAAGGTAAGTTTGTTTTGGACTTCATTCTGGTCAGTATTTTTTCTGCAAACAGTTTTCCTGCTTTTAAAGAGAAGAAAAAAAAAAAATCCATGAGGAGTTGCAACCCCAGTAAAAAAAATGGTCGAAAGGCAAGAAACACATTTTAACACATTTCACTCCATTAAAACCACACATGAATTCCTGTGCTAGGAAAAAGCATATAAAAATAAAATTGATCTGACTAAGTAGTTTTACATGAATTGTGTAAGAGGCATTTAAAAATAGAAGATTGGGGTTTTTGATAGATTAAATACAGAACACAGCTATACCAAACGATAGTGTAGTAATAATAACAGGTAAAATATTCTTTGGGGTATAGACTCAATCATTTTACATAAAAGTCCGAGAAGGAAGTAAAGAAGTAATTAAGTAATTTTTA
>VZTB01017773.1:1291340-1326903 GCA_013397245.1 Thryothorus ludovicianus | reverse complement strand
CTGCCTGCTGTACACGCGGACGGGCGCGGCGCCGCACCTCACCCACGACACGCTGCGGGAGGTGCGCGGCGTGCCCGGCGTGGCGCACATCGCCCTGCCCGCCCTGTGAGTACCGGGCCGAGGGACGGGCAGGGGCAGGGCACGAAGGGCGAGGGGAAGGGAGCCGGAGGGCTGCGTGATTTTTAGCGTGTTTAGGCCAAACCCGTCGTGGTGAATTCGCGAGCGTCTTCCTGTGGTGGGCAGCGGGGCGAGGGAGGTGTTTCTATCCCTCTGACGCTCCACCGAGGGTGCTGTATCCAGCTCTGGAGCCCGAAACACAAGAACGGTGTGGGCCTTGTTGGAGCAGGTCCTTTGGAGCACCGCGAAGATGCTCAGAGGGCTGGAGCGTCATTCCTATAAAAACAGGCAGGGAGATTTGGGGGTGTTCAGCCTGGAGAAGAGAAGGCTCCGGGGAGACCTTTTATCAGCCTCCTGGTACCTAAAAGGGGATTACAGGACAGATTTTTAACAGCCTGTTGCGGTAGGATAAGAGGTGGTGCGTTTAAACAGTAAGAGGGTATCTCTTGTAATGAGTGGTGAAACACTGGGCCAGGTTACCCAGAGAGGTGGTAGGTACCCCATACCTGCAAACATTTAAGGTAAAGCTGGAGCAGCAGCTAACTCTCAAAACTATTTAAGTTGCAACCGAAAGGAAAGATTAACATGGTAAAGCTTGTGCAGTTTTTGAAAGATCTGAACACATTAGTGATGTTCCCCAAGAAGTCGCTGTGTAGCTTCGTCCTCTCCATCAAGTCAGTGGTCCCTGGTCAGTGCAGGTTGAAAAGCTTTACTTTTTTGCCTCAGAATTATGAGTGTCCCACGTCGTGAGCCATGATTCTTGAGCTTTGTGACTCTGGTATTTCATTTCGTCTGTCCCTGCTTCACTGCCTGACAGCTGGATGCCAAATACCAGTTCAGTGTCAGACAATGCATAAGTATGGAAAAAAAAGCCTTAGTTATGAAACCACCACTCTCTTTGGACAGTTGTATGGTTAGTTAATGTGTTCCTATATCTGGATTGCAGGGCAGAAATTCATGACGTCCTGGAAGAGTATAAAGAAGGAGCTGCAAAATTTATGGGTAAAGTACAAGTATTTGCTTGCATATCTGAGAGATAATGCAGGTGGATCCCACTAGAGCATGTTCAGGCACTGTAGTAGGCAGAAAGATGTAAACTTTGCATATTTAGGGATTTTTCTCACTCAGAGTGGCACTGGGGAAGACTTGAAATAGTATGTTGTCACTAGTGTGGCCAAAAATCCTTCAATCAGGCTACAAAGTGATGATGTGCCTGTAATTTCTATAATTTACAGACAGTTCTTGGTGTGTGGAATCTAGCACATTTTGCAAGGAAAAAAAAGAGTTGCCAAAGCTTGTTTTGTTTGTTTCGGTTTTTTAAAAAGCACATACTAATTTGGGACATGCATTTTGTTATAAATAAAAAAAGTTATGCTTTGGCTTTCCAAAGGAAGTTTGCACCTAACTTTCAATAAGCTTTGCCTGTTTGGAGCAATTTACTCCTTCAAGAAAAATTGAGAAATGTCTTTGTCTGTAACTTCCTGGAGGCTTTACCAGTTTCAGTGACTGTCTCTGAAGAGAAGGCTGTAGACATACTGTCTAGCATTCTGACATTTGAAACCTCAGTCTGGCAGGGATGATAGGTTTCTCATTCGTGCAGTTGATACACTCTCTCACTCTCCTTTTCTGTGAGGGTGGTGAGCCACTCAGGTTGCCCAAAGAAGTTGTGGATGCCTTATCCCTGGAAATGTTAAAGGCCAGGTTGATAGGGCTTTGAGCAACATAGTCTAGTGGAAGGTGTCCCTGCCCATGGGGTGTGATCCCTTCCAACCCAAACCATTCTGTGATTCTACTTTTTCCTTTCTTAAAAGTTTTAGGCTTGGGATTGTTGCTAGTTTGGATTGTGTCAGGTGTCTCCAGTGTATCAGTTATCAGTTGAGTGGTCAAGTGAGTCAGCTGTTGGGTCAGGAAAATTTGAATAGATGGAGTATTAATCAAGAAGAAACATTAAAAAATCCCAAAGCAGGCTGCAGAACTAAAGGGTATCGTTTCATGGTTTGTCCTGCTGCTGCACTCTTCTTAGTAAAGCTGGGGAAGAAGTCTGCCTTCTTTGGTGCTGAGAGATAGATGAACAATATTTTCTTCATCAGAATGGATGTACTTGTGTGGGGGACAATACCCTGTTCCCTTTTGCAGATCTGCAGGCCACATCTTGGCGTTATCTTTGCTTTGGTTCATGAAACTCTGCTCTGGATCTGTCTCTCTGTTTTCAGGTATGCCAGATGCTGTGCTCTACTGCTCCCTTCATGACCCAGTCACTCCCTGCCCCTCTGGCTACAACACTAACAAGGTACAGTAGCTGTACAGACTTGAAAGGGTCCACCTGGAGTTCCCAAAATAAATCTGCCAGTCCTCCCTTCAAGTCTGTGGATGTGCTCAGACAACTACAAGATTAGCAAAATAAATTTTTGTACCAAGAAGATTGTCATTTACATGCTCATACCTCCAACTAAATGAAGCTGTACCTGTTCTTTTTTTGCTTGGCAGCATGTTCCCTGAATGGTTCCTGAGCAGTTAAGTGGCAATTCAGGTAGAAAGGAGAGCTCTGGACTACCATGCTGTTGTGGTTTAAATGGCAGTAAAAGAGAATACCTGTGTTTTGGCATATTTACTGTACAAGCTTATGCTTTTGCCACTGATAAACAGTAAATGTGAACCCCTGTGTATGTATTTACATACAGCCTGCTACAGGCCCACAAAGGGGAAAGACATCAGAATTCTTGCAGGAGGGTGGCTCAGCAACCCAGGAGTGCATAGTTGCAGACATTTGCCTGTTCCACTGCAGAGGCACACACACTGCCTGTGCAATCCACTCACTGCCTGCTGCCTGACACAGCTGCTGGAGCTCCTGGCAGCTGCTCAGATACAGTCAGTCCCAAGGCCTGCTTGGGTATGGCCACATTTGGTGGAAGGTCACTGAGTGAGAGAGGGTAACTCCTGCCAAGGAGCATCAGTGTATATTCCTTGCTGCTGGGATCCAGGCAGAGTCCTGGATCTCTGCAGGGAAGGAATGGCCTGCAGCTTGTCCCACTGTTATGCAGCTTTGAGGTGTGAGCAGCAATCTAAACCTGGGTGTTGGGAGTTTGATTCAGACTTTTGGATTTTTAAATAAGCCGGTGAAGATGTTTGTCACCTTGTTGTAAGCCCTTCTGCAGCTGGGTCTGTGCTGACAAGTCATTATGAAAGCTTTTTGAAGGCAATAGGACAGAAAGCTCCATGCCAGGAAGCCTAGCACTGGCTGGATTTAAATAATCACAGGATAATGCTCAGCTCGCTAAGCTGCATGGCTATTTTATTTATTAAAGCAGATTTTTTCCTCTCTAGAGCAGACTGAAGGTAACTAGATGTGATTACACTCTGCCTTTTGGCTCAGACAACTCTGACTTTCCTCTGCCTGCCTTCACCAGCTGTTCCTTGATGCTCTCACAATAAGAGGCAGCAGGTACTGTCTGAACAACATGCTGCTGCAGAACAACATACAGCTGCTGTTTTTTCTGTAGATAGAAATTTTGGAACTCCTTTTGGAGTTGCTCTTTTTTTCAGTTGGAAATGTGCAAAAAAATTTTATTGCTTTGGAAACTTATGTTTTTATTCAAATGTGGTGAAATTGGCTGATAAGGGGAGAAGTAATCAGGATGGATGAACAACAGGCACATGGTATACTTGTGCAGTCCTTTTGGGTCTTTGTGGGGACCAGACCAAAAAAAAAAAAAAAAAAAAAGGTGCTCATATTTTTTGCATCCACTGATGAAATTCAATTTGCAAATTAGTGTACATGAGAACTGCACTGCTTAATCTGTATGTCTGGCATTAGGCTAGGAGAATGTGTTTAAACCCTCAGGCCTCAAAAAGTGCCCATAACACTCCAAGCTATATGCTGCTTCTGATGGCTGAAAACTCTTTCTCATTTAAAGAAGCATGAACAGAATTGCAGATGAAAAGAGGTGACTTCCAAAGGGCTCGAGCCCTTAACCTACTTGAATACCCCTTTAAAGTTTTGGAGCAGCAGTTTCACAAGCCTAACAATAATACAGCCAAAGCTGCACTCGCAGGTTAATTACAGATTCTGCAAAATAGGCTAAAATGTGAACATTTTATGAATCTGAATGTTTAGTGAATTGAATGGTGACATCTGCCAGCCTGGAGGTGTTCGGGTAAGATAACCCTTCTGTCCGTGTGCTTTTGTCTTCCTTTAAATTCTTTTGAGAGTATCATGGAATAATGATGGAAGATGGGGTCCCATGTGTGCTGGCAGGATGGGAAGCCTGTAAAGAGACAGGGAAGATTGTGTATGAAATGCTAATGAGCACATACCATTCCTTACATTGGCTCAGTTTGGGTATTCCAGTGCCTTCTAGAGTTGCTGGATTTGGGACCTAAAATAACATAGGGTTCTAAGATGGAGTGCTTAACAAGCTTTTGTATTCCCAGTCTGTATGGTTTATATAAACACATACATTCACATGTGTTGTATGAGTTAAGTGCTCAGAAGAGGGAGTAGTTTCTTAGTTTCTTGGATTTGCATTTTGTGCAGAAAACTAGCTAGTTGTATTTGCCATTGAAGCCTTTGCTGCTTTTTATAAGCTTTTGCTTGTTTGACAGCAAGTTTGGTGGGAATTCAAACTTTTTTTTTCCCTCCCCCCCAATTTTTCCACTAATTTGTGTGATGAGAGGCCAGCTGCTCTAGCTCAGATTTTTAAACATGGAGAAGTCAGTGTTGAGTGGGCTGGTTTCACCGAAGAGTATCTTAGAAATTCCAGTCATTTATCTCCTTTCATTCATTGTGCCAAGTGCAGCTGATTATCTGAGCCAAGCTCCAGGGGAAATTGGTGTTTCCCCATGATGCCTTAGGTTTTAGCTTTTATATTTTTGAGATCATGTGCTGTTTTTAGGTAGCTTTAGGCTTCATATTAAGAGCTACTGAGTTCTCTTCGCAGAGTAGATAGACAAAGCAATTCCTTCTCTAGCTTGGTACCAATGACAACTTTCAGGCCCAAAAATTAAGAGAGTGGTGGAGTGAGAAGGAAAAACCAGGAGGACAGAGCTTCATAACCTGAAGCTGTGGTTGGACAGTTGACTCCAATATGCCAATGGACCAGAACTTTTAAAAGTGTGAGACCTTGTGATTGGGTGTCCATTTTGTGTCCATTTTGGGGCATCTTGGGTGTGGTCTGGCTGGACTCTTGTGCAGCCCAGGTGAACCCATTGAGGCCTTTAATAAATATGTACTTTTTCCTCTTGCTCTGTCTAGTCTTTGTTCCAGGGCAGACTGCAGAAGGCAACAACCAGGCCAGTTCCTTCTCTCCTTTCACCCTTAAGATCTGCTGTCCTTTGCAACTGCTGTTCATCCCTGTTCTTCTTGTACAGATGGTCTCCCTGTGGGGAAGCTCAGGGCGCATGGAGATGACAGCTTCCAAGTTCATGGAAATCCAGCGGGCCATCCAGCCAGACTGGTTCCAGTGCATCTCTGATGGAGACACCATTTCTGGGGAAGCTGGCAGAAAAAGAGCCAAGAAGTCTGTGGATAGGTCACTTTCCTTCTTGGATACATGCCTTCAGCTGCAGGAAAAATCACCGGTAAGGTCCCCAAGATACTGAGGCAATATCACTGCAAGTGCTTCTTGGTCTGTGCTGCATCCTATACCAGCCCCAGGATGTGATTTAATAGGAAATTGTGTCATGTGTATGTATCAGAGAATGCCCAGCTTACAGTCCAGAGTAAGATATAACCAGTAGCACAGTGAGTTTTCCTTCTGTCCTTTAGTAAATTGTCTTCTGCACCAGGATCGTCCTTTGTCTTTACTAGTTGAGGAGAACTACATTTTAGGATTTTTCTTTCTGCCTTTGATTTGTGATGCATTTCATTCACTGGGATCTTATTCAGATTGAGAAAACCCATCGTTTTGCTGTGAAGTTCCCTTGGTTCCAGGTGAGGGAGGATTTGATAGAATTAGTCAGTGCTATTCTTTATTTCTTCCAGCAGCTTTGAAACTTCCCTCCCTTTCAGTGAAAGGAGACATACTATCTGAGTCTGCACTACAAGGGAAAACAGGTGACAGGAGCTGGTGTTTGTGTCTCCTGAAAGGGAATTCCCTATGACATCTGGTGTCTTGACAGCCAGAACAATGGCACCTGCTTTGTGTTTTGCACTAACACATCTATTGCTATAAAAAGATAGAGATCCCATCCATAAAAAGCCATGTACAAAGATGGGGTGTGGTTATTGTCTTATGTAGGGCAGTGGGAAGAGTGGCATCAAAATTCTCAGTGAATTAGTGTCAAGGCAAGGAGCAGAATCTTGTCTCCACTATTCCTCTTTCTTACACATGGACTTCACAGTGTTGTGTGGAGAGTAGCCTTACATGAGATGAAATTCCATGGTTCTGGCGAGTTCCTGGGAATGTGGGGCTTAGGTGGCAGGCATCTGAAGTCTGGGCTGTGAGATGTCTTTCATGTCTTTGGCAGAGCATGCTCTAACACTTGTAGCTTTCTCCTGGGACAGGAACTACAAGGAAGTGTAATGTTTGGGGCAATTGAAGGTGGAGATGTCTTGGAAGAGAGGCTCAGATCAGCCAGGGAGACTGCCAAGCGGCCTGTGGGTGGCTTTCTGCTAGATGGCTTCCAGGGAAGTGCCATGGCCAAGGAAACCAAGTTGAAACTGATAGCTTCTGTCACAGCAGAACTGCCAGAGGATAAACCAAGGTAAGTTGTGTGGGCAACATCCCAAGAAATCCATCTGTCCTATTATGAGGAGCATCTACAGGCTGCTGTGCGGTTTCCCTGTAGGAAATAATCGCTGTATTGCACAGCTCTGTGTGTGCCAGCCTGCATAAATTTTACCATTGTCAGGCTGCAGTCTTAAACACTTGTTTCAGTTTTTAGCTTCCACTGGCGCCAGGCTTTGCCCATGCTGTTGGTTTGAGGAAGAATTTTTAGAAAGACTTACAGGTAGCATATGTCAGGGTTACATGCCTTTAGTCTTGGAGGCCAGCTCCAGTTTACTTGAAGTTCAGCTCGAACAAGAATATTATTATCAAGATATTTTGCAGGGACTTCTCAGTAAAATTATCACTTTTCCAGTTCTCTCTGGCCTGAACTGGTGCATGGCAGAGAGGAGTGCTGGCAGAACCAGTTGGTGCTTGCAGCACTATCTTGGTAGCCAGCTCTGTCCTAGTACTTGAGGCACTGAGCCTGTGCACCACTGAGGTGGTACAGGCTGGCCCAGAACAGTGATATTCTCTTCTTGGGCAGTGTGGGCCTTATTGCATATCTGAGTTGTCAGTTGTGCCCATTAGACCCGTGCCAAGGACTGGACAGGAGTGGCAGCTTTCTTGAAGCTTATAAATGACTAACAATAACTGAAGACTTCTTGAAAATGTGTGCTAACATTTGCTAGTCGTTCAGAAGTGTAGGGCTTTCTTTATTTGGTTGAGCTTGTTGGATTGCTCTTACCAGAGCAACTGCTACAGAAATAATATGATTGCTTTTTTCATCATTTCCTGAAGCCCTATTGTGCTCCTGCTTCCCTCTGCTAGCAGAGCATTGCTCTGACCTAATGGTGTTTAAAAGGAAATTAAATGCAGGAGCACTACACCAGGTGCTGCAGCTTGTTCTTGCTTAGTGGAGCCTGGGGTTTGAATTTTCCTGACAATTAGGAGGCTTGCTGTTTTGTTGCTGTCCTGTCTGGTTGAGCTACTTAAAAGATCCCCTGGGAGCATTAGAGTCCAATCTGCTCAGCTAACCTCAGTGGCTACCCTGCATCTGCCTCATCTATCAAATAGTTTGCTTGTCTTGTTGAGACAAGTGTTTCTGACCTCTTGATAGGAAGAGAGCTGGTTAGCCCCAGGGGGGTCTTGGAAGTACCTCGAGTGAATTTCAGGCAGTCCTTGCTCCTGAATCACCCTTGCCATTCTGGCTGGAGAAGTTGTTTTTCAGCTCTGTTCTACCTCAGAATGAAATTCTCTAGAAGACAAACACCTTCTGTGCTTCACTCAGGAAGTGGCTGCTTTTTGTGTGATGGTAAAATGATGTTATGAGTGTACTCTTTATGAAGAGTCCTTTCATGTACCTAAAGGGGCTAAAGTCTCTTGATAAAATTTATTTTCCTTTCCAATAGCATAGGAACCCTTTCAAGAACAGATGTTTGTGCTTACCTGTGCAGAGATGAGTTTCAGCAAGGCTTTGATCATATATGCAGAGCTACTGTTTTGACTTTTGCAAATCATTTTCTCCCTGTCATGGATACCTGAAACATAAAACACTCATGCTGTAAACTTCTCCTATCCTTATTCTGTGCTCATCAATTTAATTGGAGTACTTAGAAAAGTGACTAAAAATGGCACCTTGTGACTTCACTTATCAGCCCCTGTGTATTTTCCTAATTATCTGTTTAGCTCATTGCCCTACATTAACTTCTACTGCTTTCAGCCCAACCATGCACCTGCAGAAGAGTAGGCACTGCTCTACTCTCTCACACTTCACCCACCCTCAGTGAAGCTGCCAACTAAATTTGGCTGCCAGCAGGATCTCTATTACCACTGATGGCAATCCAGCCAGGCTCTTCCTGGCTCTTAATGCTGTGTCTCAGGAGATGTTACAGCCCACGTTTTTTGGTAAATCTTTTGAGCAAGTAGAGTGTAAAGAGAAGGGAAGACTGTAGAACAAGGAGGTTTTCTCTTCCTAATGATGTTTTTCATTAGTGCATTCTACCTCAGGCAGTTTTCCAAGTGCAGTAGGATGTGTCTGGTGCCTGAAGGACTTGTATCTTTGACCAGCCATTTACTGCTGTCTCTGTTGAGACTCCAACTTTTAGACTGTCCTCTAAACAGCTAACAAGCAGAAGGGTCCATGTCTCTGGGAATTGGCAGTTCACTGGGGCGCAAACATGATTAAGGAAAATACCTGTTCTGTGGCACGGATGTTATGAATCTAATTGTATTTATGTGTGTGTGGAAGAAATCACATACAAATCACTTCAAGCATGATGAACAAAATGCGATTTTTCTGAAGTAAATGAGAGATTATTGCTGTCTTCCAAAGGGGAAATAATGTAAAGGCTTTTATGTACTGGGTAGGTGGGAGGTGGGGAAGTGGAAGCACACGGAATTCTCAGTGATGACTGTCAGCAGTTGCAGAGATAAGCTGCATGTGCTGCACATGACCTGGAGATCTTTTCCTTCAGGTACCTGCTTGCTTCTACTCGAAATACTGTAGATTTGTCTTCCTGTGTGTCTCCTACAGAATCATTCATGGTGTAGGCAAACCAGATGAGGTTCTTGAGTGCATTGAAAGGGGAGTGGACATTTTTGAGAGCTTCTTTCCCTTCCAAGTGACAGAGCGAGGGTGTGCCTTGGTTTTCAGCTACGACTGCCATCCAGATCCTGAAGCAACAGGTAGGCTACTTGATGATTGTTACAGTTTTTACATTTTATATTGTGGTAAGCATAGTTCATACTTGGAAGGACTCTGTACTTGAGGGCTTTGTTTCTGAAATAATTGCAGTGGCCACTGGAAAAACTAGGATTCTACTACCACGTGGTGCTTTTGAAGGTGAGTGCTTTGGTGTGAAACCTCTTGAGTAAAACTTGAAGCCTCTGAATGTCTCATTAGCCAAAATATGATGATTAAGTATTTCTTAAACACCTGAATAGGGGGGTTTTAATTTGACACCATTGGCAAATTTTCTGTTTCCATTAGCAGTGAAGGCTGGACCTATTAAGCGATCTCTAGAGTGAAATTAATGTGTCTGTTGTAGTAATATATTTTTAAGTTCTTTTTGCTATCTGTCAGGAGTTTCCCATCTATAAGAGCAGTTCTCCTCTCTGTCCTTGCATTCATAGGTTTATATCAAAACCAAAACGCTCTATTCATAACTCATTACACTGTGAGATGGGAATGTGTATCACCCCTTAAAGCACCTATGAATTGTGTTTCAAGCAGCTGTTTTGTTTTGGCCTATTAAATGTTTTTAATGTAGGGGAACATTTTACATTTTTTCTCTTGGATAGAACCTAGTGGCTTTTCATGCCTGGATAATTCTGAGCCAGCTGAATAGAAGGGAACATCTTGCTTCTTTGTGCTTGCTGCTATTTTTTTAACCCTTTTCTTTGTTGTTCTTTATTTGTCTTACTTTATTCTTAAATTATAAGGCTCTGGGTAATGGCAGTGGTTTTGTCCTGTGTCTGGTTTAAACATGGTAGGCATGGATTATGCAAACAGTAATATTGGTATTTCTAGATAGATCTCCTTCTCAAGAATAAACTCAAAAATGCAAACCTATAAAATCATGAGATGGTTCTTTATTTTTCAGATAGATGCTGAAAAGTCAGATGTGGAACCTACCTCTTCTGAATTAGTGCTGGCAGCCTCTTTTGATTCCAGGATTGTTTGTTTGGTTTTTTTTTTTAAAACAAGAGGCATCTAAATCCATGAGTGATCACAGCATGGAAAGTAGAATGATTGAATGCAGATGAGTTGCCTGTCTACTCTAACAAAATCTCAATAAAATCCATTTGTTCAGGTGATTGCATTCTATTCAGCATGCAGTTCAGACAAAATACTTTTGACATTTTATAAAGAATTCAGCTCAGTAGAGCAGCAAAAAGTTATACTGTTGTTTCAGCTCTAACTTTTGATTAGTTTTAGTTGATTAGTTTTCACTTGTCTCTTGCTGTTTTGATCATTTAAAAGTGGATTTTTGTTAACTAACCTAGAGCAGTTAAAGTAAAATATCTGCTTTCTAGAAGAAAGATGGAAACTTGTGGCGGGAGTTTTCAGTTGGCAAGAAAGCAGCAGAAATACCTGCTCTAAGGTTGCTACCCTTGCTCTGCCTTTGCTCTCTGTTCTAAGGCTGTTGTCTTTTTAATTTAATCAGTTTTAACACAAAATGGGAGCCAGGACCTGGAGAAGAATGGTGCTCAAGAAGACCAGGAGGAAGTCTCCAAAGCTGACCCAGAAATGACACCATTTGAGATATCTCTGAAGGATAAAAAGTGAGTTTATGAGGAGGGTACCTGCAGCTGTGTGACTAAATATGATGCTTTTGTCCTCTGTATTTATTTGCAACTGGTCAGCAGCTGGATGAGAGACTTCCTAAAACATGAAGCTGTTGAAGAGAGTATTTCTGGACATGGAGTGGAGAGTGCTGGACAAGCATTCTAGCTTGTTATCAGGCAGCAGCCTATCTCTGAAAGCTCCCTCTTTTGCCTGACCTAGAGCCAGGGTTTTGTGATCATTTATCCAGTAGACATTCTGTGGTCATAATTATGTCTCAGCTGAAAGACCATAGGTTCACAGAGGTGGTCTGGGAATCACTTTGGTCTTCCACAACTTGGGTTATCTTGAGATACTAGATTTTATTTAAACTATGGAGATCCTCTGCTCTCTGACTTAGCTTGGGCAGCTGCAGAGCAGTTCTGCCATTTCTGGATACTTCACAAAAACTTTGGCCATTGTTACCACTTGTCCTTCCTTCTCTTTGTCACAGGTACTTCCAGGCTGTCTGAGTAGACAGTTAGGTTGCTTTGCTCTCTCTGTGAAATGGTGCATCTCACAGTAGAGTGGAGTACTGTTTTGATGATGGTGGGATTAGCAAATCTGTGGTTTTGGTGGTTTTCTCCTCCATAAACAGTGTGATAGCTGTCTTGCACTGCAGCTTTTCTGCCAGAGAAGGCACAGATGAGGCCTCTCTCCACTGTTAGCTGTGATGTAGTCAGAGTTATTCTGACTTAAATGTATCATATTTTGTCTCTGAAGTGAGTTCTGGCATGAGGGGGCCTGGGGCTTTCAGCAGCCATGGTCCCACACCATGGCAGGGTGTAGGAGCTATGTGACCTTTAAGGGTCCCTTCCATCCCAAACCACCTCTGATGTCTGAAGTCCTTCGTGCCAGTGATGCTGGTCTGAGCTGTCAGCAATTCTGTGTTAAGGACCTCAGGGCTTTAAGGCTCAGGTCCCTGCAAAAGGCCAGGGGGTTACAGGGGTACTCTTTATTGCTTGGATGGGTCTTCTTAGCTCTGATGTTCCCCAACATTGCTTCTTCCTTAGATACCACGATGATTTTGGGCCTCTGCTGGAAGGCTGCAGCTGTTACTGCTGCCAGAGGCACACCCGTGCCTACGTCCACCACCTCCTGGTGACCAACGAGCTGCTGGCTGGTGTCCTGCTCATGATGCACAACTTCCAGCACTACTTTGGTTTCTTCAGGGCCATCCAGGATGCCTTGAGGGACAGCAGACTGGAGCAGCTCAAGGAGCTTGTCCTCAGGCAGGCACTGCAAGGCCCAGCAAATGTGACACTGACACAGTGAGCTCAGAGAGGACAGGGGAGGTTGCAGGCTGCATCCTCATCCCCTGGGACTGTTATCATCTGGACCTGTCAGTAGCAAAATGCGTTTTTTCCTTCCTGGAAGGACCTGAAGGAGATGTTTGGAGAAGATCTCACTTCACGGTGGGGAAGGATGATCTTGTTCTAGCATCTCTTTTGGTTAATTGGCTTGGTGCATTCTTGGTGGATGGAAGAGCCTGGACAGTTCACCAGTAAGACCAGTATGGATGGGTTTGTTTTCAGGTACTCACTGTTGGTTTCCCATGTGCAAGGACAGAGTAATTGAACTTGTGATTGAGGATAAAGCAGGACGTATACTTAAAGTTAATCCAGCTGCCTGGAGACTCAGCAGCTGCTTGGGACTCTTGTTCCATACCTGGCAGTAATTCTTTTTCTAGAAAAACCTAGTGGTGTCCTAGTCTCTAATCATGTATCTCTTTGGTGAGATATCCCATCTCAGTCTAACATGCTGTCCTTGTAGCTGTGCCAGCATCTGTGTCCTTGGAAAGAACTGGAAGTGCTGCTGTGTCCAATGGCACAGGGGACTACATGTGTACTCCTCTCAGGCTACCTGCAGTGTGGGATGTTCTCTGGGCCTGGAAGAAGTCTGCCACCTCGGCCTGGCCTTGAACACCCTTGCCTCAGGAGTCCCATTCTGTGACATTAGAGCCAGAGGGAAAAGAACGTGTTTAATCTATGTCCTGCTGCAGAGGATTTTTTTAACTCTCTGCACTTTTTCCAGATTTCACTCCCGTGTTAGCATATGGGTGACAATGCCTGTACCATTCTTCCAGCCACCCTAGCACTGATCACAGAGCAGGCTACACAAATGTCACTGTGAGATGGAGCTGTGGAAGAGAAGTGTCATAGGAAAGGACTTTTAGAAAACATTCTGCTGGGTCCTTGTTTTAAAATATGACATAGTTATGTCACATTCCTCTTATGCGGTTAGATTTTTTTACTGCCCTTTACTGTGGAATCATGGATTTAATAATTTTGTATTACAAAGCCACAATAAAAGAAATTTATTATTTGTTACACTGGCTCTTCAATGTGTGACAGGGGTGGTATACCAGAGAGTTTGAACTCAAGAAGATGTCTTCTGAAAACTTGAACTAGCAGCCTGATGGAGGACATTACCTAGGAGTAGGATCCTGTCACAGAGCAGGTTTCCAAGTAATTTTCTTCAAGAGAATGTCATAATAGACTTGGAAGCGTTGAAGACAGCTGCCTATCCCTCTCCCCATAAGAACTCTACTGCCTTAATTAAGCTTGAAAAAATACTCTGCTTAATGGCCTTAAAGCCATTAAGGATTAATCTGTAGTTTGCTCTTCACAATTTCTGCAATGCTTTAAGATTTTAATACCTCCCATCAGAATGACTTTACCATAGAGCATAAGGGGTTTTTATGACAGTTGCCCTGTCTCTTTGGGCAACTACACAAAGTTGTCAGTCCTTTTTACCATTCCTGTCTTATTCACTCTGTTGCACTAACTACACTTCTGTTCCACAGGATCCTAAAGAAATGGTGCTACTACTGCTCTACTGTTGTCTTCAAACAGATTACAGAGAATGACTCAGCCACAGAAGCGACGTAAAATACAGAATTTTCGTCCTCACTACAAGTAGTACTTTGTGGTTGTTAAAATGGATGCAGCACTGGGAAGCTTGGAGATGGTGTGCTGGGTATACAGCATGAGGTAGAAGGTTTGCCTAACTTAAATGAAACAAAAATGGTTTGTGCTTCGTTCAACAGGAATGCAGTGGTAGTGCGTGGGACCTTGCAATGCTCGGTTCTGCAGTGCCTGTTTCTACAATGTTGCAAGTGCCTGTGCAAAATCTTTTGGGAAGGGACAGGTTTTGAAACTTCCTCCTTCACTGACATTCCTGTATCCACATACTGAGTCCCCAAAATGCCTGAGTCAGCCCTCGGGCATGGTGCTTGTGCCCAGCAGGTCAGTCAGGGATGCTCTGTGATGACAGAGGATAAGGGGTGCTGGTGGTTGTGTCCTCCTCACCTTTCCTGCATATTTCTTAGGTTACTTCTTACTTTTTTTTTTTTTTTTGGAATTTCTGTTTTGTACCTTTTGGGGGCCACTTGTGATCAGTCAGTCTCCCCATCCTGCCCTACCTGGATGTCCTCAGGAGATAAATGTAGCTGTCTTAGGATCTTAGTGGCCTGCTAAGCTAGGTGCCAATAACATGCTATTCTCAATAACCCTTTTCCTGGCTTTCCAGTCCTTCCATGCTGCTGTGTTACGTTTTTTTCCCAGTCCTACCCATTAGGCTTTCCCATTAGTTTTCTGCTTGGCTTTTCTGTGTGTGCATGTACCGTGGCTGCACAAAGTAAACCATTTTATACTGGACAGGATTTGACCATCTACACCATTCAGTATCTAACACAGTTACAAACATCACTAACCCTGAAACCATCTTAATGTGTTGTATTTATACAACTTCTCAACATGCCAGTCCTCTTAGTTCACACTGTAGAAAGTCAGTAACATTTTTCATGCTAACGTAGAAAAGTTTTAATTTATTTCCTGGCAGAGATCTAATTTCTTCAAAAACTGAATTCTTGCCGTAATATAGGAGTGAAAACTGCATGAAGAAAGCTAAACTTTACATGGGGAAGTGAAAATGAAAATTAATAAGGAGTGAAAAATGTCTGTGCTAAATTAACTTCACTAAGCACAGAAGACTGCAAATACATCCCTGACTGCCATCCATCCCCAAAAGGCAGAATATAAAACAGCAGAGCAGAATACAAAAGAGATGGTGTGTTACAAAAGCATTAGACCCTTGAATATCTTTTCCTTAGCAACTTACAGTGTAATCTTCCTGTTAATAAAGAAAAACCTTCCACATTGATGAGAATAGCTGTCAAGGCCTCATGTTGCCTTTCTGACCACTTCATCAGTATTCTGCTCAGTAAATTCCTCCTTCCAGAGCTATTTTAATGTTGCAGACTCTTTAGCAGTTTCAAAGGTATGCTTTGAAATATATTAAGGAAAAAAAATCAAATTGGCTTATTACAAAAAAGTTTTCTCCTTTCCTTCAGGTTTGTAATTTCCTGCCCCTGTCCCACTGTGTGTGATCCCCATCCTGTAAATCACTAGGACACAGTGTCCAAGACACACGCAGTGTATATCCAGCCTTGTCTGACAGTTTCTAGGTCTGCTCCTCTGTGGCTCTGCGGGATCACAGGAGCTGCTCAAGACTAGAAATGTTCCAGCAGGGTGTTCAATTTATTTCTGCATCTCTAAGGTCCAGAGGATTTTCAGATCATGGGATTTTTATGCATAGAAAAATTAGTTCCAGGTGTGTTTCAGAGGTGCTTTTAAGCATTGAGTAGCTTTTTCTTTTTCTTCATCCTGAGCCCTGTTGAGTTTTGATTCATAATCTGAGGTGGCAGACAAAGGGCTCCAATAAAATGTTTAAATCTTTCTCTCAGTAATTTCAGAGCTGTTTCCTCTGTGATGTGGAGGGCATGCATGAAATAGATGATGGTGCAGGCTAGTTTAATGGTTTTATTTGTAGTACTCTGGAGCGATCTACATGATTCACTAGAGACCTCATCTCTTTTCTGGTAATGCAGCACTCCTTTAGACTATTAAACATGTTCAAGCACACGTTTCCATCCTTTCTTATGCACATTCTATAGGCAAGACAGGACTTTTCCAACAAAAAGAGTATGAATTTAAATCCCTTTGAGAAGCTGGATCTAGACTGGCAAAGTTGGTGCTGGCACAAAAATGATGCAGTAAAATGTTGCTTCCCTGTTAATGTTGCCAATATGAACGGTGTCTGTCAGAATACACAGTATCCTGTCTGGGAACACACTGACTTGGAAAAGCAACACCTTTCCTGCCTCACAATGAGGTGATGATGAACTGCCTGGTTAAGTCTACATCTGTTGTCTGTATGATTTAATTGCATTGGTCAGGTGAAGGTGCAACACAGTGGGATGCTCTGTCATGCTTCTGACACAGCTCCTGGCCTTGCCTACTCCCCATCATTACAAAATCTTTGGAGAAAGCCTGCTCTGATCACAGCTATTTGTGTGTCTGAACATCTTGCAGAGCTCTTTGGGAAGCAGTTTTGGATGAGAAGGGGTTATGTGGTTAACCAGGATTATTTCAAACTTCCAAAGCCTGAAAACCTAGGAATCTGTTTCGTAAAGACCAAAGGTAAGAGAATTATAAATAAAGGCATTTGGATCTGCCAGACAGTTCAGGATTAACCAGCTTTCTGTCTTCCCTATCCTTCTGCTACTGTGTAAAGCATTTTCTGGCTCAAGGGAGTGGCCAATGCTCTAGGAAAGGCGATGGCAGTGGCTTATGCCAGAGGCTCTGAAGGACAAGGTGTATCTTACTGCCTGTACATGCAGAATTGATTCATTTGCAGGGTGCTGATCAAGAAAAGATCTAACCACTATGGCCCTTATATGTAGTGGCCCAGCACAGACTTTCACAAAGAAAGGAGTGGTTCCAAGGTCCTTGGCCAGAGTTCCTGGACCCATTCCTGTGCTCTCTGTGTGACACCTTGTGCTCCTGAGCTGGCTGCCTTTCTGAGCTGGTGGCTGTGTTACAACACATGACACCAAGGTGGCTTTGTAGCAATGCTTTGTGCTCACTGTTCCCTCCTTCCACAGGAGAACATCTGGTTTGTCTTTTGATGAGGTCATCAGGGGAGGTATTGATGCAGCCAGCATATTGCAGGAAGTCAGCAGAGGCTACAAATCTGTCTTGAGCTTTTTTATACTGCCCTTCCTGGGCCAGAATGGAACCATCTATCAAGTAATGTCAACTTCAGTGGTACTGTGTGCTGAAAAACAGCTAAAGAAACCAGCCCTTAGGAAAGCCAGATGCTTTTCTCAGACAAAGCTAAGGGAACTGGGATGAGAGAGAACAGACTGGCAGGCAGCTGAAGCCTTTAAAGAGATGCAGCCTCTTCAAGAAAGGGAACAGGAGATGGAGCATCTGGGAGGAAGGAACATAGGCAAACAGGATGAATAGGATTTGGCAAGGCCAGCAAAAAAAAAGGAGTGGGAGCTGTGCAGTATGTCCATGGACAGCAGTGCCAACATCAAGTTGCAGAATCCACTGGCACGTGCCTTTTTCCATCCCTTGTTTTGCACGCATCTTGAGGAAAAAGCGCTCTGCTGTGGTTCAGGGACTTTGGCAATGGCTGCAGAAAGGCAAAAGGCCACAGAGTAATGCTGGTAGCCTTCAGAGCTGAGGCTGACAGGAGTACTTAGGGCTGGACTCACCCCTGCTACCTGGCTCCCCTGCTGCCCACAGCCAGTGCCAGCACAAATATTCAAGGGAGTCCTGTAGCATCAACCATCTGCTCCATCCCTTGGCCTGACCCCCACAGAGAGGCAGAAGTGCTGCTGCCTCTCAGCTGAGGCATAGCAAGGTGAGCAGTCCACCTGCACCACAGCCATTCTGCCATGACATAGGATGGCAGAAAGAAACGTGATTCCCTCGGTATTTGTGCTTCTGTCCAGTGAAAAGTGGTCTTTATTTGAGCTGTTCAATTTGCCACGCTCACAGCTGTATGGTAAAACTTACTAAAACTGACAAGAGTCCCCAGGGCAGGAAGCCAGAAAAGTCTTCCCCACATCACCAAAGATACAACAGCCTGATGCTTGTCTCACTGAGATGCTTAAATCATTATAACTGAAATTAATTTTTAATTATGTTAATTTTCTTCTTTGGCCCCAGGGGTTTTCTTTGCCTCACATTTCCAGAGGCATTCCCAGTGTCTGGCAGGAAGAGATTCACTTCCAGAATCACAAAGGAAGCTCAGGAGAATTCCTGGCCTGGGCCTGGGAGAAAATGTATTCCTGTTGTAGAAAGATGTGGTTGGCATCAGAGCTGGTGGGCTCCTGATCTGACACTAGGGGCAGTAAGAAACCAAGGAAAGGTGGCATGAGTGATGCCAGGAAGGCATAACAAGAAAGGTCACTGCTATGCCTTAAGATTGACTATTTGTGGAGTAACAGAGAATAACTGGATCAGTGGCTTTTGAGATTGAAAGGCAGCATTGGTTTGGGATGCATCTTCTACATCCTGTTCAATGTCATTCAGCAAGAGGTACACAGCAGCTGATGCTGACTTTAAAAAAGATCAGTTTTGAATCCCTCACACCTTGAAATTCCTAGTCTTGTGAGCCTTCCTTTGCTCATAAGGCAGCAGTTCAGTTGGCAAAATACTGCTGAGAGATGACATTGATATGTTAATGTTAATTCATTATTACCATTAGATAAGGAAAAACTCACTCATGGGCCCATTTGAAGGCCCATGCAGATTTGGGATACTTGCACTGGTCAGAGAAAGGACTAATGAGCCCATTCTCCTGGTTGGAGACACCTCACAGCCAGGTGTGTTTGCAGACTGAAGGCTGCCAGGGTCTGTCTCTGTGACCAAAACATCACACATTTAGCTGAAACTAATTGGATTGCTACCAGTGTCCTCTGGGTTGTCCACAATTCCTGTTTGTAGTTTTCTGGTGTCACCATATCAGCAGCCTGCAGGCAGTTGATCCTTCCTTGAGATGCTGGCATTGATTAGACATTTTTCAGAAAACATCACAGCAGGAACAGCAATGAGCTGCAGACAAGCTCTGTCTTTCCAGGGGAGCTGCCATCCTGAGCAGGTTGTGCTGGCCCCAGCTGGGAACAGAGAAGCCCCTGTCACTCCAATCCCCCTCAGAGAGGCAGACTCCAGGTGTACTCCCTCCCCTTCCCAAGGGGGAAGCTCCCTGTGCTTAGCCCCACAGTGGGGTCCAGCTGAGCTCAGCTGAGCATCTGGCCAGGCCAGCCCCTAAGGGACCTAAGGAGGGTTACCTGGGGAAGGGAGACTTTTCTTTGCACTGTCCTTGCAGTCTGGCAAATGTGGATTTTAATATCTGGCTGCAGCTGGGATTGTTAAAACAACATTCCAACAGCTGTTGCAAGGTACCTGTAGAATATTCACTAAGCAGTGTCACCTGCAGAGCATTGGGCTGTGATGGCAGGTGAAACCCACCTCCTCCATAACTTCCTTGCCTTTCCAGGAATCAGCTTTCTTCTCATAGAATATTGTTTTATCTTCTTCCCCACAGACCTTTGTGCCCTCCTGCTTAAAGATGCTTGCATGATCTGGTGCCTGTTGTTGCCTCTGGCAAGGTAGAATGTTTTATGGTTTCTTCTCTGTTTATATTTTACAATGTAAAACTCAGCATAAGAGCTTTTGGGTTTAACTCTGGATGGCTTCAGTTCAGTGCCTGGTTCTATTTAGGATTTTAGTAACTTGGGCAAACCTGTGTTTTTTGTCCTAGACCTGAAGTTCAACACCTGCAACATGTGGCACACCTGTCACAGATGGGGAGCCCCAGGTACACGTGGAATAGCAAACTGTGGGATATGTGGGCTCAGTGGCTCATTGATCTGGGTTCCTGCAGCTGAGCCAGAGCCTGTGGCTCTGGGAGCTGGTGGATGCAAGGGGTAAATGGTGTTTTTCAGTCCATTTCTCAGGCGTGCTTTAAATGTGTCTAGACAAGCAGTGCTTGGATGGCTGCCTTGTGCCTTGCAGGGGGGGGCTGATCTTCCCAGTGTGTGTTGCCAGCTCTCCTTGATCTCCAAAGGGTCTTAACTCTCCTCAGCTACGGTGGAGCTGCTTCCTGGCTGCTGTCTCCACTGGCTTGTGTACAAATGTCTCCCAGCACAGGGGCCCTGAGGTGTCCCATTCCTGCTGCCTGGTGGGGCAGGAGGCAGATGAGCACAGACTGCAGAGCCCCGTGCTGCACCTGCCCAGCCCTGCTGCCAGAGCAACCTGTGCCTGTCTCTGAGCTCCCTTCTCCTCTCTCCAGGAGAGCAGGATTCTGCACTATCCAAAGGCTCTTCCAATGTGACTATCAGCATGTAAATGAATCCCCACAGAACGTCACAGCTCACCTCCCCCAGCCAGTTGCAGAGTCAGGGAAAACAAAACACCAAGGAGGAAAATGTAGAAAATTAAGGTTAGTAGGGGACATTGAGCAGTTGGAAAAGGAGAATGCAGATTACTCTGCTGTAAATAATGAGTAGGGGTGTGTCTTGGGAGGGGGGAGGGCTCAGCAATCTTTCTGGCTTGCTGGAGAGGGTGGGGGGAGCATCAACTGCTTGCACCTTTGATTGCTTCTGTTCCTTGGCATTTTCTATGGGATCACCTATATTCGTATTGACAGTAAAACTGGGCATGGTGCTTAAGCAGCGCTTGAGGGAGGGGGAGACAGAGATTCTTTTGGTTCAGAGTAGAGTTTTTGTAATTGTGTAAGGGTTTTGTGCTGCCCTTTTTTTTTTTGTCCCTAGTCTGTGATCCAGTAGTTCAGATCTTAGTAAAGAAAGGACCATATATTTAGATACAAAATTTTCCCCATCCCTTATAGATGTCTGGACCCCAAAATGCTGCTTAGTCTTCTGCCACACCTTCTGTTCTTAGCCCCTATCCTGAATCATCTTGGGGATCACTTCTTGAAGAAACGATTCAGATTCAAGTAAGATCGAACTGACCCTGAGAGATGTTGGGCCAGGTCTTGAAATGGACTTACTCATCCTTTAAAAGATCTTTCTTCTCATTTCCTCCTTTCTGACAATTGTTATATAAAGCAACTGGACTGGTGATCTGTGTTATGAAGCATCCTAATGAGAATTCCCTGAGTGGCAATCTGTCCACAGGTTGGTTCACTCAATTCATACCTGCACCATCCTGTATGCTGAGTGCCTTCTGTGCTATCCAGCATCTCTGAGCAGATGGAGTAACACTACTCTATGTCTGCCTGGCATAGCTGGGAAACTAATTGACCATATTTCCAGAATTCATCTGCTGGATGTGCTTACAGCAGCCTTTGATTTCTTTCCCAGTTGCAAGGAATATGCAACTAATAATCAAGACCTCTTGTGAGTGTCCAGGTGGATGATAATTGGTTAAAGGGAAAGTGTTAAGAGGGCTACAGGTGACAAAAGGCTTATGGAAGGAGGTGCATTCACCACAAAGATACCAAAAGTTCCAATTACACTTGTGTTTTATTGGGTTAAGGCAGTTACAATGGGAGGGCACCCCCCCAGGCAAATGACACATGCTCTCCACCAGATCCTCCTCCCAAAACCCAGACAAACCAAAGCAGCAGCTAGAGCTCTGCTACATGCTCTGGAGGCAGAGGACAATGGCTTTGGCTTCATATTAGGAAAGAAAGGAAGCCCTTCCAGATGGAGAAGCTGTGGCACGGACACAGGCAGGAGCAGCACACAGAGTTATGCTCAAAGCTATCAAACGAGCATGGCTGACAGCACAACTAAGCCAAGTCCTGGGAGTGAGAGCTGAAGCCTCTGATCCAGTACAGCAAGGGGGCAAAATGAGAGAACCATGTTGAGGCTCTTTGGCCCGTGCCAGGTTTGTCTGTGTGAGGGGAAGAGCATTAGAGTGCCCTGACATGAGACCAGCTTAGGGTATATCAGGACTGGTCTGGTTTGTTCATCCAGGAACTACTGCAGATGGCTTTGTAGAACATTACTGGGAAAGGAGACCATGGCTGGGCTGTATTTGCCCAGCTCCTGGATGCTGGGATACATGGATGCCATGTGTGATGACAAGAGTATTGGCAAGGGGCATTAGGGAGAGTCCTGGGGCTGATCCCAAGGCCAATGTCCCTTCTTACTGGGAGGAATGTTATGAAACAGCTCTCCCCAGGCATGGGCTGTAACTGGAGTTATTGCAACAGCCAGGTGGTACAAACCCTAAATCTAGCAGTGCTCCTGTCAGGAGAGGAGCACAGGTGAAGACTGGTTCCAAAGAAATTGTGACAAGTATTGAGACAGGGTGAACACAACTAGCTGAAAAAACAGGTTTGAACCTATAGCAGCCATCAAGAGCCTTGTTCTCTTAGTGGCCCCAGTAGATCACTGGGAGGTGTGGTAGTTAAGCAGTGGCCAATCTAACACTGGTCCTTGGGTCAGGAGGAGAGGGGGCCCCGGGTAGTGTTGCACTTCTTATGTGAGCTGACCTACCAGAGGGAGGGCAGCCACCTCTCTGCCTCACAAGGAGCAGTAAAATACAAGCTAGCAGCAAAAGGGAAGATTTCATTTGCAGCTAGGGTGATTTTCCCAAGCACTTAGACTGACCCAGTTTTACAGGCAAACCTTTTGATGGAAGCAACAGGAAAGTTGCTATTTCTCCACCAGTGCTCCTTTTCTGAGTTTCCTTGTCCAATTTTCACTCTTGGCTCCTGACTGAAGAAATCAGGATCCTTATCAAAGAGGTCCAGTTCTGTCCTCTTACTAGGACTGCTGTGCATGAGCTGGGTGCCTTCTGCAGGCTGAGGTTCCAGCTGTGGGAGGGCAAATGCATTTCCAGCGTGCAGGCAGCAGAGATGAGAGATGCCATCTGCATTCGGGTCGCGCGTGCCCTGCAAGCTCGCAGGAGTGATGCACTGTGGTGGCTGATCTGCTGCACACCCGGGGCTGTGCCCGCTGCTGAGGGACTCACTGACCTGTCCCTGTCTTTTTCTCCTGCCAGGAGGCTGCTGCAGACCCGTGCAGCCCTGTGAGGCCCCACAGTCAGCAGCAGAGGATCTTGAGGAAGGCTTTGCGGAAGTCGGTGTTGAAGGTTGTGTAGATGATGGGGTTGAGGGCACTGTTGACGTATCCGAGCCAGGTGCTGGCACTGTAAAGCCCTGGAGGCACGTGGCAGGATGGGCAGTGGGCGTTGAGGATGTGAATCAAGAAGAAGGGCAGCCAGCAGACTATGAATGCCCCTGGGTTTAGAGAGAGGCAGGAAACTATCAGTGAGATTAGAGCAGCAACTATTTGGAAAGGGGCCTGCGCTGGTGGCCCCTCCCTCCACCTCTCACTATTTCCATAATGCTTCTGTATTTCAGAAACATTGAAGGCCACATTTATTCCTGATACAGGGGGATTTGGCAAAAGCTTGGGCTCCTTGGGACCAGCTTTGTAAATGGATGTGGCTTCAGAAGTGGTCTGATGACAGACAAAAGCAAGTGACCACAATTTTGAGGGAAAGCCTCAGCTGCTTTAATCAGTTAGGATGAGGGCTGCTTTATTTCCATGCTACTACTGAGTTAATGGGGGGGAACAGTGGATCTGGTGACCACAGCAGGTGACAGGGACACCAGCCTCCTGGCTTCTTTACCCAGCTCTATGAACTGGTTCCTCTGTGCCTCCTAGCCTCAGTTTACCCTTCTGATTGAAAACCTTCTGCGTGTGTGGAAACTTAGGATTGTTCGGCCATGTAATAGCAAAACAAAGGAAAAGCAAAGGTATTGGCTGTTTCTCCTTCTAGTAGGGCTTGCTGGCCACTGATTTTAAACACAAGGGTAGCAAAACATAGTAAATAAAACACTAACATACGTGGCTGTCAACATTTGGGAGCATTATTCTAGATCCCTAAATGTCCCACTACTGTCTCTTCTGAGTTTGTGAAGCTGAAGCAAAGGCCCAGCTTGCATTTAATTTTTTAAATCTCAGTACTGTAATCTCAGTCCCAAACCATCCCCCAGAGGCAGAATGGCTCTCACTCACCCAGGACAATTGCCAGCATCTGTGTAGCCTTCCTCTCCCGCAGCTGGATCAGTCGGGGCTGCTGCTGTGCCAGCCTCAAGCTGCTGATGGTTCTGCCATTGCTGAGCCTCCGTACCTCCACTGCTGCCTTCGTGCTCCTTCTCCCCTCCTCCCACCTGCTGTTTTGGGTGGTCCCTGGTGCCTTGGTGAGGGATGCCTCATGGCAGAAGCTCCGGTACCGCTGCAGGCTGAAGACAGTCAGCAACCTCCCTTTTGTAGACATCTCCTGGCCTGTGCATTTGAGCGAGAGACAGGAGGAAAACGTGCCTTGGCATCTGTTTGGCAAAGCTTTCCTCTCCATGTGTTCCTGCAAAAGAGGATGCCACAGAGGAACTGGAAACCATCCAAACTGCTCATTGGGCCAGAGGATGATGAGGGAAATTGTAGGAGTCATCCTTAGCCTCACCTGCCTCCTACATTGCATGTATCCTCTGGACTGACCTGGGGGTGGACCAGTGGCTGACAACTCTGCCTCCATCCCAGCAGGAAGCAGCATGAGAACAGTATGAGCAGAAATACCTGCTCTGCTAACTTCTCATCTGTATTTTTGTGCTGGCTCTACTCCCCTCAGCATCCCCACCCTTTTAATGTAGCTTTACTGTGCAAAAATGGGTAAAGGAGTGGATATGCATGACCAGGTAATTCCTTTCAAACTGTTGTGTTGGTTCCCATGGCTGCAGATATTTCATCTAGAAAGGTCAGTGGAACAAATGTTGCATGCACCATGAGTATTTTGACCTCTTAAGTCTGTCAGATGAAAAGGGTTTTTTATTTTAATAACAGAGGTTATAGCCTGTGAAGCCCTGAGAATGAAGCTTCATAGAGCAAAAATCAATAAATGAAGACATTAAAATCAATAAATGAAGAAATTACCCAGACTTATGCATTGCTGAGAAAACCCTGCTGTGAAGAAATACTGAAGTAGGCTGTGCTCTTTTCGACTAGCCATTTCTACAGGGCAAAGATACACAGGCAATATCCTCTTTCTAGAGGTTTGAAAAGGATTTAACTGGAGCTTCTGTGCCTCAAGTATCATGGTGTATGAGCGAGGGATGGGATGAAAACATGTCATGTCCTTCCTTATGCTTTCTGTTCTGTGTTTTAACCCTTTGAGGAGAAGAGATGATGCATTCCTGTCCTTTCTGGCAGCTCCTGCTGGATTCATGTGGCTCTTACTTGGTGTGCATAACACGGTTTGGTGCTGGTGCTCTGGCTGCCCTGCCGGGTGAGGGTTCGCTTCTTTTGCCTCTGTCTGAGCACGAGGTAAATCCGGACATAGAGCAGCAGGGTCACCATGAAGGGGAGGTAGAAGGACACCAAAGAGGAGTAGATGACAAAACTAGGGTTGGATATGGAACAGACACTGGGATCCCCTGGGGAGGAGAAGAGAGAGAGAGAGAGAGAGTGGCTGAGCTGATTTGGTTTAGTACAAGGAGACTCTGGTATGTTGGTAAAGTGAGACAAAAGGCGGCAGGGGGCAAAGGCAGTCTAAGGAGTGCAGAGTATGCTCTGGCTTACCCAGTTACCTAAGTGATGCTTAAAATGAACCCAACACAGGGCCATCCAGCATTAGCCAGCATGCACCTGCCTGCTTTTCTGGCCAACAGCTCTATTCTCTTCTCTCATGTCTACTCCTATCCTTTCTCCTATTCCTTTGACAGCCTCTGAGCTCTCTAGATGCAGAGTGTGCATTCACCCCTATCTGTCTGAACCAGGCAGAGGGGGGCAGCAGAATTTCCCACTCCCATCCCTTTCCTGCCTCAAGCACTGCAGAGAGCATGGATGGGGAGCAGAGGCTTCTGCCTGTGACTCAGGGGGAAGGAAGACTTCCCTGCTCCTCTGCCTCCAGGGAGATGGTGTTGCCCTAGCTGAGGGAAAGGAAAAAGACCAACCTGCTTCCATGGTGGAGGCTAAATTGTTTGTCCTCCTCAAGGGATTAGTTAAGGAAGCAGGCAGACAGTTGGATAGGAAGGAGGTTTCTAACAAGCAATGCTAATATGCAATCCTTGCTGTTTAGAAATGTGTTCTGTATCAGAGTCAAAACTGCTTCTGAACCTGTTGATCTATCATCTAGATGCTGTTAAGCCTGGTGTGTGTGTGTGCTGTATGTGCTGCACGTTCTGCTCTGTGTGCTCAAAGTGATTGCTTGATGGGAATCTGAAGACCTGGACACTTTGATGGGCATTGATTTGGCAGTAGAGCAGGCAGGTTTGCCCTTTAGAGCAATAGTAGTGTCTGCCTGAGCAAATGGCAAGTTTATAGACAAGAGCACATGGGGATTTTTCTCTCTCTTCATAGTGTGCTTTCCAGTTCCTTAAAATTTCCTGTAACTTGGCAAATCTCCAAGACCCATGTTAAATGACCTGGCCATACCCAGGGCAGCTCCACTGCCAACTCCTCCTGCATGCTGTTGTTCAGGATATCACCTACCTGTAGTATTGAAGCCAAAGAGGAGAGGGCATGACACTGCGAATGCCAGCATCCAGACTATCACAATCATGAGAGAGACCCTCCTGCAGGAGCTCTGCCCAGTGCTGTACTGGTACTGAACTGGTTTCACCACGGCAGTGTATCTGCAGACCAAACCAGCGCCAGGAAGAGGAGATGGAGGAAGGGGGGAGGGAAAGGACCAGGTTTTTAAAAGGAGAAATGAAAGCAGCACAGGGAGCGTGATGGTGAACGTGGTGAAGAAAGAAAAGTACAGAAAGTCAGATGATGGGATCAGCAATTTGTAGAAATGGTAAGTGGGGCATTAGGGGGTGGAACAGAGGAAATCACAGTTAGTTGGCAGCAGGGCAGAGAAATGCTCAGCAGAACTCGTAGCATGCAAAGCTACAAGGTTTGGGCTACCAGATGGACCAAGAAACCCCAGGAAATCCCTAATGCTCCAGCCCCTAAAGTTATATGGGCACTGCTGTGAAAGAGCACTCTCTGGAGTAACCACAAACTGCAAACTCCTTGTCTCAGCTGCCTGGTCTGGTGTTAGCCTGACAGGCAGAGGATTGCCCAGGGGCAGGTGTCAAGGACCTTCAGTTGCTGGGGTGCCCCAGGAGATGCAGCTCAGCAGGGGAAAGATTTGGAAGGCACTGGAGTCTCATCTTTAGGAGAGCCTGGGGGCTGCTCCTTGCAGACAGAGCCAAACTGAAATGGGGATACAGATTCCCATAGAGGAACACCAGCCCAACGCAGCATTGAGAGCTGCCTTGCATTATTATCCTTGAACTACACATTACAAAGGTACAGCATGCAGTATTTTTCCCTTCTCCCACTCCTCGGTCCCAGTAGGATCACATGTGCCAAGGTCTTGGCTCCCAGCCTTCAGCATTGCTTAAAATAGGCTCAGTTTTAAAATGCAGAAAACCAGAGCAAAGCTCAAGATTACACAGCAATAATCTTCATCTCTGCCTGTATATATGGCAGGATTTTGTTTATTAAAGCTTCATGAATGAGATCTCCAGAAGGAGAAACCTTCTTTGACACTCGGTAGGAGCTGGATGACCATCTGTGGTTCCTGCCTTTAAAAAGCTCGAGGATGTGGTTGACTATCTAGTGGGGATGTTTTATTGCTTTCTCCCTGCCCTCCAGTGCAGACCTCTTCTTGCACAATGTGAGCTGAGCCACATTAACAGCGGCAGTGGCAGGGACAGACCTTCAGGGATTTGTTGTCCTGAAGGCACCGACACTGTCTGTGCTCACCCCTCCTTTGTCCCTGCCCCAGTGGGGCACAGGGCTGACCCCCCTGTCCAGACTGTGCCCCTGGATGCTGTTGTGTCTCACCTGTCAATGCTGATGGCACAGAGGTTCAGAATGCTGGCTGTGCACATCATTACATCCATGGTGACGAAGATATCGCAGCAGATCCGGCTGAACGTCCAGACCCCGCCTGTCACCTGCACCAGCAACACAAAACCGTCAGCCTTGCTCTGCACCAGGTCCTGACAAGTTATGTGGAAGGAGCTGCTCTCCTCCAAGTATCCCAGCAGCTGGAGGAGTTCATGTCCACAGCGATGGGCAGAGGGAAATTGAGGCACCTGTGTTGTGTGCAAGGTAACACAACAGTGGGTCGTGGAGAAGAAGCCTCACTTTAATTTCAGTATTTTATTTGCTCTTGCAGAGGGAGTCAGGGAGAAGAAATAGAAGTTATCCCTTCTCTCAAGGCCTAGCATGATAAATTGATTTAAATTTGATATCACTGTGTTTATCCTTTGATTAGTGATTATCTGAGAAAATCTAAGGGCTGAAAGTCTTTCTCAGCTTAGCTGCCAGAGTGCTCTTGCAGGCAGCGAGCTGGAAAAGTGCTGCAAAGTTTTTGCATTTATGTATGAAACTGAGATCTGAGACTGAGGCTTCTCAAAAACCTTATTTGAATTCTTATGTCAGTTACAGATTTTGATTATTAGATCTGAGCGAGAACTCACAGGTTACTCAGATAAAGGGGCTTGAGTTGCTACCAAGCTGTTGTTCTGGTTGTTTTGAATTTTTAATCTGAAGTGTGTGGCTCTGAAAGCTCAGTCGCAGCCAGTCTTAGCAAGGGAGAAAAGTGGGTTTTGGAGCAGCCACTAAGTTCTTGACAACGACCTTTTTGATTGACAAGCATTCTCCAAGCACTGTGTGGCTCTCCTTGGGGTTGGGATGACAGCCTGATTCCGAGGGAGGTGGTCTGCCTCAGTGCACACTGCTTGTAGGAGATGGAGGGCAGGCTGCCTCCTTGTTCAACTGCAAACAAACCCAGTGCTGTGCTGAAGGGGGGAGCAGCAGAGAAAAAAGGGGGCAGGTCCATGCTTGGGAGAGAGCCTGGATTTTAGCCATTAGCCCTGTAGGTCCTGCTGTTTCAGCTGGATCCTGGGAAGCTATCAGCCACTAGTTCCTGGTCTCTCTGCTTACATTTAGACAACATCTGGAATACTCCACCTGGTTTTGAGGCATCAGTAGGGGAAAAACATTGATAAACAGGAGTGAGTCCAGTGGAGAGCCACAAAAACAATCCACAGGGGCTGGGGCAGCTGTGAGGAGCAGCTAATGGAGAAATCTGGAAAAGAGATGGCTTTGAGGGATGGAAGACTAACAGCCAAGTTGCTAAGAAGGTGGAGCTGGTTTTCACAGCAGTGGTGTGGTGGGAAGACAAGAGGCAACAGGAACGAGCTGGAAAAAAGGTGCAAACTGTTTGTGAAGGTTACTTTTAGGACTATAGGGACAGTGGGACAGTGGAGCTGGTTGTTTGGTAAGTCTGTGCAGGATCTATTCTTGGAGGTTTTCAAAACCCATTCAAAAATACCCATCCCAGACCACACTGGAGAGGGTGCCACAAGTAAGCTTGGCTTCTCAGGCAGTGGGTCAACCCTGCAAGTATTGGTGCCTAGGAAGGATGCAGCCCCCTGCAGAAAGAAGCACTTGTATAAATAAAAAATTGACTCTGTGAGAACTGTTTAAGAAATAATCCTGAGAAATATAAATGGTTTTGATGGTGGCAGTATTCCTACACATGGGCACAGAAACTTGCTAAGGTGAGCTGTGTCTTTAGGGTATTCTCTGCTGGACCCACCTGCTATGTTTCAGAAATCAGGTATTGAATGAGGCAGTCTTCCATTAGACCCTCTGACCTTGAATGAATGCAGAGAAGGGAAATGGTATTTGGTTTGCAGAATGCAGAAGGGAACTGTGCTTTCTTCTCCAGTTCTCTTGATAATGGTGGTGCATCTTTGTTTTCTTATAAAAAAGTAAGTAAAGAGGAAAAAGAAGTCAAACCAAAACCTCTGAGCTTTCCTGCACAGTTAGGTGAGCTACAAGACATGCAAAGTGAAGGCTGTCCATTTGAGATTAGGGACCTTAATAGGTAGGTTCAGCTTCCAAAGAAACACTACACTGGTTTTACTTCAGTTTCAGATTTTAAGATCTACTTGACCACCTCAAAATATATTTAAAAAAAAAAAAAAAAAAGCTGGAAGCCTTTGCAGTGGGACCCAGTAAGGGATGTTTCTGCAGTTTGAGGCAAAAAGCAATGCAGTTTCTGTGTGAACTGTGGAGTCTGAAGAATATTTCACCAAGCCAGTGGCAGGCATTCACATGAAAACCAGCTGCTGCTAACCCAGAAGATGAACAAGCACTTAACTGAGGGAGTTTCCAAGGTCTTGAGCTGAGCTCAAGAATGTGAACCATTAAAACTGAAGAAGGTGCTGGTGGGGATGGCTCAGAAGTGAGCCCTCTCAGGATGATGCTATCACATCACACCACCTTTATACTAGATTTACCTTGTTTAAGAGGATGCTTGACAGATCAAAGTGTTTGGGCTTAAAACCCATTCTCACTTCCACTTGCCACTTCTAAAATGGAGAGTATCTCTGCTGGAGCTGGTAAAGTAGTTAATATTTACCAGTGGGGTATATAAACAGAATTTATTCCAGAATTTAACAGTGAAAAAGAGCCTTTTTATTATATGCCTTGTTAAAAATTTTTTAAATTCTATTTCTGCTCTTCCTTTTATTGCTCTGTTCTAATCATCTTTGCTACAGCAGCTAGAACCTGCTAGTCTGCATTTCTGGTTTTCATGTGCTGGCAGGGTACCTCTTCTTTATCACTCTGGTGCTTTTTGTGCAGCAATCTCAAAGGATTAATCCCAGGCATTAATTGAATGAATCCTCACATCCGCCTGGGTGAGGTGGATGGTCAAACATTATTCTCTTACAGATGATGAGGGCAAACTACAGAGAGATGAGCTGATACAATCTCTCATTACCACTCAGTGATTATGCAGCAGAAGAGTGTCCAGGGTGAAATCCTGGGTCTATCAAACACAATGCTAAAGATACCTATAGACAATTCAGGTCACGTTGTCACTTAACCTTTCTTGATGACTAGCCTGCTTTATCTACAAAATTGTGGTGTTATTATTTTTAACTTCCAGACTCTATAGGAAACTTTCCAGTTTATGAATGTGCAATGTTGGTTTTTTTTTAAACTTAAGCATCTCCACCACTCTCCTGAATCCTTAAAACCAACAACAGAATCTCCACAATTCAGATATGAATGGTGATGCCACAATGAGGAGCACATGGATGGGAAAGTGGGAAACCAAGTTGCAGCACACAAAGACAGGTATGAAAGCAGTGGTGCATTTAAGGCTCTCTGAAGGGTTTTGTGTTTGAGAGCTGATGCTGGGGGCTGCTGCTGGCAGCAGCTGTGAGATGGCTGCTCATGGGTTTGCACAGTGGGATTACAAAGAGCACTCCTGTGGTCAGGACTGCTGAGCTGCAGTAACTCAGCTCTGTCCTCCCTCTGACACCAGTAGAGCTCCTGGAGCTCACAGGGCAGCTTAGGTCTCACTGCTCCCATGTGGGAGACAAGATGAGGAGACAGGGTGACTCCCACACAGTCTCAGCAGATTACACCTCAGTGACAACCTTCTCCTGAAGCTTTCTTCCCCTTTGGAGGTAGAAATGGATGTTGTGAGAAGCCTGAGGAGGGTATTCCCAGCCATGCTGCCACATGTCCTCCTCCATCTATGCAATGACTACAAGGCATGTGATGTTTAACACCCTCAAACCACAGTGGGCAGGATACCCTGGTGCCACTGTCTTGGAAACCTTGGTGAGCTTCAGCAGCCACAGCACCAGGGATCAGTAAAGAAGAGGGCAGCAGTATTGGTGTATCAGACCTACACATTGGCCTCCAGAAGACTGCCAGACACATTGCTGTACAGCACTTCTGTGCAAGAGACCTCTTTAACTGGAGATGAGGATTTTGACGGTATAAAATGTTCCTGTTGCTGCTCTGTCACAGCCTTCCCAAAAGATTTCTCAGAAAGAGACAGTTCTGGTCTGCATGATTGATAAAATAACACATTTCATGGCCACTGATGACTCTAAAAATGGAATGTAAAGCACAAACTTCACAAGCAACATTTAAATCCGAGACATTCATCCACCTTAAGCTTCTCCATAAATAAGGGCCTGTTCTGAAGTGTGGTTTGGCAAACCTTCAGTAGATGAATAGGTATTCTACATGGTTTTAGGGACTGAATGATTTTTTGGCAATTTCCAGGCCCATGGTGTATTGAAGCATGATGCCATTTCTGCTTCATTGATGGCATCGCTGATCCATAAACAGCAGCAAATATTGAAAAAACTTTGGGGCGAAAGGGACTGTCTTTTAAATCTTAGTCTTGCTAGAGTCCTACAGCCCAGTTCTATAGGAAGTACTGTGTAATTCCAGGATTGGTAATTTAGGTTTGAGATGTGTATGAGTTCTTTTTTCTGTTGTTTGAATTACTCTTGCATCAGCTGCTTTGATTATCCAAGCTCCACGGAAATTAGTCTTGAATGGGTCTACAAACTAAACTAGGAAATGGACCTTCTCTTGTGCTCACAAATCATGACCAAGGCATTGCATGGGGCAGAGGCTGCTCCACAGATGTGCCTCAGTCCCACCCTGTCCACAGCAAGAATGAGTGCCAAATGTTTTCTAAAGCAAAGCATAATGTGATTTCATTAAGGACTGGAATGCACTTGAGCTGATAGATTATTCCAGTCTGAAATAAAACTTGACTTTCAATAATATTTTTTAGTTGCAATCAAACTGAAGAGTCTAATTCTATCTTGCTGGGATGGCTTCCCACACACACACACTTATTCTTTTTTTTTTTTTTTTTAAATCATTCCATGTAGCACACCCAAGCAGCAAACAGCCTGCAGGACAGCTCCAGGGCTGTTCCAGTCTAAATGTTGCTACTGCCTTCATTAGGAACACCATCACCCATGCACTGGTGTGGTTTCATTCTGCTGACCATTCCTGAGAGGTACTCACCTCCAGGTACACCATCCATGGCATCACCAAAGTAGCCACCAGCAGATCTGCCACTGCCAGGCTCACCACGAGGTAGTTGGTGGTGGTTTGCAAGGTGCGTTCCCTCAGCACAGCCAAGCAGACCAGCACGTTCCCAAAGATGATGGCCAGAATCAAGATGCAGTAGCAGAGGGCGTAGTAGGTGTGTGACTGGGGCAGCTCAGGCTCTGTGGTGCTGTTTGCCCCACAGGGAATGGGCTCTGTTGTGTTAGGGTGGCTGCTGGCTCTGGTGAACAGGGCCATGGGGCTGCCACTGCAAAGAGAAAGAAAGAGAGGACTGAAAATCAGAGCTCTGCAATAATTGCAGAGAACAGTACCCCCTTTGGGTACTAGTATGAATTTTGTACTTTTCTTATGAATTCTCCTTCAAGCCAATCAGAGAGGTCTTTTTTCTGCTCATATATGGGCAGAGCTTTGCTTAAAGACTTGCTTGGCCTGTTCTGTTTTCCATTGAATCTAAACCAAGGGAAGAATGCAAGATTTCACCTCCTGTGTGCATGTGAAAGGTGGATCTTAGCAACCAATACAGCAGTTGGGAAGTGGGTGATAGTTTTGAGATGTACCACAGTACAAGTCAGCTGGGCAAGAGTGCAGCCTGAAAGGCAACAATTTGAAATTAAGAGGAAGACCCAACAGAGTTACCCAAACATACAAGGGCTTGGCCAAAATTTGGGACTTATATATTTTCTTCTGGGAAGTATCCTCTTTCTTTTTTTTTCAAAAAATGTCTTCAATAACTTCACACACTTGAGTGTTTGGCAGCCTGGCAGAGCCTCTTGATCCCTGTCTGCCTGGCAGCAAGCACCACCTCCAGAATTCCTCTTTTCCTGCAGCATGTCCCAAGCCCTGCCTGCTGGTGCTATTCCCATTTCATCCATACTGTACTCTGTGTTTTCCATGCCTGGCCAGAAGATGTGCTTCCTGTGCTGAAAAGCAAACCAGCTTGATGTTTGGGATGAAATAATGGAAAGATGCTTGCAGGGTGCTCTGCATTTCTTTTTCTTACAATAGATACAAGTCTGTTCTCAGTAACCTACCCTTCCTTGATTTAAGAGGAGGATTTTTTTCCAGAAATATGAAAGCTGCTGTACCAAGGTTGTTCCATGACATTTAATGGCTTGTATATTTTTTTTCCTTTGCTACTGCTCCTGTTCCTGAACTCATCATCAGTGTGACAGGTATGAGAAGCAAGGACAAAATGCAATGCCAGTGGTATAAATATTACTCTGTTCCACCCCACCCCTAGAACAACAGCATCAGTGATGCACAGCTGCTGCACAGCTACGCTCCTGGAAGAGTAGCTGCTGTGCAATAGGGATAAATTGCTCCAGCCCCTTGGGATATACTCATCCTTACAATGGGTGCCACTCTCCTCTGATGCTTATTAGCTGGGAGAGGACAAGGGTTGAATGAGATGGAAACTGAACTTCCCCATGTCTTGTGAACACAGATCCCTCAGAACAGGGGTGAAACAATCTCATGGCTTGTGCTTGTCTCCCCTATCTTTCTTCTGCCTGACCCTGAAAAAGAAGTTAAGCTTTCCACTGGATCATGAAGACTTCTTGTAGCATGAGTGCTGCTGCTGAGTCCAGGACTGTTCATAAAACAGTTGAGCTGCAGCCACCCAAAGACAGAATTCATTTTACTATGTCCCTCACATGGACACAGTGCTCACTCTGGGAATTCTGTATTGTCTGGAGCCAGGAAAGGCTGTTTCTGTAGTGCTGGGAAAAGCAGCAGCCTAGGTGATAAGCAAGGCCAGAACAGGGAATGAACAAAACATCACTCATAAAATATATAACCAGAAGGCATAAGGCAACCCAATACTGAGTTTGGCTGTGGGTTTTCTGTCTTGTCTTCTGTTTCTTATATCATGAGCATTATTTTTGACTCTCATCCCAAAGTCGGTCTTCCCTACCAAGATCCCTCCCAGCCCTGCAAGGTCCTTCATCCCTAGACTGTCCTTCTCCCCCACCCCAGCCCTTCTCTCTCCGCACCTGGTCAGAGTGCTGCCAATCCAGGCAGGTACCAGTGTACCTGGATACCCTCACCCTGGGTAACGGGGTGACAAACTGCCACAGGGACGAGGGTAGCAGCCCTAAGGAAGAAAAGAGGGAGGGAAAAAGAGGGGAAAGGGACGCTCCTCCCGTGGGTCTCGCTTCGGAGGAGTCCGGGTGCCTGTCCCGGCCCGCACGGCAGCTCCAGGTGCGGGGAAGGGTTCGGGGTCCGAGCGCAGGTTCCAGGTGTGGCTCCGGCGGCTTTGGGCTGGTCTCCAGCGGCGGATGCTGCTCCGTTCCCGCTGCTCCCGCACCCGAAGGGCAGCGGGAGCCGCTCCGCTCCCCGGGGCGCCCCCGGTCCCGACTGCCGTGTGCCCCGGCCATGCCCGGGGGGTCGGGGGCTGGGGAAAACCGGGCAGGGAGGGAGGCAGGGGTTTGCGGGAGAAGGGACTGCCGGCCCCGGGCGGGAGGGGAGCGGGAGGCAGCGATCAGGACTTACCCCCGGCCCGTCGGGCCGTGCCGCCTCCGCCGAGCGCAGCTCGGTCCCGGTCCCGGCCCCCGGTCCCGCTGACTCCCGGCCGGACCCGCTCCCTCCTGCCGCCTTCCCGGCGCGGAGCGGCGGGGCGGGACTGGGCTGGCCACCGCCTCCCGCCCGCCCCCTGCCCCCGGCCCCCGCGGAGCCCCG
>VZTB01017773.1:1246372-1290408 GCA_013397245.1 Thryothorus ludovicianus | reverse complement strand
GGGGAAAGGGAAGGGGAAGCCGTATCTCTGCGATGTGGCTTCCCTTGAGGTCTGAGATCAAGTCTCCGAGGCTCAGTTCTCCTCAGACTGTAGTCACCGGGCTACGAGTGATGCCAGTGGATCTTCTCTCTCTGCAGGTTGGGTTGTGCCCACCACCCACTCTGGCATAGCAAATGGGGCTTGCAGGGAGTTGTCAGGAAGGTGCAGGAAGTTCAGCAGCAGGGCTGAGATTTCCCTTCACTGCACGTATGACTTGTGGCCCTAGCAGGAGGAGACAAAGTGCCCTTCCTCTTTATGCACCCACAGGTTGGGGTGGCCACAGGCTGCCTTGTATGTGGGCAAGGAAAAGAGCAGATCCCATGGAGAGCAGAGTTCATCTACCTATTTATAAGAATTTACTTCAGAAGAATATGTTGGGACTTGGGCTGCCTGGGTCATCTCTCCTGCCTGCAGCTTTGCAGGCTGATCTCTGTGTAGGTGAGAGTGGTAGGAGGGAGAGGTGTTGTAGAAAGCCCTCATACCCATCAGGTGTGAGAGGTGAGAGTACCATCTTTAGCCTGGCTGGGGATGGTGAAAGAGCCCCTACAGGGCTTGGTGGGACGAATCAGCACCAGGCTGTGACTGCCCCATGGCAGCTCTGTGGATGGCACTGGAGAAGTGTGATGCGTCAGTGCCCAGTCCCTATGGTGTTCTCCTGGAGGATATAGCTCCCAGGCTATGAGACCAAATGACCCCTGAAGGGCCCTCCAGCCCCTTCACTCCCTCGGGAGACCCCAAACGCTGTGACATGGATTACATTTACCATGCTTACATGAGATTTGTACAGCTGAACTTCTGCCGCCATCTGAACCACACTGCTCACTTTTGGGGAAATGCACCTGCTAACNCTCTGTGTAGGTGAGAGTGGTAGGAGGGAGAGGTGTTGTAGAAAGCCCTCATACCCATCAGGTGTGAGAGGTGAGAGTACCATCTTTAACCTGTCTGGGGATGGTGAAAGAGCCCCTACAGGACTTGGTGGGACGAATCAGCACCACTGCCTTTAACCAAGGCTGTGACTGCCCCATGGCAGCTCTGTGGATGGCACTGGAGAAGTGTGATGTGTCAGTGCCCAGTCCCTATGGTGTTCTCCTGGAGGATATAGCTCCCAGGCTATGAGACCAAATGACCCCTGAAGGGCCCTCCAGCCCCTTCACTCCCTCGGGAGACCCCAAACGCTGTGACATGGATTACATTTACCATGCTTACATGAGATTTGTACAGCTGAACTTCTGCCGCCATCTGAACCACACTGCTCACTTTTGGGGAAATGCACCTGCTAACCCTGCCTGGGGCAGACAACGAAGGGGGGAAACCCTCCTGCCCATGTCCAGGAGAGGCTTTTTTAGCTGTGAGCGTGGAAAGTCCAACACACCTGCTCTTGAGTGGGTAAAGCTGGAGGGGAAAGCAAGCATGGTGATACTCATCCTGAGCAGCGAGGTGCCCGGTGAGCATGACTCCTCACAGTGGGGCTACCAGAGAGATGGAGGCATTTTAACTTCCTTTTAGCAGTTTTTAAATGCAGTTTGCTTGTGGGCAACCCTGAAGGAGTGTGGCTGGCAAGGTGCTCACACTGGCTCTAGGGTGATGGGGCCACAAGGCAGGGCAGCAACAGGCTTTGCTGCTGTCAGCTGTTCCATGCAGCAGCTAACCACAGATCAACAAAGAGACACTGCCTGGCCCTCCTCGAGGATAAGGGAGATGCAGCAGGGGGAATGCACTGCTTTAACCACAAAATTACCATTTTTTTGCTTCACAATTTTATCTTCCAGTGCTGAAACCTTCCCTTTTGCCTTGCCTTGTATGTCAGTGGATCCCCTGGTTGAGTCTCCCTTGTGAAACTTGTTTCTTGCTTTTAATTATTTTTAATCTCATTTCTTAATATTACTCTGACTTCAGGAAAAAAAAATAATAGACTCACAGAATCATAGACTGGTTTGGGTTGCAGAGACCTTAAAACTCATCTAGTTCCAATCTAGCCTTGAACATTTTCAGGGGTGGGTTATCCACAGCTTTTCTGGGCAACCTGTCCCAGTGCCTCACCACCCTTACAATATCTTCCTAATATTTAATCATTCCTCCTTGTCTGTCACTATGTGCCCTTTTAAAAAGTCTGTCTTCCTTGTAGACACCTTTAGGCATTGGAAGGCTTCTATAGGGTGTTCATGGAAGCTTCTCTTGTCCAAATATAATTCTCCAAAAATAATCTAGTTGTCTGCTCTATTGAAGCTTGTTATCCTAAGTGCTCCCTCCCCACCTCCTTCCTGGAATGGCTCCCTTCACACCCCCTTGTCTGATTTTCCCAAGACTGGAAGCTCTTTGGGGAAGGGACTTAATGACTTTCTTGTGTTTGCTTTGCAGAGGTCTTGTGGAGCAAGGTAATAACCCGTGTGATCATTTAATTTAGAATAGATTGCACTACACACAGAGGCAAGGCTGAATTAAAATTGCATAAGCAATTTAGATTGTGATATTTGCAGTGGGTTTTATTAACAGTACGACTTCTTTAATACACTGGTTAGTGCAATGTCTCTCTCATAAAATCCTCTCCTTCTTCCTACCCCAAAATCAAGTGTGTGGTGTATATTTGCCCTTGTTAAACATTGGGCATGTTGCAGGCCTTGGTTGTCACAACATGGTGTCACTGGGTGAGGCAGAGAAACAGGTCAGTAGTAAGTTGTTGGAACATCAAAATGGAAGAATATTCCAACAGGTTTCATTGCTCAAACTCCTGGTTGTCCCAGTCCTTCACAGGCTTTCTGCCCCATGTGCTGAAATGGGAGAGGTGCCATAGTTCCCAAACCTGGTTCATTCCCAGCCTGTTTCTTTGCCCTCACCTCCAACACCAACTCCTTAATTCTTCTTTTCAGTCCTATGTATCCTCCAGCTCTTCAGTAAAAATTTCAAATAACTTGGATAAATGCCAGTGTTCCCTCTTAACATCCCCCCACCTCCTTGCCCATGAGTCCTGATGTTCCCTCATGCATCTCTCCAGCCTGTGCTTGTGTTTCCTCCTTTGATTTCCAGCCTCAGTCTCACCATCCTGTTCAGTTCCCAAACCTGTTTGTCCTTCCCTACTGCTGCTGATTCCCAAGCTCCTCACTCTTCACCTTGCCATCTCTGGTTGGGCTGCTATGCCCTCCACTCCTGCAGCTTAAAGGATTGTTTGCAAATAGTATTTATTGTGCTTTCACACCCCAGCTGCTGCCACTACAGCCAGTATTTGAGGTGCAGTGTCTAAAATGTGCCACTCAGGTGGAATAAATCTTCCATCCTGCTTCCTGCAAGCCAGGGTGCCCTTGTGACAATATTGTTAAAATGTTCTGTATCCATGGGGTTTTTCAACTCCTGACTGCATAAAGCCCTAATCTGACCTCATAGCTGACCCTGTTTGTTGCAGGATGCTGGACTAGACACCTCCTGGGGACTCTTCCCAAGCTGAGTTATCCGACACTGACATGAAAATAACCTTGCCTGCTAGATGTGAAGTAAACAGAACTTTTCTGGGTGGCACAACCTGCAAAATTCCAACAAAACTTTAATTCATACCCATATCCTATAGGCAGGATATGCCTACTTGACCTCGGTAGCTTTAATTTCTTTACAAAACTCACCTGTTTTCATGGTAGTGGCCAAAATGGAACTCAGTCAGCTTCAGGATTATCTATGCACAGCAGCTTGCAGAATCAATACAGACTCCTCGGAGAAGCCACCACAGCTCACGTCAGATAAGATTCACATGAACTTTAGATCCTCCTGATATTGGTTCCTTTCTGCCCAGCCTTTCCCTTCCCTGTCCCCTCTCCCAGCAGTGTGGAAAAAGGTGGTGCATCCCAAACCTGAACAGCCCACAGAGATGTGAGCTTAGTCCACAGGGAATTTTTGCCATGCAAATCACATCTGCAATGGATTTTATACAGCAAAACATTCTGACTCCAAGGGTGGGTGGTAGCATAAAAACTCTCTCATCTGCTGATTAGGTATTAGACTGGGACTTTCAGGACTAAGCTTTACCTCAGGCATAATCTGGTGTAGAGGAGCTGTCTCTATTTGGCAGGACTCTGACTTCAGGCACTATATCCCATAAAGCAGGCTGATTGGATAAAGCCAGCATCCTGCCAGTCCCCTGTCTAAAATGACAATTTTGATCCTGTTTTGCTTTAATTAAATTTTGGTCATGTTAGAACACAAGTTTTGCAGCAGAAGGGTGGATCCTGCCACCATTTTCTTCTGCATCAGTATTGGGCAATTGGTGCTGCCCATGAGGAGAGGAGATGGGGGTCTGAAAATGAGGAGGGTGACTCCTGCAGGGATGCCTGACAGAGGAAGGGCTGTGGAGGGGGCCAGAGGATCCTACTGCCATACCTCACCTTGTGTTGTCTCCTCACAATCTTCACACTGCACAGGAAGTCCTAGAGGCTCATCTGGGTGCAGCAGTTTCAGGAGATAAGAAAGGGAAAATATCCATGTGAGAAAAAGGGCATCAATTTTCAGAAGTGTCATTATGCTTTTCATGCCAAGAAGCCGTGGAGCAGCAGGGCTGTCATTACCTCTGTCCTTCCTTCCCCAGAAAACCATCCTGTGTGCTCTGTGAGGACCTGTGCTGCTGGGCTCTGGCCATGCCCTCCCATGGCACAGCCCTGCAGCAGCTGGGGTTGTAAGGTCATTCACCAAGGGGCCCTAAATCTCAGGGAGGCTGGTTATGGTTCGGTGCCTGCCACGACACCTCTGGGGACAGGGAGGGGAGTGTTCTTTTCCTTTGCATAGGACAGCTCTGCACTGCTGGAAGGGAGCAAAGTGCCCTGGAAGCAAGGCTGGCTCTGGGAACAGTTGCTCAGTTTGAGCAGGAGGAGGGGCTCTACCCAAATGCTAATGCTCTATTATCTTCTCAAGCCAGTGCCCTTCCTTCCCCCATTTCTCCTCACCTGAAGATCCTCAGCAAAGAGGATCTCTCCTTAGCAACAGCCTGCTGCAGCATCAGCTCTTTCTGTGGTGTCTGTGCCCCTCTTCTTCCCTCCCACCACCTCTATCCTGAAGGCTTTTGTGGTCTTGGCATCATCAGTACTGATGCTTTTTGTTGTACATCTGTGATTCCTGCTCCAACCTGGCTGTCTGTCTGGCTGTCCTCACAGCTGGTGACAGGAATACACTCATCTCACAGCTAGCAGGTCTCTTTAATCCTCTTTTTCTGTCTGAGGCAAGAGGCTGTGTGCACACTTGTGCAAGCAGGTGAGTTGAAAGGGGTGTTTGTGGCTCCCTCTTGTCACTCACTGGCCTCTGGCCCAGTGTCCACCCAGAGTCACCTCCCACTTTATGTGGCACTGTGTTGTCACCCCACAGACTGTCCTCACCAGGCAGTGGCACTGGCCACCTCTCCTTTTCCAGCTGTGGTGTGACATCTGTGTCTCTGGTAGGATGCTCACTGGGGAGACCCAAAACTTGGACAGTCCAAGTTGCCTCTGATTGAGAAGCCTGTGCATCCATCAACAAACACCAAGCACTTAAGTCTCACTCAGGAGTGTTGCCTCTGCCAAATTTTGACTTTCTAGACTGGAGGCATAACCCATGAGTAGTGCAAGAACACTCTGGGAGATTTAGTTTCTATTTTAAGAAAGACAGCAGAAGATTCTGTTTCCCCCCTTTTTTTTTTTTTTTTTTTAAGTTGTTTTTTGCGNGAAGTTGTTGTTCCAGGAGCCTGGGCTGCTGCCTTTTTCTTCCTCATGCTGCTAGTTTATGTGGGGCTTGAAGTGTCATCCTCTTTGGGTTTGCTGCTGCTCCCCCTGTCGGACTTGGGTCACCGGGCTCAAAGTTTTTGCTATAGAGATGGTTCAATTGCAGGAGTCATGTTTCCTTCAAAGAGCAATGAAGCTAAAAACGTCTCAACCATTTTTACTTAAAAGCATTGGAATGCTGAGCTGAGGCAAGACCGACAAAATTATAGCCCCAACAGTGAGCCAAGAAATTAGGCTGCATTCTGGTACTCTTCATTACAGCTTTCAGAGATACTTCAGCTGCTATATACAGACACACCATGAAGTGATATCAAGTGAAAATTGTTGAGGTGGATGCAGCATTTACGCATTTCCTTGGCTGTGTGAACTGAAGTCTCTCTGCTTTCTGGCTGCCTTGAAGTCTTACCTCCTCCAGGCCTCCCCTTTCTCTCCTTCACACCCTGAAGTACCTGCTCTGAGTCTTGCTCCTCTACTTGCCTCTGTGAACTTTGCTTTAGCTATGGTTTCTTGTGAACTTCTCAATGCCAACCTCTATTCTGGGCTGTCTGCTGGGACAGAAAATGTTTAGAACTGCTGCTGCCTCCCAGGTTCTCTCCCCTACATCCCTGGAGCACACGAGAAGATGTGTAGCAGCGTAAGGTGCTGCTCAGAACAGCATCTTCCTGTCTCACTGCCATTTACATGCTGCTCAGGCTTCAAAACCTCACACTAAGTGTTTTTCTTGAAGAAGCAAACAACAGCTTCATCAGAGTCATCTGCAGTGCACTCACAGTTGCACAAGTGTTATGTAGCTCCAGGGTAATTTATTTATTTCTATTAAGACACGTCTCTGAAAGGCAGAGATCAGCAATTCCTGTGCGCAGTTGTTTTCAATGTTGGGGCTGTTTTCTCCCAGGACTCAGCTGTGGAGTGAGTACTGTGGGCCCAGGGCTGTGGTGCCAAGGTAACTGGGCCACCACAGCTCCTTGGAGCCACAGAGTGGCTCCTTGTGGCTGGTGAAGGGGTTTTGTGAGGAAACGCCTCATCATGGGAGAGGCCCAAAAGCCAAGAGCCCAGAGCATCTGGCTTGCTAGATCTGATGATCAGCAGATATTCTGTAATTCTTTCATTGTCCTCCTCCTGCAGCAACATTCACAGATTATTTGCCCAACACCACTGCAAGAAGGTATGACCTTCCTCTTCACTCCTTTTAATTATGCTGCACATAGCAACTTTCCATGCCAGTGGCCTGATTCCTGCTGAACATTTTCAGAGGTGTTAAACTGGAACTAGAACACAGGGGAACAAAATGCCTTCTTTGAAACCCTGCCCCTTAAAATTGAAATCTCCTGTGGTTTAGAGCTCATACTCAAAATTTGACAAGGAATTCCTTCAGGAGGAGCCCTCTTCTGCTCAGGCAGGGCTAAGTCTGATGTGTGCCAACCCAGGGCTGAGGTTGCACATACAGCTGACAGCTCATGAGCAGGTTTGGGGACTGAGTGCTCTCACCAGCCCTGTGGGTCTGTGGGCCCTGCTGAGCTCCTGTGCAGTAGCAGGACAGATAATTTGGGTCTTTTCAGCATCCAGAAGAGCCAACTGACACAAGCACCACCCTGAGCTGGGCACTGCACATACCTGGAGTATGAGGAACCCACTTCCCAGTACACAGGCAAGACCTGGTGTTTGATAAAACCTCCTGTCTTCATCCCTCCTGCCAGCAGCAAGGCTGCCTTGTGTCCCACAGCAGCAGGTGGCCCTGGAGCAGCATCCCCCCCCTTTCCTCTTGGAGCAGTGCCTCTGCCTGGTCCTGGGGGTGGTGGACAAAGCTGCAGCATGTGGCTGCAAACCGGGACAGTGGGAGGCTGTGAGCAGCCCAGCCCCACAGCCCATGGACAGCCTGGACAGTGGGAGGGTGTGAGCAGCCCAGACCCACAGCCCATGGACAGCCTGGCCCCACAGGAGGGCTGTGCCCCAGGAACAGCCTCGGCTGTACCCTGGCAGCTGCCCCAGAGCAAACCCCAGCCCTTTGGGTGGGAGCACAGTGAGCACCCTTGTGGCTCAGCCAGAGGGGCAATTCAGAAAATGCAGAATTACAGAAGAGGTTCATAATCCTGCTCCTGACCAATGCCCCAAGGAAAGAAAAATATATTCTACACTGGTTTTCCTGTCTAACACAGCTGTGTACAGTCTTCTGACTCATATAAACACCGTGTGTTTTTGTAAAAAAATCGATATCCAACTTCTTGGTAGCAATGATAACGGTGTGGCAGTGACTCAGCCAGGATAATGACGGTGTTTAAAAAACAATCTTTGTCAGTGCTGAGTGTTTTACCTTTTAATTTCACTGCCTTCCTATGAGGGAAGATTAATGACACTGAATGTCCTAGAAGAGAAGCTTTCTTAGGAATGGGCTCTGTATGCACAGCTCTCAAGAAGTCATCACTGGTTAGGGGGTCTTTATTCACTGCTGTGTTGTGGTTCAATCCCAGCCTAAACTAAATCCCACACCATTCGTTCTTTTCCCTCCAGTGGAATGGGGAAAGAACCAGAAGAAAAAACAGGAAAAGAACTCATGGGTTGAGATAAAGATAGTTTAACAGGTAAAGCAAATGCTGCATCTGCAAGCAAAGCAAAACAAGGAATTAATTCACCACTTCTCATGGCCAGGGAGGTGTTCAGCATTCCCCAGGAGAACAGGGATGTGTTATGGGAGGATGAACATCATGAGTCCCAATGGCTCCCCTTCCTCCTTCTTCCCCTGGCTTTATATGCAGAGCATGGTGCAGTGTGGCCTGGAATATCCCTGTGGTCAGCTGGGGTCAGCTATCCCAGCTGTGTCCCCTCCCAACCCACTCACTGATGGGGCAGTGGGAGAAGCAGGAAGGGCCTCAACTCTGCAAGAGCTGCTCAGCAATAATTTAAACATCCAGTGCTAGCAGCACAAATCCAAAATACAGTTCCATACTAGCTACTGTGGAGAAGATTAGAAGTACCCCAGCAAAACCAGCATGTGCCATAATGCTTGTTCCTGTGTTGGTGTGGCTACTCATAACTTTCCCTGTTCCTAGTCTCTGGTGGACATAACCCCAAACTTTTTTGGTTCTTTGGGAACAGCCCCCTCTGTAACATGAAGGGCCTGAAGAGCATTTCAGGTGCTGCTCGTCCCACAGGCAAGTCCACTTGGCTTTTTCCAGCAGCCAGCAGACAAGCCAGCCCTGCCAGGCATCATGGAATGGTTGGAAGGCAGCTTAAAGATCATCTAGTTCCCCAAGCTCAAGCCCCATGTCCAATTTCAATTCCTGCCCTGGAGTGGGGTGATTACAGTTTCACTCCAAAAGGCAGAAATAAGGAAATAAAAATTCTAGTTCTGTGTGTTTTTGCCTTTGGCATGGGAGAGACACAAAATGGTGTTGATACTTCTCAGTGCCTTCTCCACTGCCTTGTGCGCTGGGGTCAGCTATAAGCAAGATGAGGGCTAGCTACAGCGTGTTTGCATTTATGGGAAGAATGTGCTAGCCAAAGGAAGGAAGCTTTCAGATACGCAGAAAAGAGCTGCAACATTGATTAACTGTAAGTATATCCCAAAAGGTCAGGCAAGACACCAAATGCAGGGAGAGAACTAGTTGTTTTCCTAACCTTTTCTCTCTCAATGCAGAGCATTAATCTTCTCAGTCCCTCATTAGAGGTGTCTGTGCCTGAGTTTGTTCCAGTGTGCCTTCTGGGAGCTGTCAGAGCTGTCCCACCACCTCTGGCTCTGCAGCTGTGCAGGACACCTGGGGCACAGCTGGGCTGGGAGCCCATGGGGTGTCCTGCAGCCTAGCCTGGGACTGTCACACCAGGGCTCAGCAAGGTCCCTACTCTGTGCCAGAGTAGAAGTCTGGCTGTATCTTCAGGGCTTTGTTTCTTGAGTGTTTTGGGGTTTTTTTTGCATTTTTTCCCCACAATGGAAGTTTCACATGATCTGTTCCTTCAGTAAAACAAAAGACTATTACACTTCTAAATGTCCAGAGTTTATTGCAGCACTGTGCAAGACTAGTCTTCATTCTGGGAGGGGCTGGAGAGAGCTAAACTGCTCCTACACATCCTGCTTGCCAGCTGCTCGTGTCTTGATGGGTCAGTGCTTGTCATCGTGGGCCAATCACAGGAATTAATTTCTTGCCTAAGCCTTTCTTGGGATACTAAATATTTCCATAAAAGTTATTGCCATCTCTATGCTTCCCTACAGATTCTGAAAGTATATCAACATATTAGAGGGAAAGTTTAAATTATTACAAGCACTAAGGACATTTTCAGTAAAGGAAATACATGCTTTGGTGCATAGGAGTGAGTTTGAGATCTTCTGCATAAAAGGAACTTCAAGGCATTTAAAGCCTGTTTCCTCTCCATGCTTCCCCTAGGTTTTAGATGACACCTAATTTAAATTGTTTTGTAATAACAGAAAAGGAGAGATATTACTTTAGAGAATTCACCATGAACTTTTAGGAACCACAGGAGATGTAGATGATAAAGATAACAAATACACATTAGGTTCAGGAGAGGCTCCTCCAAAGAGGGAAAATGGGATTAAGCTGCCATGCAGCAGCTGCTGACCCATTCCTGTTGCAGTCAGGAAGAGGTGCTGGTGCTTTGGTCCTGTCTGGGGTGGGGCTGGATGTGAGGCTGGACTTTGCCACACCAGTTGGCTCAAGATGGAGCTTGCCCCATGAACTCATGGCACTTTGCTGCTGCCCTGTTGGGTTTTTGGCTGGAAGAGAAAGCTGCTGGCTCTCACCAGACCTCCAACCAGCACATACATCGGGTGGGCAGCTGGGCAATTAAAGCTCTGAGTTCAACGTGCACATCAAACAAGGATCGTTCCCATAGGCTGGCCAGAGAGGTCTACAGCTGCTTTAGTTCAGGAGCAGGTGCAAAAAGAGAAGTGTTTCTTGGTGGCCTTTCCCAAAGAGTCCTCTCCAAAGCACACTCAGTCATATTTTTTAGAGGAATGCTTTCAAGATGAGGCCTCACAGGGTCCGTGGCTTACGAACCATGCACGTAGCTGACAAATGTGTGCTTGCCACCCTTGAGTCCCTGCAGACATCCTAACTCCAGACACTCAAGAGAGAAGGTGCAGAGGGCACCAAGAAGAGCAACAGCTCTGCAGTACCACCATCAGTGCCAGGAACTTAGGAGGATGCCAGCACCTAAATATTTTTGGTGTTTATTAAAACATCACCTCAGGCTGCTGCAGGATGGTTTCGTAACATTGTTCTGTCTCACACATAATTGCAGACTAATGGCCTTGTTAAAATACTTGGGCATATGATCTGATTTTCTCCTAAGAAGCTGTTTATACGTTTTATTAATGGTTACTAATTAAGTTGCTTGAATGAAGTCCTTTGGAGACTGTCCAAAAACATAAACCCAAATAAGCCTGGGCACTATGATTAAGCACAGTCACTAAAATATCTTCCCCAAAGCCATGTAAACAGATTGAAAATGGACCTAAGAAAGGTCTGATGAAAAAGAAGGGGGTGAGAAAATGTATGGATTCAGGTAAGTGTCATCTAAAACCTAGGGGAAGCATGGAGAGGAAACAGGCTTTAAATGCCTTGAAGTTCCTTTTATGCATGAGATCTCAAACTCAGCAGGCTGTATTTATGGCCAGCTCAGGCTGCTAATGCAGTTCTGAGCCAAAGGGCACCTGGGAGACCTCAGCCCAAGCCATCACACCACGGCTTGTGAAGGCCACGGAGTGCCCTGGAAGCCAAAAGCAGCTCTGAAGTCAAGCTGTTGACCTCAGTGTGCTGGATTGTAAATCCCCTTGGAGGCAAGGCTGTCTGGCTTTAGAAGGAGCTTGTGCGGGCAAGAGATTAAAAATTAAGAGCAGGAGAATCAAGAGCACGTGAAGTTTTGGTGCTTTGTTAAGCCTGGGGAAGGAGGTGGTGAGAGGTGTGAGCAGCACAAGCTGCATTTGCTGTCAGGATCAAAGGAGCCCCTGTCAAGGCTTTGCCCAAGCTCCTGTCCTGGAGCTTGTTTGGTGGCATGAGGGGGTGAATGCATGAGAGGGGATGCAGATTGAGAATTAGAGTGAGGGAAAAATATAATTTTCTGATGTTGGAGAAATTCCAGCTGGCAAGCCGTTCCTCCAAGGCAGTGGCCACTCTCTGAAAGTTTGGAAAAGCTGTCCTTGGGCAGCCTGGAGCAAGCCTTTCCAGATAGGACTCAAAGCACAGGCCTTGGGCAGGGCTGCCACGAGTATTCAGGGCTCAGCTGATGTTGCAGAGATGTGCTAAAAACTTTCCTTCTCTAAAGTTTTGAGGGAATCTCAACACCCAAGGAAGGACCAAGAAAAGAGCAAACTTTAGATGTGCCTTGCCAGCAAGGCTTAAGGATTTAGGCAAAGGAAAAGCAGCTGCTGCCCAAATCCCTGGGGCAGGCTGAGCTCCTGTTGGCTGCAGAGCTGCTCTCTGCTGGGAGCTGGGGTGTGCACAGGGGAGCCACAATACCCAGAGCTTTGTGACATGGGGGGACAGATTGTAAATTTCAGAGCATGAGGATCTGTTGGCCTGAGAGACTTTCTTTCTGCCATCATCATTATGGCCATGAGCTGGCAGATGCTTCTCCACTGTTCCTTCCCCAGCAAAACATCAGAGTGGTCTCCTTAGGGCTTATTTCCAACACTGGGGATACAGGAGGGGCTGTCTCCCTCCCTGTAACTGCTGAACTGGGGGCTAGAAATGCATTTGCAGACAGATGCAGCTGGCTGCAGGTCAGTGGCATGCTCATTTGTGCTTATTTCAGAGAATAGCTTTTAAAATAATTTCCTAAATTCTCTCTGTGGTAACTGTATTTGCTGGAGTGGGAATTGTGAGAGCTATTGCTTGTTGCTTTCATGGCTTGGTGGCAGAGTGGCCTGGCTGATTCTGCCAAGGGGGCTGTGCTGGTGTGTACCCAGCACCTCCATGCTTGCTGGTCCAGGGATGGCCCTAGGAGGGTGCTGGGTTATGATGGCTTTCCTGGGGTTCAGACAGGCAATGAGACATCCTGGGGTTGGTCTGAAATTCTTGCATTCATCTGCAGTGGGGGCAAGCTGCTTTTATCACTCAGTCCATCCCTTAATACTACAGCCCCTCAAAATCATGCAAGAAAAAGAGAAGGAGGATTGTGCTGTTATCTGGGCAAGTTTGGCTCCTGTTGTTTGATTGTTTGTTTGTTTTCTTTCTTTCATTTGATTGCTTTGTTTTTAGTCTTTTCCAGACAGCTGGCTCTGCCTCATTCATCAGGCTAATTGATGATGGACAATGTGGCTATATGGAAAATAGAATTTGTCTGAATAGCAGGATTCTTCTTCGCTTGCTTATTTTAATGAGACAAGATGAGAGAGATGGGACTGTGGTCAGCAATACTGCCAGAGCTGTTATCATGCATTTCTTCTGGCTTGGGCACAAAAGCCTGGCGTGAAATCCTTGTGAAACAGCCAGGGAATTTAAAACTGAGGAAAGGCTCAGCCCTGCTTTGGAGAGAGGTTCATCACTGCTCTGCTGCACGGACAGTCCCTGGGTGACAGAAGTGCTAAAATGTTGTTGCCTATAATTTTCTAATGGCACAAGCGGGCCATGTGAGCTGAATATTTTTCTCCACCTATTTTTGAGTCTGAAGTCCATAGTGGGGTGGATGTGGGTTAGAAGCCCCTTTTCTGCTGGTTTGTAACGCACAGAGAGCTTTTTTGGTACAGCTGAGTTTCTATAGACACTTTTAATTCCTTGGATTAATGATGTTTATGCCTTCCCTCCCTTCTTATATAATGACTTGTTCTGCAGGATACATTGCGCAGTATATGAGAGTCTCAGAGTTGTCATGATGAGGTGGATAATGATCATTACTAAAGGAAGCACCTATGCCAAGGCCTTGAAGCAAGCAGCATTGAGTCAGCCCCACTTCACCAGGGCCACAGGGAATATGTCTGCCCCTCAAAGAGATGTGCAGTGGGGGCACTGATGGCAGTATTTGTCTGGTCTCTCTCCATACAGTTGTGTAAAAGGGCATCCTCCCGTGTCTCCTGAAGGAAATCACATTTTTTGTTCCTTTGGTGAAATGGTACTGTGTTCTCCTACTGTGCTGCAGCCTCGGGTTTCAGTGCACAGACTCACCAGGGAATAGGTCAGCCAAGGAAAATTGCAGGAAAGCAATGGCAAGTAAGGCAAAAGCAGCTACATCCCATTTTCAAAGGGGCTTGGGGCTCAGCTCTGAGGAGCTGGAGCTGTGTAGATGTTTTGCCTCCTTTGAAACAGAGCTATGGTAGAGTCACAGAATCGTCCCCATGGACCTGGCCTTGCAGCACTTCATAAATCTGTGTGGGCTCCAGAAATCACAGTTACTGTCTGCAACTGTTCTGTATCCCATGGGTATCCACTGGGAACATTAGGACTGCAGGCCTTCTGAAAAAACGTGCTATTTTTAATGAAATTTGACTGTAATTTAATTTCATTTTTTATCAGCACTTACAAAAAGTTGTGGGTTTGATAAAAATTACTTGAACTTTCCACATTTTCCTTTGGGGATTATTCATCCTTGTTTTGGCACAAGGAGGCATTTCTAGTTCTGTGAGAATGTTGGCCCAAAAAAAATTTGAGTTTCCTGTTCTTTTTTTTTTTTGAAAATATGTTCCGTTTTCTGTACTCTGAGATATGCAAGTGTGAAGCTTTAAATATGCATTCCTGAAAATCCTAATTTGGGAGCAATGCTGTAGCCTGAGCATTGAGCTGCAAATCTCCAGGTACGGATCTTGCATTTCTCTCTTAATGTTGTAAACAGTTGTACATAATAGGATTATTCTTTTTCCTGTGTGGGCAATTTGGCTTATTTGCTCTTGCAGGGAAGGTCTTTACAAAAAAAAACCCAACAACAGCCACTTAGGACTGATCTTGACAGAGCTCAGCCTCTCTGCCAGCCACCAGTGCAGCTTCACCTCCCTGCTTGTGGGCTGGGAAAGGCTCTTGGCTGCTTACAGTGACTCTGGAGGGGGTTCTTGTCATGGCCCATGTCCCATGGCTGGATGTCCAGCCCTTGCCTACCAGCACCCTGAGCCATCCTTGCCTCCTGCAGTGTCTGGGCACACAGGCCTGCATGGAGCTGCCTGCTGTGCTTGTGCTGCCCGGCCGTGTCTGGGGCCAGGCACACGCCAGGAACTGAGGCTTCGAGAGTGGAGGCAAACTTCCATGGCTGCAAGGAGCCCAAGGAGTGGGGGAAGAGCCTGCAAGAGTGCTCTTGGGACCGTGGTTAGCTCAGGAAAGCAATCCTGCACTTTCTTTGACAGTCTTGCAGTCTGGAGAGGGAGTACATGCTCTGCTGGTCAATTCAGGCTGCTACTTCATTCCAGCAGGTAAAGGAAAGCTCTGGCCATGGCCCAGCCCATCTGTGATTGTTATAATCTTGAAATAACTCAAGAAGATAGGGCTCACTAATATTTGCCACCCCCCTCTGTCTGAGTGAAGTGCATGGTGAGGTGAGGAGACCTTGTAGTGTGTGGCTCTTACCATGCTGGGGGACAAGTGGTGCACACCCAGCACCCCAGGCTGGGCCAAGGACCCAGCCCAGACCCTGCTTGAACACACCCAAGTCATGGCTGCTCTCTCTCCCTGGGGTGGCACCTTGCCATCCCAGCTCTTTGCAGGCAGCGAGAGCATAGTCCTGCCAGCAGGCTCTTGGTTGAACATTTCAAACTAAAACAAATGTCTCGTGGACAGAAGTTTCTGACCTTAGCGACTCTGAAGGAGGGTGTTGAACCCACCCCAACATTGTGCTTCTGTGTTCAACTGCATCTTCAGATGCAATCTGAGGTGTGAGGTCCAAGTCCCCAAGATGGCTGACCTGAGGCCATGATGACTCAGGGTCCCCTGGGGAAACCTATCAGAGATGGTAAAATGAATGTCTGCATGTGCACTCACAGAAACGTCCATGTGAGATGTCCTACATCCTTCTGAGTGTTTACTGAGGACATGCAGTGGCTCCCCAGAAGCCTATTTCTAGGCATTTTCCCAGTTTTTCCCACTCCCAGCTACTACAGATGAGATTCTGAGGAGAGGCTAATGTCAGGATTCTCATTTTAGGCTTACCTTGTGTGTCTGAGTGTGCTGGAATATCCCACAGCTGCATCAGCCCTGCCCCACAGAGAAGCCACAGGGGAGCAACCTCCCCCACACAGACCAAATATGAGGGAACAGTCTAGCTGACTTTATTTCTTCCTTGAGTGCTGGCAGGTTTCCTGTAGGAGCTTCTCCCTCATGGACTGTGTGCCACCACTAAGGAGCACTCCAGCCTATGGGGATGGCATAGAGACACATCCCACATCACCTCTGCTCCATTTCCTTCTTACTCCTGCACTGAGTTCCCACCCCAAACCCTCTCCTGAGACAGGAAGACCCTTGGTGTGGTCCTACCAGCCCATGTCCCAAACTCACTGAAACTCTGGTCAGTAGTGGGAGCACTGCAACAAAAATGGGCTGGTTTGGTGAAGAGGGAGGAAGGTGAGGCTGAGAGGGGACAGTGTGTGACAGCGAGATCAACCCTGTTCCTGGCACGAGCTGTACCTGGGCCTCTCTGGCTCCTCCCAGGTCTGTCACAAATGGAGGTGACAGCAAGGTCTCCCAGCTAAGAGCTCAGGCAGGATTGAGCCCGGGTTCTTGATGTTTCATCCCACCCCAGGTGGCCATGGCCAGGGACACACAGGGGACACACCTGGGAAGGCTGCGGCTTGTGCCAGCAAACCTCAGTATCCAGGGTTGACTTCTGTGCATTTGCCCTTGTGCCTCAGAGGGAGATGTGAGGAGTTAGACATGTGATAACCTGGCATTTTTGCTAATGGGGGCTGAACAAACAGCATTTTAATTCCAGGCTAAAACTTCTCTTGCAGCTGCTCATGCAAGTTTATCTAACGTGATTTCTCCCATCAGGGAGGATCCTTTCCCTTCCAACACTCATGTGTCAGAGGACTGTTGGGAGAGCTGTCCTTCATCCACTATGGAAAATGAAGAAGATCATTGTTTTGCATGCCATGCATGCAGCAGGAAACAAAAAGCTAAATTTGGTCCTAATTTTCACAGGGAGAAAGAGCTAAGAGTGGGTACTGTGATCTCCTCTCAGGGGTCTCACTCTGCTCCAAGCACAGAGCTGGTTATCCTAAAGTAAACCTGTTTGTAGTGTATGACCTGCAAACAAAACTAGGTCCTTTTCTGGACCCAACATGATTTTGATTAAGTGGGAGCAGTGTTTGGGAAGTGAGCAGGCACTCGGCTGCATTTTCAGTTCTGGTTTGTGCAACAGTACTAATTGTCAGCCTCAGCAGTCCAAGCTTGGCAGTGCCCTGGTTTTCACATCCCACATCACTTTTGCTGTAACTTTTTTTTTTGAATGCACTTGCTGCAATGATAGAGGAAAGAAAAATGTTGAAACTGGAAGACTGAGGACTACTTACTGTCAAGAGGTGGAAATCCAGGGCACAGGAGAACCCTTAAAGTGAATGTGGATTCCGCTGCACCCAAGGAGCACTTTGCTCTTTCAGGGCCTGAGCTGATCAGCAGAATACATTTCTGGTGTTGAGGGGGCTGGCAAGGGCTGAGGAAGTGGAGTGTCCTGCTTGGACAGGGGCAGAGGTGCTAAAAATCAGAATGGGAAGTCTCTAATTTTATCCCTGAGCAGTGTCTCGGACAGCAGTACCCCAGGCTGTGAGGCATGTGGCCCCAGCATCAACTCCTGTTGATGTTCAGCCTTGACAATGATCCCAACACGGCAACGCTGGTGGCTGACCCTGCCAGCAGGATTCCTGGGACACGCCAGCAGAGCTAAGAGTGGTCCACGGGACACTTGCCATCCATGTTCTCCACAGACAAAGAAACACACAAAGACACCTGCCACGTTTTTTTGTCTTTTTTTTTTTTTTTTTAATTATTCCTTCATATTCAAACTTCACAAACAGTGTGAACTTGTACAATACCTCAGAAAGTGAAACTTACAAAAAAAGTGCTGGTAACATTAAAAAAAAAAAAACCAAAAAAACAAACATCATTCTTAGCAACATCAATTACTCTTCCACACAAAACAGAAACCTTGTAAAATTTATTTCCGTATTTTTTTAAGGCGTAATACTTCCGTATAAAGTATATGCAAGAGATAAAACTTCACAGTATTCCAAAATGTCACAATAATAATAATAATAATATAGTATAATGAAGCGCTACAGTTAATTTTCTTTTTTTATTTTTTTTTTCCTGTTTTAAATAACAAATACAAGTCACAGGTAAATATACGTGAGAAAAATACGAGGCTAATATTAAATGGCAGGTAAGGATACTCTCACTGTAAGAAAAACTGGCAGGATGTGTGTATTTATTCTATATTTTAAAGCACTTGATAGAAAAGGCGTATGCAAGGTAATTTTTTTTTTTTTAACGATTTTCTATTTGCTTGTTTTTGATAACTGACATACCATTTACAGAGTATAATGAGAGAAAAAAAAGGAACTTAACCCCTCAAAACTTTCGACCTGCTCTTCACATCGTCACAAACGGTGTTTCTGGAGAGATGCCTGTACAGCTGTGGGGTGTGTGTGTGTGTGCACAGCGGGGCGTGCGGGGCTGTGCGGGCCGTGCCTGTCCCATCACACGGGCGGGATCCGTGTCCGGCGCGGGGACCTCTGCCAGGCCAAATCCCGAAGTCTCCACCTCGGCAGGACAATGCCCGAGGTCATTGTCACTGGCTGCCTGCACAAAGACTTCAGGATTTAGGCCTGGATTCAGTTCCCCATTCACTCGGCATCTACTGGCTGCTGGGAATTCCTTTGGCCCCAAGTAGAAAACATCCAATTTTTGCTTTTTACACACACAAGAGTGTGTGCTCTCCACCATTGAGCTCCCATCCACGCCACAGAGCACAGAGCAACCGAGAAATTTCCGTCCGGGTCCCAGGCAGCCCCTGGGAACGGGGATGGACGTGCCCGGGATGCAGCCCCCAGGGCCCTGCCCGTGCGCACGGCAGCCGCTCGGCCCGCGGGGAACAAAAAGACAGCAGATAGCATTAAAACATCAGTAAGGTGCTCAAAGAAAAAAAGGCAGCTCCCACTCCTGGAATGGGAAGCCACATAAGGTGCTTCAAAAAGTTTTTTTTTTTCTTTTTTTTTCTTTTTTTTGTTTTTTTTCAGTTTCAGACATTTTAAAAAAAGGACTGATTGAGCGTGTGGTATGTGAGAGCAAGGCCGAGAGTTTTGAGATTTCTAACATCCTCCATAAATAAGCGCTTCCTCAGGGCAGGATGCATTTTTGTTTGCTTGCTTTGTTGTTTTTTTGTTATCTTTGCGGTAGATTAGTTTAGATGCAATTTTACTTTCATATAAACCAAAAAAAAGTAACAAACCAACCCAATGTGTGAATTAGCATAAAAGTCTAACTGCGTTATTGGGCTGAGTTTTTGTTTTTCTTTCTTTTTTTTTTTTTGCCCATTCATTCATTTAGCACCGTTCCTTTTTATTCTGGTTACAACCCAATTCCTTCTGTAATTATTGAATGTACAGAAAGGACCAAGTAGTTGTTTTTATTTTTTGTGATCTGTTTCAAGAGCCCAACCATAATTCCTCTGCTGCTGCTGTGTTTGTGTAGCATCTGGTTTCATGAGCTTAAGGAGAAAGGTTAGTCTGCTGATATTTAAGGTTGACGTGTGTTTGTATGCATACACATTGTTCTATACATACACACTGCATGGAGTACATTGGAACTGGAGATAAAGTCAACTGGGTTCAAACACATATGCACTGTCTTCCCCTATGTATTTGAAACAGTCTGGAGCTTTGATTTGATTTTTTTTTTTTTTTAAAGTGCATTTAAAGCAAAATAACTGGCATTCACATACCCCATGGAAAACATGATTGCAGTGGAAAGCATGACCATGCTAAACTCCTTGGACATGACAACACCAAAAGCAAATGGGGCAGTGACAGGCCTCGGTGTAGGCAGCTATTTTTGGGCAGCACCATTGGCAAGGAGGGAAGGCAGGAGGTGGTAGAAGGGAAATTGCTTTAGAAGTTGAATATTTGAACAGTTTCCAATTCTGACACGGCTGTGTCATTCCCAATACAGATTCCTTTATGGTGATTAATGACCTCTGTCTTATGGATGTACCCATCTGACTGTCCCTAGTTCTGTCTTTTATCGTGTTTGTGTGTCCCAAGTGCCAGCATCTATTAGGAATAAGGCACTGTTAAAATTACAGTTTTACAAAAGATGCAAAATAATCCAACCCTAACAATCCCAACTGCCCATGCTGCTCTCCTCTCCCTCTTTCCTTTTCTGGGGGGAAAAATATTGCATGTGATAAGAGTCTGTTCTCATGTTCTCTAGATGTGTCAAAAGCAGGCTTTGGACAAATGTTTTAAGTCCATCAGTGCCAAAGATGGGTAGGAATGCCCCCTTTCTCTTGTATGTATGTGCACACATGCAGACTTGTTAACTGGGAGAGGGGGAATAATGACGCCATTCCCAGGCTGCTCCTCCCAGGTTTTAGAGCTGAACTAAAAAATAAACTTCCCATACTCCATCCACAATGTTTACATTTACTGGATCATTTATGGAAGCAATTAGGGGGTTTTTCATTTCACCACCCAGGTTTTGCAGGTGGATTTCTGGAAGGGCAAGCTCCAGGAAAGCCTGCATGGAGCTTCCTGTTCTGCAGGGAAACAGCACAGGTGGGCACCCACCCTTGGCCTTGCCTGCTGGACAGAGAGACACCTCTCAGGGGCTGCTTTACGTTGATTCTTACAATCAGAAAAGCTTCTCCGGCAAATTTGGCTCCTCTGTGGTGTCAGGGGCACTGACTGTGCAGAGAAGCTGGGTGACAGCTGGGTCCTGGTCTTTGCCTATGAGCAGCTGTGGATTGCGAGCCGCTTTTCCACGTGCTCTTTTCTCTCCATGGTTCTGACCTGGAGAACTGGGAACAAGTGATGTTCCAGTAATGGGCTGGGGTTCATTTGCCCTAAAAACACTGCAGTCAGCCCATCATCATGTGCATTTGCTGTGGCAGCTAGTATATCCTTCTCTTGCTAAAACATCCATGAACTACCTTCCCCATGCCAGGATCCCACTGACTCTTCTCACCTTTCACCAAAGGCTAGGGCTGCCTCATTAAGCAGAGTATAGTTGAAAATGAGAAAAGCAAGCAGACAGTAGGGGTAATAGCAAAGAAAACGTGGGACCAGATGGTCCAGCATTTAAGTTCTAGGCTAGTCACTTTAGCCACCATCATCAAAATGGACTGAGATTAAAGGAGTCTAAACTGCTATGGACTGGTTTTTAGAAGTGACACAAACCCGGGAGGGAAATGAGTTGCCTTTTTTTTTTTTTTCTTTTAGTGGTTTAAGTCATCTTGATAAGGCCACAAACTGCATTTGTCTTGTCGATGTGACTGCTTGAAAGAGGCAAGAATTGAAATTGAGTGAGTGCTTCACAAAGCTAGGATTGAGATGGGAGAGAAGAGCCACCACATGCTCACTACGGCTGCACTGTAGGAGAGAGGAGCATCTGAGGAGGTGGTGGTGGAGGGTGTCTCCCTGGGAAGACCTGCTACGTGTGGAAAGGGAAAGGAGTTCAGAGTCTCTCCCAGCTCCCCTTCCTCTCACCACCACCTTACTGTTTTGCTGGACACCTATAGACAAGTAGCACTTCTAAAGAGCCTCCTCCTGTTGTCTCTCACACGTGTAAGCTGGGGAAGGGGAGGAGGCTGGTATAATTACAAAAGGGGAAAAAGAAGGCACATGATTTTACTCAGTCCTGACTGAACCCACATTTCGAAAGCAAGGGCAGTTTAGGTGGAGGGCAAAAAAGTGCTCAGTGGAGCGGGTGCTCACTGAGAAGAAATCTCAGGGCAAAGGAAGTGGGAGAATAAAAAGGAAAGGCAGGAGAAATGAAGGCCACATTCAGCTTTCTGTCTGCTTGACAGTCTCAAGATTTGGCTGCATTATTGTCCAGGAAGGAAAAGAGTCTGGTTGGTCTCAAATGTAGCCCAGTTACATATCTCCAGTTTCTGTTATGGCTGTTGGTGTCTTCCTCTTTCCCTTTTCTCCAGTCCCATGAATACCTGGAGCACTGCTTTAGTCTTTTAAGCCTGTTCTTCGAATATTGAGAACATGGCACACCTCTTTGGTCACCCTCAGCCTCTACTCCTCCTCGAATCCAGACCAGTGATCAAATTGAGTAGTGCTGCCCGCTGGTCACTCCCACTGCTGGGGTGCCCAAGAAGGCTTGGTCAGTGATGGAAAATGCAAACCAACCTCATGGTTTCAGTGGGGTTGGTGAGTTGTTGACAAAAGCCACTGGCAGGATGAGGCCAAACCAAGGGAGCTGTTGACTGAGAAACAGATGTCATTTACAGAGGTCATTATGAGCATCACGTCTCTCAGTCACTTTCCCCTTTCACACTGCCATGTCCAGGCACCATAAATTTCCTGTCTCCTCCAGGGACTGCAAGCCTTTCTCATTCCTGTGGTAGATGGGAGGAGTAGAGCTGATGGTCCAAAACACTGTTTCCTAATTTCCCCCCAAGTCTCTGAGTCAAACATGAATTCAGTTTCTCTCTCCCCCTCCTGCCATCCCCTCCAAGTTTGCTCAGGAGATCATAAGGCAGAGTAATGAGAAGTAGGATCACCAACAGCTCTATGAAGACACAGGGTGGTAAAATGCTTCCCTACAAACTCACAGTCCAGTGTTTGTGACATTTCATAAATAACTTTTTTTTTTTTAAAAAAGAATAACACAAGAACAATCCCTTTACTTACTCATCTGAAACAAAATAAACAGCAGTGGCTACAAACTTCTTCTTGTAACAATTACAAAAAAACTCCCAACAATACAATTCCCCAACTTTTAACACGCGCCTTGAATGTTTTTTTTAATGTTAAACCTCAAAACTGCAGCATATCCTTAAGGGCAAACTTTTCAATTAGTTTTTTCTTTCTTTTCTTTTTTTTTTTTTTAAATAATGTGTTCACCAAAAAGAAAAAAAATTCCACAAAACAGTCTTGTACCAAGAAAATGCATTCAAAAATAGAAAATACTACACAACAAAAATATGTACCCTTCCTTTCCAAAAGAGTCTTCACAAAAATGTAGAAAAATGCCAACCATTTTTTTCCTTTCCTGAACACTTAACTTTCAACCTAGGGCACAATTATTTATTGACTTATAATGTCTGTTTTTGCATAAAATATGGAAGATAAAAACCAACTATCAGGACTGTGAAGTTACAAACAACACCTCATTATTCTCCCCACCCCACATTCCCTCCTCAGAAAACAAAACAGAGAAAGCCAATGTTTCAACAACTGATTGAAAGTCGTCAGGTTAGGGAAACCCATCAGCTGATATGGGGATTCGAAGATGCTGGCATAACAGGAAAATCATCTGTCTTTTAAAATGTATGTCATCTCAACACGAGTCTCTGCCCCGCTGCACTCAAATGACCAGGCACTATGGGGACAGGACACTGCTGGGCACACAGAGATCCGGGAAGAATTTGGGGTCAGGAGCCCAGGGACCGCACGTGGGTGTGCGCGCGCACGTGGCGTTCCACTTGCAAAGAACTCTTTCCATTTTGAAAGACAGAGAGGATGTTTCCATATGCCTTAAAAGTGCAAGGGCCATTTCTGGATCGTAGTAGTTAAATATGCAAAAGTTTTACTATGCTTAATAGTCAAGTCCATTTTTCTGGCAAAGGCATGCCAGAGATAGATCGTATCAGTTCATGGCTGGGAGTGGGTAACAGCTGAAAGCTGGCAGGCAAAAAGTGTCACACCAAGGTGCATCCAGAACTGATTTAGTCAGTGGGAAAGTGTTTTGCCTACCTTGAATAATGTTCAAGGGATATTATGCGATTAACACAGCCAAAAGACCAACTGTTTTGACAGCAATAAACTCTAGCAGTGGGGAGTTGGGTACTATGGGGAAGGCAGCTGTATCTTGCACGCATGTGGCTAAATCCATCCTCTGTGTACCTCCTTTGACTTCACTGCAACAACATCTGCTTGCACCAGGGATGAATTTGCCCCACATGGTTCTAGATTTTATGCCTGTTGGCCAGGTAGGAGCCCAACCCTGTAGAACACTGTGCTAGAATACTCCAGATGGCAGAGCTAGGATCAAAAAGGCTTCTCTCTTCTTCTGTTTGAGATTGTTTTCTTTCTAGCATATCTTTTAAAGGATGCTTCCATAACAAGAAGGAAGAGGGGAGCTTTTTCTTAGCCTTTTCCACTGCGTGGCTGTGTTTTCCTTTTTTCAAATGGCAAAATGTGTTTGTGTTTACTTCCAGTGCATTTTTTTTCTCAAAAATTCAAAACAAAAAGGAAACATTACTTTTCCCATCCTTCAAAAGGAAACAAAACCAAAACAGACCGATAAAGTACAATACAATAAAAATCAGGCATTATAAAAGACAACATGATGTGCAACAGCAATACCAAAGAAACAAAAATAAAATATATATATATATATTAGGATACAGGTATGAATGAGCCAAGAAAGCTATCTAACCCCACTACTGGATGATTGGTAAGCATTGGTTAAGAAATACATAAGGCTATTCTGAGATTTCTAACTTAACACAGTTAACCACTGCTTCTCTCATACCTTCACTTCCTTAATTTTTCACCTTTCACTCACTGGTCTTTTATGTCTTGAAACTGATTTTTTTTCTTTTTCATATTTTTTGGTCTACAGTAGAAATACAAGTTAATAACAACAGCAAAACAAAACTCAAGCTTGTTGTGAGAGTAAGTTGGTGCCACATCCATGATGCAGAAGAAAGAAGACAGACAACAGAACAACTGCATTCAGTTTTTTCACACACAAAGCATATTTGAGGGCAAGAGCATAGCTGACCAAAACAAGTTTGGAGGGGCAAGCAGCAGAAGATGTAGGTTTTACAACTGCACCACCAACCAGAGCCTGGTCATTCACCTTTACTAATGTCCTTGAGGACAACAGTAGCTCACTTGCCATGTGGCTTTGCCACTCCTGTCACCTGGAGCAACAGCTAAACTTATCTACTTCACCACTTGATGGAAAAACTAAAGGAAAAGAAAAGGCAGAAGGCTCCTAGCAGAGGCCAAGTGTATCTCTTGGTCTTGTGACCTTGGCTGATGTGACAGATCCTCAGCCAGTGGGATAACAGGATCAGTGAGAGAGGGCATCTAGCTGGCAGGTCACTGGGGAGCAGTTTTGAAGCGAATTCAGACTGTCTAAGGTGATGTGGCAGTTGCTCAGCCTCCTCCATTAGGGGAAAAATGATGAAGACTGACAGGTTACCCTGGGATCATTCCATTAGTATAAATTCTCTTAGGGAATGAAAAAGCAGGGGTGAAAAAGCATACGTTCTCTGCTGCTTTTGAATTGCCTTTGTAAACGTCAGCATTGCCAGCCACCACAAGTGCATCCCCTACAAACTTGGCTACAGCACTGTGACTGAAGCTCCATCGTGAATCCTGGCATTTTCTTTTTCCTGTGGAACTTCTGAAACATAACATTTTCCTCAAGGGTAAGCTCTGAAATTACTATAATGCTGAAAATATCACTAGCATTTTCTTGAACCATAACTGTGCCACAGTCCCAGCAAAAACTCAAGCTGATCATCAGTAGTGCTTGTCAATGTTGAGGAAAGGAACATATAGAAACAAGATGATCAAACAGTACAGGGAAGTTCTGTTTTGGATCTAGCCCACTGGCCAAAGGGATTTTTGTTCAGGAGAAAAGGTACAACAATGAAGTAGGATGACAAATGGAGGAGAATTACAGAAGTTAGTGTTTCTCCATCTGGAGAAAAAAAATAGGTCATTAAGTTATGCGGCATCTCTAGTCAGCAACATATGTTTTGGCTTCTTAAAATAAACCTCAAGTTATCCTTGGTTTCTCAGTCAAGCACTATCTACACGGGGCTATAGTACCATGCTGAAAAGAAGAAAAGAGTTTGTGCTATATTTAAAAGTAGTTCCAGTTAAACTAGTTTCAAGCTGACCACGTAAAAAGGAACAACTTACTTAAAAGCCATTGAAATGATACAATCACACTTATACCCAGGAACTGGTGTGGTTGAGCACTGGAACTGAGTGGCAACATAAGCTGGAATTTGGCTTTTAAAAAATGGTTTGGTTCCTGTTTACATGGCTTAGACAGTTCTGTTGAAACTGAGTCAGCTGGAATCAGGTTTAAACAGGCTGAATTCAAACCCAGATTTGGAGCATGGCTCAAAGCCCACTTCTTCAGGTTGCAGTACTTTAAAAAAATTAGTGCAAATGGCATCTTATCACAGCATTGCAAACATGCAGTGTTCCTCTCCTTGTCCAAATATGGTTGCCATCAGGTCACACCACAAGGGAGGAATATGCAGCAATCAGTCAGCTGGAACAGCTCAACCTACAGGAGTTCTTTAATTTTACCACAGCAGGAAAGGCACCCTGGACACAGCAGGCTCAGTAAACCCTCAGCTTCATTTTTTTTCTGGAGCAGTCCACTACTCCTCTTTGACAATGCAAATCCACTCTGACAGTAGCAATATATGCAGCTGCCTTAAACAAGGAAACAAAGAAAAACTCACCTAAGCAAAAAAACAGGAGTATTGGCTCATTACATGAATTTACTTCAGCAGACAGACTTCATTTCCTCCCATATCACAGCTCTGTAGCTGTCACTACTCTTATGGAAGTAAATGCCACTCTACAAAATAAAGGTGCTCTCCTGCCTCTGTATTTTGCTGGCTCTCAAATGTACTGTGCTTTCGTTGGTCATCCACTTACTCATTACTGGAAGTTGAGCTTCCAGTGGTCCTCATCTTAGAGGGTTCCTGCAGATGGCAAAGGAATGGGCTGCACGTTCCCCTGTCCCACTTGCTTTCAAGGGAAGAGTCATTCAATAGTTAATCTAACAGTACATCAGGGCATATCTCCAGTTCTTCTCTTCCAGTCCTTTCAAGTCAGGATGGCTGGGAAGCTAAGAGTGGAAATCTCAAACCTCACCAGAACAGCACATCCTTAACTCCAAAGTCTCTCCTGGTTCCAGGCTTGTTCCTTCCCACCCAACACCTGCCTCTTGCATACCACTCCTTCTCTACTTCTTGACACTTTTGTCAAATGAGGCAGCCCAAGAGACTGAGCAGCAGCAATGTGCTTTGCATTGTGCACTCTGTGAAAGGTCTGTACTACCCATGTCCTGGTACTAATGAAGCCAAAACACCTTAGTTTCAAATCTAAGCCGAAATTTCAGGCCATGAATAGATTTCTAGTCCCCCAATTACTCTGGCCTTTCCTTAGCAATTGGATAAGTATCTCCCCTTTTTTGTCCATGAAACCCTGTGGCACATTAGACAGGTGATTCCTCCACGAGAGGACCAAAGCAAATGCACTCATGTTTTACATCCTTCTCCCAGTTTCTCTACAGAAGATTTTTCAGGATCCTGTTTAACCATCTGGCTAAAGTTGCAATTATAGTCCTACTGAAGAGATTCAACACAAACTTTTGGGAGTTCATAGATCACAAAGAGCTACAGCAGAGATGGATCTTGCTGCACATTGATGCTGTTTTAGTTTTTCTCATAGTATGCTTGTTACAAAATTAATGACCAAAGCGCAGGCCAACATGCATCTTGACTGTAAAAATATTTTCCAGCTTAGGATTCTATTTGGTTCCAGCTAAAAGCCTTCACAATGCTAGACTATCTGTTTAAGGAGAGAAATCAGAGAGAAGAACCTAAAATGCTAGACAGCATCTTTGCCTAAGCAGGAGTATTTCTGTATGTACTGAATTCCACACACCCTCTTTTTTTGCCCAAATATCCCTCCTCCTTCCTCTACCCCAAAGGCTTGACTGGAACACCTGTAGCTGAGTGTTCAGGGTGACTGTTTATTGCACTGTTCCCATAATAGCCTCGGAAAGACATGCTTTATTTCAGTGACCTTCCCCTTTGGTAAAGTCTGCTTTGTTACTCCATTTCTCGAGCTGAGAGATCCTGCTTTTACTGAAGGGATTCTAATCATAGTCAAACCTCTGGAAGAGATTCTATCCAACAATGCAAGTTTTGACATTGGAACTGGGAATTTGTGTCTTTATGGTGAAGCCTTATGCTGGTTTACACAATGAGCAGTCCTCTTAACTTCTCACAGCCCCAAAGAACACTCTCTACAAAAAGGGGAGAGAAGATCTGTAGCAGCCAGAATCTTGTGATTGATGCCTTTTCAGTTTCTATTATAGTGCTTTATTTATTTATTTTAACAGAAGGTATCCAATACAGCTGTCTCAGTGTCTGACTAGTTGCTTAAAATTAAGGTAACCCCACTTCTCTTTCTACCTGGTCAGGTTTATGGTACATCCTGTTTTCTGTGCCTATCCCTTCCTCTTCTCCCTTCCTGCTTAATTGGCCCCTTCCAATCCCACCACATGTAAATACATTTCAGTAGTGCAATGCAGTGCAGTGCAGTCATACTTAGTGCAAAAATAAAAAGCCTTATCCAGACCAAAAAAGCACAAACTCCCTCCCCACCCCACCCAGCCCCCAAGAAATCAGCTCTCAGTAAAAGTATATGAATGCCCCTAAAAAAAGGGGGATTTGCAGTCTCCCAGCCACACTTTCACATGTCTTGTTTTCTCTCCTCCCAGTCAATGTGGAGATCTCATTAACAGATAGGACATTTATCAAAAACAAAGTCAACTAACAGAAATTATAAAGGAGACAAGCCATTGTTTGGGGGCTGCAGAAAGAAGAGAGAACTAAATGCATACAGCAAGAAAAAGTCAGTAGTGGTTTTACACAAAGTCGTCTGATGCAAACTTTGCAAGGGTACACCTTGCAAAGGGCATGTGTGTGGATAAAAAAACTAAAAAGCTTCCCTGTTCCAAATATACAGTCCCTATTTTAACAATTCCCAAGCTAAGGTTCTGTAGTGCAATCAACTTTTCAAAGCGGCAGCTCTCGGTGGCCACCCTAAAACAATTGGACAGATCAACACTAACTTCAGTTTTCTCCTGCTCACGTAGGCACACATGTGCATGAACAACTCCCTATTCCATCCTGCAAATACTTGGGGATATATATATATAAAATGTATTTTTTTTACAGCTCATCTAGGGCTATGGTGGGAAAAGCAGGAATTTTAATGACAGGCATATAAGCTCTTAGGTATCTCAAAATGGAAACTTAAAAGGAAAACAAAATAAAGCTCACTAATTACAAAGGCAAGAAGGTTACTGAATCCCAACCAGCTCATACCTCCCCTAGTGTATCTCTTTGAACAAAATAAAACATCTGCCAGGGCTTGCCACTCGTTAAGATATCACTTGGGAAAACACAAAAATGACTTTGGAGTATTCACCAGTTTGGAGGTTATAGCTTCAATTTTTACAGTGACAAGAGTCTCCACCAAACCTTTGTAACTACTGGAAAAGGAGTGTGGGGAGCCACTAAAGCAGTGTAAGAGGCCATAACAGGGGAGGAGAAGCAAGAAAGGGAAATGCATGGAAAACGGAACACACCAGGGCAATGCTGCTGCTGCTGTACTAATCTCATTGTAATTTCTCAGAACATAGAGGAATACTGCATGCTGCTTCATTCGGGCTCAGGCACGTGCCTCCTCTTACCTTCTGCCTCCTCCCTCACTCCCAGCCCCTTGCTGAAGATGGCACCCCAGAATGTAAACAAAAGCAAGTACCAACAGACAAACCAAATTACAACCAAGAAGCAAACCTCTCATTTTTCCTTCCCTTGCAAAGATACTGTGTCCTTCTCTCCAGGCAGGTGCACTGCTTCATCCACATGCATGGAAACAAGGAAAGAGTGTAAGAGAAAGAATCTAAATAGGGGCACAGGGATCCTGAATGTCTACCTCTAAACCAGAAAAATGCCAGGCTGCAAGGACTTCTGCTGTTTGTCTTTACCAATGAGCCTATAAAGAAAAATTAGGAGCACATAATGGCAAAGGGACAGCACCTTAAACCCACTGTCTTTGGGTGCAGAGCTACAGTGGCGCATCCCACACCCAAGCATACATGAGACACAAAATGAGTAACACTTGCCAGCTGTTCTGTAAAGTCTACAAACTTCAATTCAGCCACTATAATTGGCAGCAATGATTTTCTTTTTTTTTGCTGTTCAGCTGCATGTACTTCAAGGGAATCCTTCCTTTTTTTTTGAAATGCTATTCACACTATCTATTCTCCTGCATACCCAATGCAGGAGTAGCACTTTGAAAATGCCTACCAAAAAGTTTGATGTATAGTCTGAATTTACAGTTATGTAATCAGATATTATAAAGAAACAACTTCATTTTACTCACATGAATATATGACTACCATAACAGAAAAGGTATGGCCAGGGCAATTCTGGGTAAAGCGGCCAGAAACCTGGAATCAACTCCAAATATCCAATAACCAAATGCTTTTACACTGTTCTGGCGATAGAAAAGCAACATATCAGGGGTGTAAATTAGGGAAAAGGGATTGCTATGAATCATGTGTCTACACTACCCGTTGAGGCTCACTATTTAATTACTTAAAATAAACATACAATCATCAATCAAACCCAAAGAAAGACTCAAAGCTATTTAGGACGCTCTGAATAAAGCAAGATTCAAGCCTTGTATAGAGGGAAGCAACTACCATGCTTTGTAGGACTTTTGTGTATTAGGTCTCCCAGCAAGAAAGAGAGACTATGTAATCACACAGCCCTTAACACAGGCAAAATTTGTCTGATGGAGTGAAATCAAATCTTGAGTCAGTTTTATGAGGAGTAAAAACTTTGGGCAGAAACAGGTTGAATTTTGGGGAACAGTCCTGTGGAATCTTAAATGAAGTATATTAAACTATTTTTTTAGGACTATAGCTTTCTGTAGGACTATAAATGCCTTCTCTGTCAGAGAAAATGGACTCAAGTCAACAAAAGGGCACGCCAATCCTGCCTGCAGAATTTGGCCCACAGAGTATCGGTCCAATCAGTTTTTAGGATGAAGCATGGACCTCACTGATGCTGACAAGCAAAGTCATGCAGCACATCCTGACTGAACTGAGCAGCCTTTTTATATTATGTTTGACAAAGAAAAGTTCATTGGGGATGGAATGAATGGGAAACCACCAATTTTCCAATTTAACTAATTTGTAAGAATTTCTTTGAACCGGAACATTGGAGCAAGGATCTAGAGAAAACTGATTGTTCAGGATATAGGAAATTTGGAATAAATTTCAGATTTAAAGGACTCCTGAGTTTCACAGCAGTCCAAGCTACATCCTAGCATTAGGACAAAAGAAACAAGACACCCCGAAAGACAGTGAAGCTTGTTGAAGATACTTGTGAAGAAGCAGTTCTGACTCCAATAAATGTGGTGACACTTCTTTCACCAATAAATAGGAACTATAAATTGTTTACAAGTCATTAATAGATAAGGGAAAAAAAAAAAAAAAGAGCAGCAGCATATACAGGAGATTCAGTCTTTTCCTCTAAGTGGCACAGGTGAAGAGCAAGTCCCTTGTATGGAGTTCAAGCATCTCCCTCTCCTGGGAGGCCCCCTGTCTTTGGTGCAAACCCCCCCAAAGTGGGGGACTCCCCTCGTATTTAACCTTGCAGCAAGGAGCTTTAAAATCCCTTTCTGTCCCAGCACAGAGCAACATTCTCTTAGTACAAGGCTCTCCCTCTCGTGGTGACAGTGTTACCTACTTCAACTGTTGTGTTCCTCAAAAGCTGTACAAAACAGAAAAGAAGTGCAAAAAGGAGCTGAATATAAATGCTGCTGACCACAGAATCGTGAGGCCATTGCTTGCATTAGCCCTGGAAGTCTACTTGGTCAGAGAGGAGATGGAAAATGAAAGTAATAATGAAAACTATATACTAGAATAAAGCTAATATTTGGACAGAGTCTTCCCTTGATGTTTATATCACTCAAGGAAAGTTACCAATGCAAGAATCTATAAAATTGGTAAAAGAACTGTAAGAACTGTAAGAACTGTAAAATTGGTATCACCTCTGGTTTTCTCTCTCCTTAGAAAAGCAGAAAATATGCACATATGAAACGAGTTTCTTAGAACATCACAATTCTCAAGATCAGTATTTCTTCAGAGAATGAAAAAGAAAGGATACATGTTCAAAAAAAGCAAGATTTCTGGAATCACAAATGACTGACTGTCTTTTATGTAGAAGATATGTAAAAACAGTGTTCACCAGCTGAGTATTTTGTTAGTTTCACTTTCCCTTAGGCAATTGTATGTGTACACACTGCGTTCTAAAAGTACAATCTCTAGTGTGGATAATCTACCTGTTTGGTACCATCCTCTTTGTAAAACCACTTCTTAGCCTAAAAATATAAACTGTAAACTGTATAACATGCAAAATGAATTGAGGTGTTTAAAAAAGCATTAGGAAAAATAAAAGGCAACAAAGAAATTAAATCAAGAAACACATTAAACTAGTATTTTTGCTAAATGAATTACTGAACCTTACAAAGGATTAGCAGGGCAAGTGTGGAATGGGTATGCAGCCATTTAAATGATCAGGTATTCTCAGTCAAGTGAGAACACTCTCTACAAAAATATGTATGATTCAGCATTCAGTCAAAGGAAAAGGCAAAGAGCATGGTCAGAAATTGTGGACCACTGAATCAGCACTCTGTTGCAGCAGCTAACTGGAATTTGGGAAATGGCACCTGTTTGGCTTAATGGGACAAAGCCCATCCTTCATGGAAAAATCTAGTTTTGTTACCTGCATAACTCATATTCCCTTACAAATGGGTATACACAGAGAAAAGAAAAGCCAGACTTGCAAATCACTGCTGGAAGACCATAACTTTTATCCTGCAAGTAGAAAGAAAAGGAATATGGTAGTGGCCTCCACGTATGTGCAAATGGCAGATGACGGGAGACTCTTAGGAATGCCGGCACTTGATAATTCCCATTCCTGAAGTTCTCATTTTAATATCCCAAGCTGTGGCATAGGTAACTCTTTCCCTCTCTTCTTACTCCAAAATAACTTTATTGATTTGCAGTGACACAGATTTGCTCATTCTCAGTGAAAATGGTTTGTAACTGACGTGACCATCTCTCACTTCTTTCAGTCTTCACAGTTAGGAGAAATGAGACAAAATGAATACCTCCTCCACAACCCTCATCCACTTGATTTTGCACATTTTCATTTAGGAGTGATATGTTATCCACCAAAGAAATGAAGGTCATCTGAATTAGATGTACCTGAATTAGAACTTCAAACATAAATTTCCATGCTCTCATAAGTTTGCACTCTTACTAATTTTGAACCAAGGCTTGCTGCCTGGGCCATCTGTTGCAAGGTGAGAATACAGAAAGGACACCCAAAGTCATGAGGCTTGGGTATCAATCAGCTGTTCCTGGACTGTTTGGATCTAGATGTTGACATATCCCCAGTGACATTTTTTCAGCAGTTCCGTGGTGACAACATCCAGTGGGACTTACCTAAAATTCAAAACCAACAGGAACGTACTATGAAGATGGTAAAGGGAACATTCCCTTAGGAAAAATGTATGAACTGAAACTAAAGCTTTCAGAAGTTGTTTTCATTTGAAAAAGGAGTGATCAAGTGGATAAGTAAGGATCTAATTGGAATATATTAATAGTTGTGGATGGAGGTATTTCTTATTCAATTCCTGGCCACATTATGTGTAATGTTTCTTCTACCCCACCCTAGTGCAAAGGGCAGTTTTAGGAAATCTTAAAACTTTAAAGAAACAGGATTTGAAAGGAGTGAAAGACCACTTTCGGCATCTTTCTCCAAGGCTAGGAATGGAAGAGGAAAAGTCTGACATACACTTTTACAAATGAAATAACAGGACATCTTAGAAGAGAGCTAATAGATAACCTTATTTGTCTTGATTAATTGTTCTTCTGATATGAAAGGGTAGCAGGGAACAATCTCTAATTTTTTGTAGAGCCTAATACTGTTTTACCTTTTCTTTAAAAAAATTACTTTTCTACATCTTACTACATAGAGATTTAAAAAAAAGCCTGAAAAAATGCTTGAAGAGACAATAAAGAATCCAATAATATGAAAAAGCACAATAGAGCTGTAATAATTATTGGTAAATGCTTCAAATAGCTGCAGCAGTTGATTGTGTTGTGAATGATACATGTGAAAAATTATTTTTCTATGATCGTAGGCAGATGCAAAAGTTAAATGATTATACTATGTATATATATTGATATAGAATTGCTATATATATTGTGTACTGTATGTTCTAGCTTTCAGAAATACTGTATTGTAGTGTACTGTACTTAACTAAGCAGACCTAAATAGCAACTTGTCATTTTCCACAAAGTCACTAGTACTGTTAACAAAAACCAAAAAGTCTATTTTCTCCAGTAAAAGAAATACATACTGTTACAGTCACAGACATTTTGACTATAGAGCGACAATGTACATTTAACCAAAGGAAAACCCCAAACCAAAACAAAAATCTCACCTGAAAATCCATCAGCCAAAACTGTTGCATTATTGTTTTATTCAAAAGGGGAAGGAATATGCCACCAATCTAAGAAGAAGAATAATTACTCACATTTTTATGTCTGAAAATGAAAGAAAAAAAGGTATCCCACTAAATCTGTAATTACCCTTTCTGGAACAAGGAAAATCCCCAAGTTAGGCAAAAGACTTAAAAGAATAAAATGCTGCTTTCAGGGCTAGCATGATACCAAAATAGGCAGCTGTAGTTAAACATATACATCCCACTAACTAAATGGGTGCAAAATGATTTCTAGAAATCCTGCAGCTCTCATGGATTACATACTGAATAATCTTACCAGCTAATTTTTTCTCCTCCTGAATATCTGCTATCTTCTAGACACACTAACCATGATCCTGGAGAGATTTTGGTAAAGACCAAGGGAGAGAACATTACTTCCTATTTGTTAGTGACTGCACATTTGGAATGGATTACTCAATCAACATGTTCCATGTATATGAGGTGGGGGAAGAGCTGTTTGACATGGTGCTTTGGAAATTAGAGACTCCAGACCTGGAATATTTTAGAGCCTATCAATATATTGTGCTGCTAACTATTTAAAGGCTTGATAATTTTTTACTGTTCTTTTTAAGGGAGCAAACAGGCAGATAATTTTGCCTGGATTTTATTCCTTTGTCAGGTAAACACATTGAAATTCAATGGAAATGAGTGACTGAACTCAACAGTATTTTTCTAGGGCTGTCATCCTCTATGGATGCATCTCTCTGCCAGTGAAGCCTGCTGAGATGAACTGTTTTATTTATTTTGTGGCTGAATGACCACATAAGGCTCTGGGAGGTACACTTCAGCCTTCCCTTCAGAATGTGTACTCACAAAAATAACCTAGATCAAATTTGGCTGTCACATTTCCAATGAGGGCAAACATCTAATTTGGGCAAACATCCAACTAAGGGCACCTGGCTAACAGAATGCTTTTTATGAATATGTGTGTGCATCCATAGTGTATGAATAGTGGACTTGCTTTTCATTAGAGTCATGTACCAATGCTCCACAGTTAATGCTGTAATCCTTGTTTCATCTACAGCCCTCACTGCATCTAAACCATGCATGTCCACACAGTCAATTTGCAGGCTGTCTGTAAAGCCAGGAAGAGATAATTGTCTCTCCCTGTGCATGCACACATCCACATGCACACTCAGACATACAACTGCACACACACACACAGGTCATATAATTTGATTTTACTCAAAGATCCCATAGGTACCAACAGCCTATGCAACAAATCAACAAACAAATGGGAAAATTTAAAGCTGGAAGTTGGGTGAATGTAATCCTGTCCCTTGAATGCGATGATCCTCTCTAATCAAGTGTATATTCAGCGTGAGGGCTGAACTTCTAGGGGGCTTTATATGGTTTCATGAAGAATATGGCAATATCCAGGTGGCAAAAAGAGAAGAAGCAAAGTGAGATGGAAAAGGTTCCTATTCAACATATAGATCTTGGAAAAGTATCTGTCCATTTTGTAGGAAAAAGGTCTCATAAAGATATCTGCATGCTTTGTAGGAACAGGACACTGCAGAATCAGACAGTTGAGCACAACAGTAAGTACCCAACTGAACTCTGCACATTCCTCAAGTGCCACTGTGAACTTGGCAAAAAATCACCCACAAGCCAACAGCAGGAAGACTGAACACTGTAGAAGTCTGCAGTTCTGCCTGGAAAATACCTACAGCAAGAAATTCTTTGTTACACTGGTACCAGATTTTCCATCAGGAAAGGCTCCAGTGGGGAACTCAGGAAAGGACATGGGGCACTGGAATATCTAAGTCCAATGTGACAGAGAGAATTTATGAGGGATGCTTGGGGTGTGGCTGCATGGCTGTGAAGGAAATTTCGTAGCTCAAAGAGGGCTCAAGTGCTAATAAAGTCTGCATGAGGAGTGAAAACATGACTGTCCCTGTGGGCTGAACAGGGTAGAAGTTCTCACATGTGATGGGATATTGGTAGTTCTTTTGTTTGTGTAATGGCATTGCTGCAGCAAAAGGATATTTTTAGAATTCCTTTTCTTAAAAGGAATCACAGCTAAACTATTCAAAGGGGCCATATTTATCTGCAGTGACATGCATGCAATCCCAAAAGTGCCAATACTGGTTGCACTGAATGATATTCAGAACGGAATTTGTCTCTTGAAAGTAGCTTTTCACTGGATTTTCTCTCATGAATTTCACTGGCATTGGAGAGGCTGGAGTCAAGTGACATGGCCTTAACCCCATACTATTAAATTTGATTTAGGAAGAGCGTTTACTTTCCAGTGTTTGACAGGGAGCTGATGCCAACCAACCAATCAAAAGTAGATTACTTTGGAAAGGAACAAACTTGGAGCTGTAACTGAAGGTAAGAAACAGCAGAAAAGCATCATCCAATATGAAGAGACCACTATGTCTCACTAATACTCCTTCTTCCCTACCCTTTCAAAGAGGAAAACATGACCTATTTTGTAATAAAATTGGCATTTTCAACATCTTTCAGATGAAATTTTGTTACAGATACCAAACATAATCACACTTCATACTGCTCAAATGTATTTCTGTTTTAAAGCAATTGTCTATGAGGCTGTAGTGCATTCAAAGCTGTAATGTAACTACTTTCCAAGGGAGTATCTTAATGTTCTTTGCTTTTTGAAAAGTGGTTGAGGACAAATGTGTAAATTAGGGTGTTAAAATACAGTCAACAAAGTAATTAGAAGGCTTCACAGAGGGTATCTGGAAAAAAGGAGGTTGAAGGGGAACCTCCTTGCTCTCTAAAACTACCTGAAAAGAGATTGTAGCCAGGTGGGGATCAGTCTCTTCTCCCAGGTAACAAGGGACAGGATGAGAGGATGTGGCCAGAAGTCGTACCAGGGGAGGGTTAGACTAGATATTGGGAAAAAATTTATTGACTAAAAGGGAGGCAAAATTAGAACAGGCTGCCCAGGGAAGTGCTGGAATCACTGCCCTGAAGGGGTTCAAAATACATGTGGATGTGGCACTTGGGCACGTGGTTGAGTGGTGGCCTTAGCAGAGCTGGGTTAACGGCTGGACCTGATGATCTCAAAGGCCTTTTCCAACATCAATGATTCTATGGTTCTATCACTGGTTTGCTTACCTCAGTGCTACACTCTTTTCCTATGGGAAACCTGAAGAGTTCCTTTGGGCATATGTGGCTGTGCACAAAAATCTCAGTTCACTGACTTCAGGGAAAGTCACGTAGAAGTCAAGTGAAGTTCATGTAGGTCTGGTAGTGGAAATTATCATCATGTGTAACATGAAGAACTGTGTTATAGCATCAGGTTTCTCTTTGTCTTGAACTGGCCTCTTATTTTAAAAGTTATTAATGAACAATTCTAGGGGAAATTGGCATTTAAAAACCGTGACTTACTTTTCTCCTGATATGACTTTGCTAGAATGATGTGTAGAATATATTTGACTCCTTTTATTTTAAAACAAACCTAGAATTTCTTTAGTTGAGTTTCCAGTTGCAGCATGAATAGTGAATTAAAGTACATTATGGGTTCAATTTACATTTTAATCTTACACACAGTACATCAGTAATCTCCGCTTCTCCTATACTTGGGACTCTAACTTAATGCCTGTGAGTCAAACACTACTGCAGAGGCTAAAGTACAAAAAGATCAGCAACACTGCTAAATATAAAATGAAAAAATATCGATTAATATTTAACTTTGCATTTTTTTCACTAGAAACATAATTTTAAAATTACAATTATCTAACAGTATCCTGTTAGATATACTGTTAGATATCCTCTCTAACTCAGGATATTTGTCTAGATACAGGCATACAAACATAGGGAAATAATTTTAATAATAATAAGTTTCTGTTCACCAACATTGTGCATTTGCGTAACTCTGCTCTTTCCACTTTACGTACTCCTGATCTATACCAGAGGGGGAGCAAAATTAACAATAATGAATACATAAAATTTTCTCTATTCTTAGAGGCGCTAATATAATTGATTAGTTATCAGCACTGGGAATAATTAGACTGATATACACTGATACCTAACACATCTTTTTTCTCATTTACATATGTTCTTAGAAAAACAAAACAGAGATTCCCTCATGTGTTGCCTTAAAACAATAGGTCCAAGAGAGTTAAGTATTCCTCTTTTTCAAACAGACTGTGTCCCTTGTGGGCCAAATTCCTCTGTTTTATGCTAGAGAAGGCATAACCCACATTTTTGTTTTGTCAGTTTGAAGAATATGCACATACCTAAAACTTTCTCTGTATTTCCCAGCTTAGTGGTCTGTGAAAATATGGGGGCTCCTTTGCTCTGGCTGAAATGAACTGGATCACTGAGTAGCTTTAAAGGAAACTAGCTGAGAGCTTATTACTTCTTGCATGACAAATAAGGTGAACAGCAGTGAGAACACTGACTTGGCATGACCAGCATCAGTTGTGGATGTGTATCCAGCATCAGGCCACTTCCATGCACTTGCCTGCCTTACTGGCCAAGCTACAGACATTTGGCATTTTCAGCACCTGCCCCTCTGCAAGGCCTTTCTACCTGCATTTGGTCTTAGTCAGCAGGACTGTCAAGTTCTGGGAAAGGTGTTCATTGCATTTACAAACTCAAGATTCCAGACTTGACGTATTATCTGTAGTTTCCCTCATAATCCCTTTTATAGCAGAATTCTGATTGTTTGGGGGTCAGATAAAGACAAACCTTCTGGGAGGAGGCTCAAAACCACTCAGGGCCAAGTTCTCATCCCTTTATACCTCCTTCACAAATTTTCACAGCCAGTATAAAAACAAATCAGGGAATGTGAAAAGCAGCTATTTTGCTTCAGGCTGATCAGATACTGCTTCAGTTAGGCTACCTGCTGATTCTTTATTATCATGTTTATTCCAATGGCTCAGAGGACCTGGATGCTGAATTGAAAGGGTTGACTATCAAGGCCTAGTCTTTCTTGGCAGAACAACCATCAGGTGCTAATTTGATACTATCACAGAACTATAGAATGGTTTGGCTTGTCAGGGTGTTTAAGGATCATCTAGTTCCAACCCCCCTGCCATGGGCAGGGGACCTTCCACTAGACCATGTTACTCAGAGCCCCATCCAGCCTGATCCTGAACACCTACAGCCCACACCTTCTCTGGGCAACCTGTTTCAGTATCTCACCACCCTTATCATAAAGATTTTTTTCCTAATATCTAATCTAAACCTACACTCCATCAGCTTAAGGCCATTCCCCCCAGTATCATCACTACATGTCGTTGTGAAAAGTCCCTCTCCAGCCTTCTTGCTGGGCTCTGGATGGTCTATCTGGACCCTTCTCTTTTCCAGGCTGATGCTATTTTTTTCCTTTTGAGTGCCAAGTAAATTTCAGCAGCGAGAGCTGGAGGTTTTCCTTAGCATAGGACTTTCGGAAGGGTCACAGATCTAGGGAGACTGAAAGTCTGATTATGTTTGAAATGGTTTGGGTGCTTCTGATTTTGGACTGGACTCAAGACCCTACAAAGAGTGTATCTTGTACCTTCTCCCGATGGGACTTGTTTTCATTACTAAGGGAGACAGGAGATGTTGGCATAGTACTCACTAAGAGACTTGTTCTTCCACCATGTGAGTGATCCAGCATTAGACAAGTAGCTCAAGATTGACTGAACTCAGTTAGTGGGGTTGATAAGAAATGGGGATGCTGATGGTATGTGGGTTATTACTCAATTCTGCTTTGCAGAAAAAAGCAGTTGAAAGAAGAAAAACAAGTTCAACTTGGGCTCTCTGATCTTAGAGCAAAGGAAGTCTCATTCACTTAGAAAGTCAATTAAATGCCACTTTCCCTTATTACCTCACTGGGAATTTGAGCTATTTTTGAAGTTAACAGTATGGGCCACTAGTGGGCTTAGTACGAGCATGATGGATGTTGAGAAAGTGTCCTCAGAGCAGTTCCTGCAAAACACCTACACCTATTTCCCTTAAGAGAGACTATTAATATGAGTTTTCTGAGAGGAGGGAGTGTCATATTACAATTTGAAGACTGGCTACCATGCTGCTAGATTCCCATTATTTATGAGTTGTCCTTGCCAGTACCCTGCAAGAGATCCCTGCAGGAGAACCTCACTAATGCACATGGCCCAGACACACACATGGACACACTCAGGAGCTGTCATCTCCTTGCTACTCAGCAGACACTGAGCTTGTGATCCCGCATTCCTTGTGGATTCAGCTCCCCAGAGAGAGGCAGACCTCTGAAAAATGGGCAAGAAAGTTAAATTTTGGTTCTCTGATTTGTGATTTTATATAATACAAGAATAAGGGTGTTTCAATGAACAACAAAGTAAACTTGAAAAGGAATCATTTCAACAATGTGGTAATCAACCTGAGGAACTCAGTTCCAGAGGACAGCATGAAGGCCAACTAAAAATTAGTAAGCTAGATCTTTGAAGGACAATGAGAATTATCTGCCACAATATATAATTTTTATATGGGAAAAAAGATAAAACCATAAATTATTATGTCTTTAGGTTATAAGCAAATACAAATTTTAATTGTATTTATATGTATTTTATATGCAGAAATAGCTAATGAGTATTATATAATAAATCTTCTCCATTAGGCTTATTGCTTTGTAATAATCCAACACGAGTCTTTCACCTCCATTCAAATCATCTCTAACTTGCCACATGGCAGAGATGCAGTACTGGGTGAGACTGACCACAGGGGAGATCTGCTCTGGCTAGTCCTGCATTTCCAATTCACTTCACCAGCCTCAGCAGCAGTAAGAGAAGGCACTTCTCATTCACTCTAAGGCTTCCTTTATTGCACTTCTGCCTTGCAGAGAGACCTTGGCTTGTAAGCTTGAATTCATGTTCTATTTAATGTCCTTTTCCATTACCAAAGCAATATAAAGAGAGCTTTAGGGAAAGTGAGAATCAAGCTCAAGGAATGCAGGATATTGCATGCTTCAACAAAAGGATGTGTGCTACAGTCTGCTTTTTCTCATCTGTATCATTTCAACAGGTGTTTTGTAGGAAGCCATTCAAGCATACTGAGATAGATTCGCTCAAAAATTGTCAGCAGCAGTTTCCAGATCACTGTGACTGCTATTCTTTTTGCAAAGGCATATTGTAGCAATATATGAAGCTTGAATATACCTGTAAAATTCAGATATTATAGTTGCTTCCAAGTAGCAAATAAGTATTTTAAAGATGGGAGGAAGAACTGCCAAAGAGAATCTAACATTAAAAGATAAAGGGGACTATGTCTAAGCTTTTAGATTCAGAGTGACCTGACAAGCACTTTCAGCTACATTTGCAGTCATGCTGTAAGTTGCTCCACGTTTTACAAGATCAGGTCTGGAAGTCCAACAAAATCAGTTTATGTTACAGCCAGTCATTTGTGAAGACTAAGGCCCAAATTCTTTGACATGTGTTTTAGAATTCAATCTAGTATGCCTTAGCTTTACTTTAAGAACTGTGTTTATTTTTTAAATTGTCATCATTCATTCATTCATTCGCTCATTTACTCATTCATTCACAACTTATCTTTAATTCACTTCAAATATATTAGACCTTATAAAATTTGCATTTCAAAGATAATGCTTTGACTTAGGGAAGGATGAAAACTGAAGGATTAAAATTTGGATAGTATTTAGATTTTGGTGGATGTAGACCCTGATTCTTATTTCCTGTTGACTGGCATATCTCTTCTGGTATCAGAGGTATATTCCAGAATATGCTACATCTTGACTACAGTTCACTAGGTCTAAATTGGCAAATTAAACAGCTTTTCCCCAGACCTCAGATGACAAATGAGCAGCTACATATTTGTAAGCTGAGTAAAGTTCTTCACTAGTTCCTTGTGGGAGAATATTCTTTGATACTAAAGATCTCAGAAAAAACTCTCCTTTCCCCAGAGAAAAACCTTCAATCCTAGTCCTTTGTCTAGGTCTGCCTTCCTCATTTTCCTCCGCACCCTAGTCTCCAGAACCTTTATTTTCTGTATAGATTTAGTGTGTCTAAATGGCAGATATCCATTCTCCCTCTCTGTGTCTTGGGCTTTGTCTTTTCACGTCTTGATTTACAAACCAGCATTGCTTTTACCAGCGTGGTTATTAGAACAGTATTTGTTAACTAACTCTGTGCTGCTTCTCCAGCCCCTTGAACTACCCAAAAAAGTTGGTAACAATGAAAAGACGTTACCATATCAAAGACTCAATTGCTCTGGCACTCACCTCAAAATCTCTCTATGCTGCCTATTGCAGCCAAGAATCTGGGCTTCAACATTTAGGATCTGCTGAACAACACCTTGCAGGATAAAGAAAGATGCTGAGATTGAACCACCTGCCAGGCTTTTCTCCCCAAATAAATGGTAATGGAACAGGCATAGAACAGACAGATGAAGTTACCTGTACTGAATCCCAGACGTCTGATAGAGAAGCTGCAGGTGTAAAGAACATGCAAAATTGAATATGGAGATCTACCAAGTCAATACTCAGAAAGTTGTCCAGCATAAAAGAATGTCTCATGTGAAATGCTCAGTGTTCACAAGCAAAAAGTTTTGTAAACTTAAGAAAGCTTAATTTAAATATAGACACGAGTAAAAGCTAAACTAGCAATTTTTCTTTTTTTTTCTTTTTGCATATTTTTGTTAGGTGCTTCTTCTCTGCCTAAAATATGAAGTCCAGAGTGCAGCTGGTGTAAGTCCTCACATGGATTTCAAGCAAGACAAAGATAGTGTCAAACACTGATCCAACTGAACTAAGGACCCACGTACTTTGGGAGTTGGCTTTGGGGGAAAAATTCTTACAGATACACAGAAGACAACTAGGGAAAACACCAGTCCAAACACACTAAAACAAAATACGGAACACCAACATATATATGCAGATCAGGAATCAATCTTTCACACTCATCCTACATTCCTTTCATAGCTTTGTCTATGCAGAGAATGTGGGATGTGGCCCTTCAGTCAGACTTTCTGCAAATGAAGGGAAGGTTATTTGCAATGGTAACGTTTTAAGTTGTTTTGGCATCAGCACAAATTATCGGGGGCAGGATCAGATTCCCACACAAATATGGAAGCTCTCTAGCGAGCAAGGCAGGGATGAGAGAACAATACAGCAGATTAATTCTTGTCCAGTGACCAAAAAGAAGGGAAATCCTAGTTATTACACACTTTCAAAACTTTCATTACTTTTTCAAAGAAGAAAGAGTACAGTTTATATCATCCCCAAAATCAAGGGAACATTGCTAGAAAAATCTCTTTCTCAAAAGGAAATGTCCTTCAGCAGAAATAAATTCTGAGATGGAACCAAAAAAGAAACAACAGAAGCTTGGTAAGAGCCAAAAAGAGAACCATGTAATTCAAAAAGACAAAGTAGCAGTTCAAATGATACTGCAGGATGCACAAACACTAGTAGATAATCTCACAGATGACTTCACAGAGCCCCTCATCGACCCAGGTAATTCTTGATTCCATAAGAAAACAGAGAGAATAATACTAGAAAAGAAAATTAAGAAAACATCCTTCCTCTTTTTTAAAATAAGAATCAAGATCATCTCCCCTCCCCCCCTCTATCTGGAAGCAGGTTAGCTAACCTTAACAGTCTCAATTTAAAATAAAATATATATTTTTATATATATTCATATATATAATAAAAGAGAAGATATTAGTGGCAGTGTATGCAGAACAAAAAAGAAAACAAAGAAAAATTACTTTTAACAATCTCACTTTTTTTGTTTTTTTACACAAATACTGTTGTAAATATATTAAAAAAATCAGCATTCTATCTGGTAAACGTCACTTTTGCCCCTCTA